>OY726527.1:19496787-20096787 GCA_963383655.1 Bathymodiolus septemdierum | reverse complement strand
GATGGTGACACAAAAATTGGTTTGAACCCGTATCTTTTGTAAATGATCAAAAGGTTTGTTTTCGGGAATAGAAGAAATGGAATTACTGAAAAGAACATTTTTTTAACCTGAAAAAATACATATAGTAGTTTTTACCTTTGATTATGACATTATAATCTCAGATTTAACGAGATGGTTTTACATTATTTCAGTTTCCTAACATAACCGCTGACATATGAACCAATCATAATAACACAAGATTTTATCAGGCGAAACACATTGTCGAATACAGATGACCGTTGAAAATGGGTGACTCTACGATATAATTCCTGCCAGTTTTATTTTGAATTTACATTAATTTTTGTAGATAATAAGTGTTTGTCAACAAGGAACTATGATCGTGTGGATGATTGACACAGGTCAGAAGGTCAAACAGTTCAATAATATCCATAGTACATCAGAGGTCACGTCTCTAGCTCAGGACAACTATGGTACTAAGATATATACTGGTGCAACTGATGGAATAGTCAAGGTAAGGTTAAAGTTTAAAAGGTCAAACAGTTAAATAATATCCATAGTAAGTCAGAGGTCATGTCTCTAGCTCAGGACAACTTTGGTACTAAAATATATACTGGTGTAACTGATGGAATAGTCAAGGTAAGGTTAAAGTCTAAAAGGTCAAACAGTTCAATAATATCCATAGTACATCAGAGGTCACGTCTCTAGCTCAGGACAACTTTGGAACTAACGTATATACTGGTGCAACTGATGGAATAGTCAAGGTAAGGTTAAAGTTCAATAACTTAAGTTCCCCTTAAAAATATCATTTATACATGAGGTTAGGGACCATTAAAATATCTGGCCAAGTTCTGTTTTGGACTTGAATGCTTTTTAATAGAGTTATGTCACTTGATATGTCGAAAAAAAATACCAATTTCTCATGTTTGGTATCAATAACATAAGTTCCCCTGAAAGAAATTATTTGAATTTTATTAATGTCCATCTGTGTTCAGTATTGATTTTTATTAAGTAATATTTAGATTTTACCACTGAAAGTATGTGATACAATGATTTATTTTATTGTTTAAGGAGTGGGATTATAATGGCCATTGTTATCATCAGCTGGAATGTGCTGGAGGACAACCTGCTGATGTCGGTCAAGTTCTTATATTAAAAAGAAGTGTGGTAGCAGTTGGATGGACAAAGTGAGTTATCTCCCTTTTCACAGTTTATAACAACCTGTGTTAATCATACAGCTGTATTTGGAAAAATTGTGATAAAATGAATATTTGATAATAAGAGGATTATTTCTACAGTATTGGGAATATATTTTGGAATGAGGAAAAGGGCATAGTGAACCTGTCTATAGTTGAAAACACTTATTGTTAATATTCGTTTGACTGGCTCACCTTTTACGTCACCAACAAACTATGAGTGTACCTGATGAAGATTATTCTTGAAACATGACGTGCACATTAAAATAGATATCTACGTTTTCATTACACCACACATTAAAATAGATATCTACGCTTTCATTACATCACACATTAAAATAGATATCTACGTTTTCATTACACCACACATTAAAATAGATATCTACGTTTTCATTACACCACACATTAAAATAGATATCTACATTTTCATTACACCATACATTAAAATAGAAATCTACATTTTCATTACACCATACATTAAAATAGAAATCTACGTTTTCATTACACCACACATTAAAATAGACATCTATGTTTTCATTACACCGCACATTAAAATAGATATCTACGTTTTCATTACACCGCACATTAAAATAGATATCTACGTTTTCATTACACCACACATTAAAATAGATATCTACGTTTTCATTACACCACACATTAAAATAAAAATCTACATTTTCATTACACCACAGATTAAAATAGATATCTATGTTTTCATTACACCACACATTAAAATAGATATCTACATTTTCATTACACCATACATTAAAATAGAAATCTACGTTTTCATTACACCACACATTAAAATAGAAATCTACGTTTTCATTACACCACACATTAAAATAGACATCTATGTTTTCATTACACCGCACATTAAAATAGATATCTACGTTTTCATTACACCGCACATTAAAATAGATATCTTCGTTTTCATTACACCGCACATTAAAATAGATATCTTCGTTTTCATTACACCACACATTAAAATAGACATCTATGTTTTCATTACACCACACATTAAAATAGATATCTACGTTTTCATTACACCACACATTAAAATAGATATCTACGTTTTCATTACACCACACATTAAAATAGAAATCTACATTTTCATTACACCACACATTAAAATAGATATCTACGTTTTCATTACACCACACATTAAAATAGACATCTATGTTTTCATTACACCATACATTAAAATAGAAATCTACGTTTTCATTACACCACACATTAAAATAGAAATCTACGTTTTCATTATACCACACATTAAAATAGATATCTACGTATTCATTACACCACACATTAAAATAGATATCTATGTTTTCATTACACCATACATTAAAATAGAAATCTACGTTTTCATTACACCACACATTAAAATAGAAATCTACGTTTTCATTACACCACACATTAAAATAGACATCTATGTTTTCATTACACCACACATTAAAATAGATATCTATGCTTTCATTACATCACACATTAAAATAGATATCTACGTTTTCATTATACCACACATTAAAATAGAAATCTACGTTTTCATTACACCACACATTAAAATATATATCTACGTTTTCATTACACCACACATTAAAATAGAAATCTACATTTTCATTACACCACACATTAAAATAGATAACTACGTTTTCATTACACCACACATTTTATGAAAAGTTGAAGATGCCAACAGTTTAATGAGAAGCCATAATTTGGAGGACAGACAATACAATGGCCAAGAGAAATAGGACAAAAGGACGAACAATGATCAACAAAACATTACACAGTTCTCAAACTAAAGATTGAACCCCACCAAAAACCATGGGTGAACTCAGGTGTTCCAGAAGGATAAGCAGTTCCTGCTTCAGTAAATTAATCATTGGGATCCAGGTTTCAAGTTTAGATTATTTAGTCAACACAATTTTCTATAATGCTGACTTTTTTTTTTTGAGAAATCCAAGAAAAAAAAACTTATCTGAGTTGTAAATGATCAGAAATATTGTCTACAAATGTTGGATAAGTATGGAATAATTTTTTAACTGTTTTTATCCCTTAAATTTTTGACAGATTAGACTGTGTGTTTATTTGATTGATAGAAATTCAAAACTTGAGGGTTTTCACAGTTCATGAAATTGCATATGGGTTTGTGGTCCTAGTGAAAAAAATGTTATTCCTCGTTAATTTTCTATTGCAAAATACCAATCATGTGTCAGTCCTTAGCAAAATCTGCCCAAATTTTGCTGGTCGTGTCTGACAGGACCGACACATTTTGCGAACTCTGGGTTTTAATACATGCCTATATTATTTTTCAGATACATCACAATTTTCCGTAATGCTGCATTTAGAGAACTCCACGTTCAGCCGTCAGATTGGAAAGGTGGACAGGAACATGTTGAAGACATTCTGTGTGTGGCTTACTCTGGACCAAGCATTTTAGCCACAGGGTCTTATGATGGAGACATTATTATCTGGAACTTAGGGTCTGAACAAGTATCAAAAAGATTGAATCAGAGATCACGTAGAATCGTAATGAAATCACAAGGCAAAGGGAACATAGGATCATTGAGTACAGAGGTACCAGTATATTACTGTAGAGGGGAAATTGTGAGATTGTCATAGCATATAATGATATATTGTTACATAATTTAAATAATCTAATTTAAATAGTTTTTTAAATGTGTTACAGCTATAGAACTTAGAAATATCCAATTTATAAAACAAACAAAAAGAATTAAAGAAGGCATTTTTTTTAGGTCGCGTTTGGGAAAAACCAACATTTTTTTAAATTATGGGCCTGGACTGATTTTCTTCTATCTAAAAGACATAATAAAAAAATAAAATCTGATGTTTTGTTATTGTAGCCTACCCAGATGTCAATGAAAAGTCGACCAAGATCAAAAGCGTCACGAGGAGGAGAAGATACGGTAAGTTTACAACTCATGTATTTTCCGTCAATAGATTATTCAAGTGATATAGGAACACAGTGAATGTCATTTATTAAATCACGGTTAAAAATGTAAAATTATCAAAACAATAAAAAATGATGAATACATAAAGCAGAAAATGTAAGAATGGCCCAAATTTTCAACCTTACAGGTCTTTGTCAAGGAAAAGTGAAAAACATGCCAATTTGATTAAATGACATTGTGTGTTGGGGGGGTCTTTAATGCCTCTTTCAACAATATTTCAGTTATATCGTGGCGGTCAGTTTTATTGGTAGAGGAAACTGGAGAAAACCACCGACCTGCCGAAAGTCACTGACAAACTTATCACATAAAGATGTATCAAGTACACTCGCCATGACAGGGATTTGAACTCACAACATCAGTGGTGATAGGTACTGATTGCACAAATAGTTGTAAATCCAACCATCATACGATCAATGTGTAGTTCATTAATCAAGAGAATGTTGATAATGACAAAAATTGCTTTTATAGACTGGTTTAAGAATAAATATTTTCTTGAAAAAGACAATTGATTTTAAATATATATTAACTTTACCCAGGTTTTAGGGTTTATTTAGGGTTCTCTTCTAAAAAGGAGGGTAGGTAGATACTATATTCTAAAGGGTATGCATTTTACATTGCTGGTGTTTTTGAGAAATGACACCTACATTTACAACTCCTTCAATATATAGGATGTTATTGGTGTTTCACTCTCATTCAGAGTGGTACACTGTGACATCACTGTGAAAAATAACCAGCCAGAGTGATTTTCAACCAAAGCACCTTGTTGTATTGTATTTACAGAGGCATGACCATTATCGTATGATAGTTGGACTTACAACTACCTGTGCCTATCCCCACGAAAACTGTGAGTTTGAACCCCATTCATGGCAAGGTGTACCCGATACAACATTATGTGATGTAGTTTGTCAGTGACTTATGACAGGTTGGTGGTTTTCCCCGGGTACTGCGGTTTCCTCCGTCAATAAAGCTGACCGCCACAATATAACTGAAATATTGTTGAAAGTGGTGTTAAAGACCATAACCTTATCCATGTAATTTACAGATAGCTTATCTTATGCATTTAATTTCAGAATGACTTTGGTTTTGCTGTAACGAGACTGAGTTTTTTAGAAGAAAGAAAACATCATTCAGCTGCAGGGGGGGCTAACCTCGTCAGCTGTGGAGGAAATGGTTGGGTGAGGTTCTGGAATACAGCTAGATCTGAACTGATGGCAGAATTTGTAGCCCATACTCATGGTAAGATTTTAGGCTTCTGAGAAAAGTCAACTCTCTGCGATATATGTAAAATGGCGAGAATTAAAACTTAAAAGCTTATTTTAGAAAGTTTTTGAGTAATACAATAGTCCCCCTTTAGTAAGGCCACACCCACCAAAGGTCACCCATCTTTTAATGCCAATACCATCAAAGGCCACCTGTCTTGTAATGCCAATACCATCAAAGGCCACTCCCACCAAGGGCCACCCCTCTTATAAAGCCAATCCTACTAAAGGCCAGCCCTAATGTCGGGCCAGATTTCAGATGTATTAAGAAAGTAAAATACTACTAAATTGTCCCTCTCATGAGAGACGACCCCTCATATAAGACCACTGTATTCATAATAATTACATCTGGTAGATCATTTCCTGTCAAATTTGCATGGGGATTTGGTCTTTAGCTGAACAAAATTTGACTGTTTGCTGATTGGATATATTATGAAAAGAAAGTTTAGACGGTCAACAATTTCACCAATATCGTCATTTGAAGTGATCAATCACTTCTTGCCCCAAATCACCATAAAAAATAACATGACATATGACATTGGAAAACCATATCCTTGTTTCTATAGAATATATACTTAATTTTGGATAAATACATACTATCATTTCTCAGCAATTATTGATGGCAGAAATCTGATATTTGGTCACAAGCATCATATAGGTATACCATATTGTGGGTAGCATTTTTGGACCCGTCAGATTCCTACTTCCTGTTTGCCGACTTAGTTGGTTTCTATACACAATGAACATATATGTACATTTTTCGTCACATTTTTCTCAGCAACTATTGATGACAGAGATCTGATATTTGGTTACAAGCTTCATATAGGTACCCCATATGGTGGGAAGTGTTTTTGGACCCATCAGATTCCTACTTCCTGTTTGCCGACTTTGTTGATTTTTATACACATTGAACATATATGCTCATTTTTCGTCGCATTTTTCTCAGCAACTATTGATGGCAGAAATCTGATATTTGGTCATAAGCTTCATATAGGTACCCCATATCGTGGGAAGCGTTTTTTGACCCGTCAGATTCCTACTTCCTGTAGGGGGTATCATAGGTGAGCATTAGCTCACAGTTCATCTTGTTTCGAGAATGGATTTTTCAAGACAAAATCACACAGAAGGTGAAACCAGAAGAAATACGAGATGTGATAATAAATCTATATCATGTGAAACGTATCAACAATAGTATGTTTATGGAGGATTTGTCAAGACTACATCAATATTACGTCCTAATGTTACATATAGAAATCAATGATCGATAATTTGTACAATTTTTCCTTTGATCTTACCATGTGATATTGTCAGTATCAACTAAATGGCTGTGATACTAAACATTATTGGTTAGTGTCAAACACTTTATGATGCTACTGATAAAAACAATTACAACAGTTTTGAAGATCTCAACAAACTTGGACTTGCTGCAATACTACCAGTAATGTCTAGTTTCGATCTTCATTGAGGCTGTCATGGTCTTGATCGTATGATTTATAACTACCTATGTAATCAGTACCTATCACCAACAATGTTGTGAGTTCGAATCACGCTCAGGCGATACAACATTATGTGATAAAGTTTGTCAGTGACTTGCGATAGGTCGGTGGTTTTCTCCGGGCACTCCAGTTTCCTCCACCAATAAAACTTACTGCTATTACTGATATATTGTTAAAAGCGGCGTTATACACCAGAAACCCAAATTCATCGATCTTCATAACTCCCTTTATATATCTTGTTTTATCACTTACTGATAGATAATATTGTGTGTAAAGATCAAAGGGAAGATAGATAATAGTGTGTAAAGATCAAAGGGAAGATAGATAATATTGTGTGTAAAGATCAAAGGGAAGATAGATAATATTGTGTATAAAGATCAAAGGGAAGATAGATAATATTGTGTGTAAAGATCAAAGGGAAGATAGATAATATTGTGTGTAAAGATCAAATGGAAGATAGATAATATTGTGTGTAAAGATCAAAGGGAAGATAGATAATATTGTGTGTAAAGATCAAAGGGAAGATAGATAATATTGTATGTAAAGATCAAAGGGAAGATAGATAATATTGTGTGTAAAGATCAAAGGGAAGATAGATAATATTGTGTGTAAAGATCAAATGGAAGATAGATAATATTGTGTGTAAAGATCAAAGTGAAGATAGATAATATTGTGTGTAAAGATCAAAGGGAAGATAGATGATATTGTGTGTAAAGATCAAAGGGAAGATAGATAATATTGTGTGTAAAGATCAAAGGGAAGATAGATAATATTGTGTGTAAAGATCAAAGGGATGATAGATAATATTGTGTGTAAAGATCAAAGGGAAGATAGATAATATTGTGTGTAAAGATCAAAGGGAAGATAGATAATATTGTGTGTAAAGATCAAAGGGAAGATAGATAATATTGTGTGTAAAGATCAAAGGGAAGATAGATAATATTGTGTGTAAAGATCAAAGGGAAGATAGATGATATTGTGTGTAAAGATCAAAGGGAAAATTTACAAAACTGGATGTTGTTGAAAATGGCTTTAAAAATCAACCAATCCTGCATTAGAAAATATTGATAATTTTCAGCGGGCAGTATTATAATGGCAGTAGATGCTCAGAACAGATACCTAGCTACAGGTGATGTTGATGGTACCGTAAAAGTCTGGGACATTAGAGAATACTGTCTACATCAACAGGATGAAGTTGTTACGGTACCACCAAGTAAGTTATTTTATTCACCATACCCATATATTTGTAGATTTATTTACATTGGCTTATACAAATTAAAGCCTTTTAACTTGTGAGTTTTATTTCGGCAAGACACTATTTTATTTCATAAATTGAATCAGAGGTAAATGATCTTATCCACTAAGACCTTTAGCACATTCTAGATTTGATTCTCTCATTACAAGTTTTTATAGGAGTTATTTCCCTTTCAATGAAACAGAAAGGACAAATAATTTGAATATAATTTGTAGATATTTGAACAGTAAATTTGTATACCCCCGCTCCCCGAAGCGTTTTTGGACCCATCAGATTCCTACTTCCTGTTTGCCGACTTTGTTGATTTTTATACACATTGAACATATATGCTCATTTTTCATTCAGATTCCTACTTCCTGTTTGCTGAAGAGCGGGGGTATCATAGGTGAGCATTAGCTCACAGTTCATCTTGTTTGAGTTATTTCCCTTTCAATAGAACAGAAAGGACAAATAATTTGAATATAATTTTCTTATATTTTGTAGATATTTGAACAATAATTATATTTTTTTTTAAATGGATAATTTTATAGCAACAATAAAGTTTTATACAGATTTTGGCAAAAATTTATGTAATTTTCATTGAACTTTGCATGTGAGTCTTAAAGCGAAATAACTCCTGTAAAAACATAAAATTTTAGAATTAAGTTGGAATTGTAAAAATAGTCTATTTATTTATGTTTTGGTTCTATTATATAAACATTTTATTTCAGAAATGAAGAGTCAGTTCCAGCCCCACATTGACATGATTAATACTCTGGAGATTTGTGAACGTAACGGTAGAACTCTAGTCATATCTGCCTCATCAGATTGTAGTGTGGCTGTGTATGATTTCTTAGGAAAGAAAATTGGTGTTTGTGGTCAGGTATTTATTTATATAGTTACTTTATTATATTACATGTCTAGCTGTTTTAACTCTAATTTTCAAAGGTGTACAACATTATGTGATAAAGTTTGTCGGTGACTTGCGACAGGTCGTGGTTTTCTCCGGGTCTTCCGTTTTCCTCCACCAATAAAACTGACCGCCATGATATAACTGAAATATTGTTGAAAGTGGTTGTTAATCACCATCAAAGAAAAAAACAAATAATCAAATTTTCAAGGAATAAAAGAACCACATCGTTGGTGCAGTGGTTTGTATGCTTGCCTCAAGTGTGGTAGTTCTTGGGGTTGAGTCCTAGTCTGGTCAAACCAAAGATATGAAGCATTATGTAATAAGAACAAAGATTGGTTGGCTCGTAATCCAAGTTAAGGGACATGTCTACCCATGGACTATCACTATGAAAATCCAACTTTGCATGTTGCATGTTGGTCTAGTACAAAGCAGACATCATCATGTGATCTAATCATATCACTTGTTCCCAACATGATATTGCTGATAAAATAGCTGATTTGGTGTTAAACAGCAATCACTCACTAACTCAAGGAATGGGATGGGTTTATGGTGTTTAACACCACTTTCAACAATATTTCAGTTATATCGTGGCGGTCAGTTTTATTGGTGGAGGAAGCCAAAGTCCCCGGAGAAAACCACCAACCTGCCGTGAGTCACTGACAAGCTTTTTAACATAAAGTCGTTTCGAGTACACCTTACCATGAACAGGAGTTCAAACTCACAACGTTAGTGATTCGAGGAATGAATTTTTGTTTCATGAAGCAATATCAAAATATAAGTGATCTCTTAATATCACATATTATCACAAATATAAGTGATCTCTTAATATCACATATTATCACAAATATAAGTGATCTCTTAATATCACACATTATCACAAATATAAATGATCTCTTAATATCACATATTATCACAAATATAAGTGATCTCTTAATATCACATATTATCACAAATATAAATGATCTCTTAATATCACATATCACATATTATCACAAATATAAGTGATCTCTTAATATCACATATTATCACAAATATAAGTGATCTCTTAATATCACATATTATCACAAATATAAATGATCTCTTAATATCACATATTATCACAAATATAAGTGATCTCTTAATATCACATATTATCACAAATATAAGTGATCTCTTAATATCACATATTATCACAAATATAAATGATCTCTTAATATCACATATTATCACAAATATAAGTGATCTCTTAATATCACATATTATCACAAATATAAGTGATCTCTTAATATCACATATTATCACAAATATAAAATGACAACATAACATGGACAGTACATGTGGAGAAGAAATAAATATGATTTTTTTTTCTCAGGAAGAACATTGGAAAGTAGAACAGTTTGATCCAGCAGAAGAAATGGAAGAAGATGAGGAAGAAGAGGTACTCTTTTTAGATATTCCCCCCTTAGGCTTCTTGATACCAACTAATTGAAATTTGGTATTTTTTCTTAATATTGTTATTCAAATTTTCAAATTTAGCATACCCCTGATAACAACTGAAATACAGTTGAACTTCGCTAGCTCGAATTCGGATGGCTCAAATACCACGGATCATTCTAACTGTTTTTTTAGTCCCGTCAATTTTGACGTTAATTCCTTGTCAAATATTCCCTCGTTAGACCTCTTGATAACAACTACTCAAATTAATCATGAGATAAAAATTACTATTAGTACAGCATTAAGCTCAAATTATTTTTTTTCAAGTTTTGAACTGAGACTTGTCTTATGGTTTGATGAGTTCTGTGTGTGTGGTGTTAAATCTTCAACATCTTTATTCCTTACAGGATCAAGCAATAATCATACAGATGGTGTACATGAACAATATCTCAGTTCATTTTGAAAACCATAATTTTTCATCAAGAATTCTTGCCCCTTGAAGATGTAAAAAAAAAAAATGGTCAAAAATATTTTACTTGTGCACTTGTAATGTAGTTCTTCAAAAGATTCAAACCAAATTTATGCACAATTTCGAAAACTGGAATTTTACAAAAAGAATTTTAATAATACAAGGCAACCAAGCTAATGGTACATTTTTTTATGCTTTTTCACAATTTTCAAATTTAGCATTCTTCTGGTGCTATTCTTTTATACAATGTTTTTTGATTGTATTCAAATTGCTTATGACAAACAGGAAGAAGAATTAGAGGAGAAAGAAACAGAGGAAGAAAAGCCATTACTGGATGAAGACTGGGAACCAGATGAAAGAGCAGTAACAGATTTACAGGGATACAGGATACATGTGTGGGACAGTACAATTCTAGGTAATGTAAAATAGTTAGTAAAACCTGTCATGACACACAATCTCCAATATCATTTAAAAAATGATTTTTAATTAAATTCTCTTTGTACTCTTTGTTATTTAGAGTAGAACCTGCTCTGTGTAGTAAAACCATGGTGTATAGTTAGTTGCAATAATGTAGCTCCTGTGACAAACTTGTGTCTTGGCAGAGCTACAACGCGGTCCCATTCGTCACAATGGAGCAAAAAAAAAAAGTTGCAGTTGAAACATAAAAACTCACTATTTACGCTTCAAACATTTCATTATAACTATTACTGATGATCCCAGTCCTTGTTAAATCGATTTGGCTGAGAAATATATGCTTTTTAAAGGTAGCAACAACCTTGTTCAAATTTATCGATCGTTTTCCATAACCGGAAACTACGGAAGGCGGAGCTTTTCTAAATATGGTATTTCTCACTACACGCTGATGTAAACATTCACGCCTCAAATCACCAAATATGGTATCGACATCCAAATAGTGAGGCCGGAAATGATGAAATTCAAAATGTTCAGAGAGAAGTTTTTTATTTTGTGGGAATTACATTCTAAAATACTGGTAGGTGATAAAAACTTGTTATAATAATGGACAAAAGGAAAGGTTATGTCTTATTATTGATAAATGCAGGCGTCAGAAGCTCTGTAAGCGAGCGCAAAAAATCTCGGCGGCTGCTCCATTACGTGTAATGGCATCCCGTTATAACCCTTGCAAGTAAGCGAGCATTTAGGGTTTTATTATTAGAACTAGTGTATAGTGGTGACTCTTATTTCTCATCTTGTGGGAATAAGTCATATATAGTTTGAACCTTCTAACAAATGGATCTTGACTGTAAAAAAGTCCTTTACTTCAAGTTTTGACTTGAACCTGTATTAAGAGACTATTTTTGAATGTTTTACTAAATAAAATTTAGACGATCGTTTTATTTCTCAGGTAAACAATATCAAGAGACTCGTACAAAGAAAAGAGAACGTAAGCAGCCAGGAAACATTCCTAATTTACCATATCTACACTGGGAGAAAACGGGACAAGCACCCGCTGGACCATACTCTGTAAGTTTTATTTTACTGTCATAATGTCACAAAATACAGTAGTCCCCCTTCTTACGAGGCCTCTGCAATGAAAAGGTGGCCTAATAAAAGGGTTGACCTCTTTTGAAGGTGGGGTTGCGATTTAGCAGTATTTTACTATCTCAGTGCTTTTGAAATGTGGCCTTATAAGAGGAGTGGCCTTATAAGAGGAGTGGCCTTATAAGAGGAGTGGCCTTATAAGAAGAGTGGCCTTATAAGAAGAGTGGCCTTATAAGAGGAGTGGCCTTATAAGAAGGATTTATTTGTATTTATCCATACCAATCAATACCAATCACAGAATTGTTGACTCACTATATAATTCAGTTGTGTATTGGTTAGTGTACTCACCTCCAGTTCAGTAGATTGTGGGTTTGATCCCAAGTCGGGTCAAATCAAAAGAGCATGAAATTGGTATTTGTTGCTTCTCCTCTAAGCACACAGCATAGACGAAGGAGACTGTTGTTTTAGTGAGATCACACTATAAAAATTCTACTAATCATATTGATCTAGTACAAAGCAGACATCATCATCTTCTCGTCGATATGTAGCTTGTTCTCGCCAAGATATGGTTGATAAATTTCTCACTTGGTGTTAAGCAACAATCACTAACTGTAAGGAACACATTTTATATTTTATATTATAATTAAATCTATGTATACTATGAAACCTGTCTAAATGAACCGGAATCCTGTATAAACCTAATTTTAAATGAAGTCCCAATGTATGAAATCTTTATTAATTTAAGCTGTATGAACCGAACACATGTTTATTCTGATCTTAAAAGTTGGTCCCAATGATTGATTTGATGATTTGATTTATGGTGTTTAATGCCACTTTTTGGTCCCAATGAGGTTTGTTTCAGACAGATTTTACTGTATTAAAATGGTTTAAACTTACATATTGTGTTTATTTATTTTTTGTTTAGGCATTAGAAACAAAAGAATTACAAGAATTTGAGAAAGTTTCAAAACCAGATTTTAATTATATACCTAAACGAAAGGATAGTCATCTACGTTTACCTAAGTTACCTAACCTAGTTGACAGTAAGTATCAAACTATGTGTGACATAATCCATTGTTATCCATGGTTTGTTAATTTTTCCTTTGATCTTTACACATGATGATATCGTTTTTCAAGCCACATGCGTGATTTGAAAAAATGTTGTTTATTTTTTTGTGTAACTAGGAACATAATACTGACGTCACTTTGACAAATACTTGATAAACATACTATCATTGATATGTATTACTCTAAATGGATTTAAATCATTTATAATTTAATCGTGAAATGGAAAATTATGCTGTGATGTTATTACCTCCCTTTATACTGATGTATGTGTTTACCCCCCCCCCCCCCCTTATACTGATGTTCGTAATTTACCTACTCTTAATACTGATGTATGTGATTATCTCCCCTTCTACCTAGTTTGTTTGTAATTACCTCCCCTTATACTGATGTTTGTAATTATCTCCACTTATAGGTGTATTACCACTAAACATGGGTACCAGTCGTAAAGAACGTATGGGAAAGTAGTACGTAAACAGAAAATGGATTCCTACATTGTTGGATAAAAAATAAACCCTATTAGATACTGCAAAATACTGAATGTCAGCAGAAACCTACATATTTTAGGATAATTTTAAGCCCATATTTGATGTCCTTGTGGTTTTAAATAAATAATTGATTGAATTGGAAAGAAACCACCTGAATTTGTGTTAAATCGAAAGTGAAAGTAGGATTTTTGATGGTAGACATCTTCAGACTCTGTTTTTTTTTATATGCCATTAAATGTATGTTGATTTTCGGAGTTAAGCTTCCAATTAGGTACCCCTTCCATGAGATATGAGTGTCACTTAGATTAAACTTGATGAATCCTGTATGAAAGCTCAATTTTTTTTTATTTAACATAGAAGGCTATGGAGAATTTTTTAGTGGTATTACACCTTTTAGGCAAAAAACAAGAAACTTAATTTTGATGGTACCACGCTCAAATTGGCTTTGAACAGTCACAACAGACCCAGTTTGACATTTTCCACACCAAAATGTTACAAAATACATCAAGGTGTCATGTTACAGCTTCAATATGAGTATTATGCAATATTTTGGAAAATATTCCCCCTGCACAGAGGGTATTGAAATATAATTTTATACTTATTTATGACTTTACAATTATTGAGACTGGTAGATTTAATGTGTTTTTGTAGTAAAAGGGCAGATGATGTTGAAAAAGATTGCTAAAATTAAGAATTTTAACAATTTCATGTTGTGGCATTTAGTCCACTTCAAATATGGTATATGGTGATACCGTTTTTGAAAATTTTATAATCCTACTTGTTTTTCCTCATAAATTTTGGTAGTTATAGTTAGAACACATGTAAAATGTACTTATGAACAAATATAAGGCTATAGAAAGCAGCTTTATTTCAGAATTATGTACTTAAAACCAGGTAATTTTAGTGATCCCAGAAAATTGTATTTGTCACTGGACATTTACTGTTAATTTTTCAAATTGTCAATGTGGATTTTATATTTTAGAGTATAAATTGACTGTAAATGTACATTTGTGCATCCGGCTAACTTGAAACATAACAAAAGTTGTCAAGAAACATTTATTTATTGAGTTTTGAAGGAAATTACAGTTGCAGGTCACAAGAAATAACAGAAACCTGAAAATCAACAATCATAATTTTACATATTTTGGGCAGTTCGAAGTAATTTTTGCTTAATATCTAGGTATTAGGTCTTATTTAATGTCTTGCAATGCATAATTAATGGGAACATAGCATTAATTAACATAATTTAGTATATTGTGAGATCATTTCTAGGAGGCAAAAAAAAAAGGGGGGGTATGCTTAAAATAAATAAAATCATATTAATTAGATGTTAAATGTACAAATGACGCATATATACATGTCATAAGTTGCTTATTGTGTTGAAAATCAGCTTCATACTTGTAATATATTGAGATAAAAAGCCATTGTCATGTTATTTCACAATCTGAACTGAACAGCTGAAAAATCAGATTTTTTCATTAAAAGCTTCATGGAGGTACCTTTGTATATGGACATTAATTCTTTCAAATATTGGACTGCCATATACCTGATATAGTTTTTTTGACTGGATATTGAAATAGGAATATGAATAAGGCAAAGAAAAGGTTAGAGAAACAAGTTTTTATTGCTCTTATGTGTATTACCACTAAACATGGGTACCAGTCGAAAAGAACGTATGGGAAAGTAGTACGTAAACAGAAAATGGATTCCTACATTGTTGGATAAAAAATAAACCCTATTAGATACTGCAAAATACTGAATGTCAGCAGAAACCTACATATTTTAGGATAATTTTAAGCCCATATTTGATGTCCTTGTGGTTTTAAATAAAAAATTGATTGCATTGGAAAGAAACCACCTGAATTTGTGTTAAATCGAAAGTGAAAGTAGGATTTTTGATGGTAGACATCTTCAGACTGTCTGTTTTTTCTTATATGCCATTAAATGTATGTTGATTTTCGGAGTTAAGCTTCCAATTAGGTACCCCTTCCATGAGATATGAGTGTCACATAGATTAAACTTAAGATGAATTCTGTATGAAAGCTCAATTTTTTTTTATTTAACATAGAAGGCTATGGAGAATTCTTTAGTGGTATTACACCTATACTGATGTTTGTAATTACTTCCCCTTATTCTGATGTTTGTTATTACCTCCCCTTGTACTGATGTTTGTATTTATCTCCCCTTATACTGATGTTGTAACTATCTCCCTTTGTACTGAAGATAAAACAGAGACAAGTTCTATCTTTTCTAGAAAGACAGTAAGTAATAGTGTAAAGGGTTTTTATATTTTATTTCATGGAGAACAGATTCTTAAAATGTAAAACTTTTACATAATAGACCAATTTTTGTGTGTTTCTGTTTTTTATAATAAATACAAACCTTATTTCCATTTTGATAGAAGTTTTGGAAAAGATTACATATTTAGAGAAGTTTAATAGAAATCTGCAAATTATGAACTTTTCCAACTATTTAGTTACGAACATGAAATATAAGTAAAAAAATAATAGCATACATATTTACCCTTGTATAGAAATCCCAGTAGATATTTCAAAAATGTTCTACCAATGGAAAAAATAAAAATTTTCAGAGTAAAAAAAATTATATTTGGTAAAGAAAAAAATGAAAATCAGAAACGACAAAAATTGGTGACCACACGAACACAACTCTTTACATCTTATAGCAAGATGAAGATTCTTCAGTCAAATTACTTGTGAATAAATTTAAATATCAGTATACACAACCTGTGGTAATTTAATGGAGCGCCAATTTAGTGATTCCAGTGAAAGAAGAAATATTCTTAGACCAAATTTTGGTATCATTTCAGATTTTTCTCACTAAGTAAAATATTTGCTTTAGAATTATACAATAAGAAAAAATGAAATAAAAATATTGTCTTGCTTTCTTGCAAGTACATTTGTATCAATGCTTCACACACATATTTTTTGGCATTAAAAACCAAATTATATATACAGATAACTATTGTTCAACTTTAGGCCCCCAGGGTTTTAAAAAAAATATGTCAAACCTCATTATTTAGAACTCAGATTGTTTATTTGGAGAACTCAAATTAAAGTAAAATATATTCTGTTTGTAATGTTTGTACATATAATACACCCAGGATAATTCTAGTTCTCGGCAAATTACAAAGTAAAAGCATAGATCCATTACACTTTGACACAAGAAGTTTTAACTTTACTTGTAATATTCTTTTGTGTCTTATAGAGTGACAAATTAAGTATTGTGTACACTCTCAATTGGTGGTATCAGTAAATTATTGTTCTCCTATTCTTAGTGTGTTTAACCAGATGGTTAAATTTTATGATAATTTTAATGACTATGGTGGTTAAATTTCTGCATGATAATTCCCGCCAATTTCCCTCCGACTGTAATTAACAGCGGAAATTAATTAAAAATAGTTTTTACGTTTTAGTCATCGAAAAAAAACAGATATTCCTTCTGCTACCAGTGCATTAATGGCATTTCTCTATTCTTGATAATTAAATTTTCAAACTTTAAAGCTCGAGCTTCAAATTTGAAAATTTAACTGTCTTGAGCGGAGAAATGTCATAATCAACGTATAGCAGCAGGATAATCTATGTATATCATACTAAAAATAATATCGCAATATTCATCTTGCTATAATCAAATACTTAAGACACACAGACATACTTATCACTGAGGTAAGGAAAAGGGGACTCATTTTCTGGTGGCGTTTTATACAGTAGTGATCTTCTATCATTTCATTCCTCTATATTGGTATGGACTATTTTTTTTTATTATTATTATTTAGCAGTTTAATGTCAGGTAAGGTAAGATTTAGTTTTTTTCATTTATAGAGAAATTTGTATTATTTTTCAATATTTTACTACATCAATCAGTAATTTAACTGTTGCAAATTGAGTTTGCTGGTTATGCAATATGATTATTATTATTTACTGCAATACATGTAAATTAACCTCTTTAATTAGATACATTTCAACAATTACACTGTATAGTTTAAACTGGACCTCATCTCATCAAATTTTTCAAACATACATGTTTGTTTATATGTGTATTGCTGTTTTAACCCCGCTGAACCAGTAGTGGACAAATCTGTAATCCTCTAGAGGATTAAAATGTCTCGTGCCTTTCCCCGCAGAATTATGTAGAGGTCCACCAAAGGATTTTGAAATAAATTTTGTGTTAAATAATGGGAGAAACAAATTCTCCTTCAGTTACGATATTTCTCCACTCTCGGGCAACTGAAGGAGAATCTATATTTATCAATAGGGGAGATTTAGCATTCCATTAACCAACTGATTTAACCCCACCACATTTTTCTGCCTGTCCAAGGCCAGGACCTGGATTTCCAATGTCATGTGTCGTGGTCTTTTTTTGTGTTCAGTGAATTCAGTTAAGATAAGAGGTGATTGTTCGTTTTGTTTATATTGGTGGAATTGATGACCATCACTGTTTAAACTTTCTTTTCATAAGTAAAATGTATCTTTTGTTGTTTTTCAGCATTACAGCAGCCAATACCAGAGAAGGAGATTTTCCCTAAGTACATCCTTGACTTTGAGGCCAAAATGAAAAGTTACCATAAAATGCAATTAGAACAACAGAATCAACCGGTAATTACTTTATAATTATATTGATCATTTTGTTGTAATTACCACATTTTATAGTCAGTAGTAAGGGGCGGTCATGGTCATGATTGTATGGTAGTTGGATTTACAACAACCTATGCAATCGGTGCTTTTCACCACTAAAGTTTTGAGTTCGAACCCCGTTCGTGGTGAGGAGTATTCGATAGAACACTGTGATAAAGTTTGTCAATGACTTACTACAGGTCGAAGATTTTCTGCGGGTACTCCCGTTTCCTCCATCAATAAAACTGACCGCCACGATATAACTGAAATATAGTTGAAAGTGGCCTTTAACACCATAACCCTAACTTTATAGAAAATATATTTTCAACTAATCATAATATTTTTTGTTTGTTTGATTCATATAGTGATGAGATTCTTTTTTCAGCTTTTTTGATTAAATACAAAATGTCAGGAGCAATCAAATATTTTAGAAAAACAAAATGGTAAGAGAGTGTGTGTGAAAGATGAATGAAAGTGTTTATTACTATTATATATTATTATTTCTTTATTTTGTTTATCAAAATGTAAAACCAATGTAGTCACAAAACTTATTTTTGAAAACTCCTGTCACACCCTAGTCAAGTGGTGATGTAAGGGAATTTATAAAATCCTGACTATAGGGAAAAAAAAAAAAAAAAAAAATTATAGATAGTAAAGTCAGTAACATGTTACAACAAAACCTCAACCTATTCTCATCTTTGCTAGCCAACGGTTACAATTTGCCTTGCCTCCACTTCACCCTTAGCCACGTTAGCTGGATTTTCATAGTCGCACGGTTAGGGGTTTAACTGGATGTAGCCAGTGATAGCTGCCTCACCTCACCTATCCCTTTCATGCCACATGGCACATAACGCCCTGATGCACTGCCTCCACTTGTTTCTGTCTTTGTCCTTACCCACCTGTTCATCCCTAGTTTGTAGTGATAGGTGCCAACAATCAGAATGTGTGTTGCAAAAACATGTGATTTGTTGAAAAAAACGTAAAAAAAGAATACGTTTAGGTTTTGCCATATCCTCTATATCTATACAAAATGCTCTTGTCTACGTTCCAGCCTTGTCTTAATATAGGATTTTATTCTTCCCTGTTAGTTGAGTGAGTGAGTGATTGTTGTTTAATGCCAACTCAGCAATTTTGCAGCTATATCATGGCGAGAACACGCTAACCATTACACCACCGATGTGGTTCCCTGTTAGTTGATTTATATATTTAGATTATAAAGCAATCATTATTTCTTTATTTTCAGTATACCATTAAAAATAAGCTAGCGGGTAGTTTAGCTAGTGGATTAACCAAGTCCAGCTTACAGAATATCGGACAGATGATTGGTCAAAATACTTCTGTTTCTAATAAATCACGATCGGTGAAAGGCTTTAAGATGAGCCGGAGAACATCAGTAGTGTCAAGCATTGATGCTTCAGTCATGTAGAGATCTATTTTTAGAAAATTCCGATTGAACCAGGAAGTATTATTTATTTTATATTTAGAAATTAAATCCACAAATTTTGAGATTTTTTGACAATTTGAGGATCATAATCAATTTAGAAGAACACATATCTATACTTATTTAACACTTCTTAATTTTATGGTGCATTTGAACTTTATAGGTCCAACAAAAGTTTTTTATAAATTTATTATAGACACACATTCACAATTTTGTTTATTTTTACTGCCATTTTTTTGTATGATATATGTACAATGTAATTGTGATAGTTTATTATACCCCCGCTCGACGAGAGTCGAGGGTATATAGAGATCCTCATGTCTGTCCGTCTGTCACACTTTTGGTTTCGGGATAATAATTAAAGTATCGCTCAAGCAAATCTTTTCAAACTTTCACACATTGCTGTGTACCATAAAATACAGGTTAAGTTTGATTACGGTGTATTTCACATTTACCGTTCATGAGATATGGCCCTTTTTCTCTTAAAAAATAAGGACTTTTTAGGTTTCCGAATGATATTTAAAGTATGGCTCAACCAAATCTTTTCAAACTTTAGGACAATGCTGTGGACCATAAAATACAGGTTAAAATAGATTACGGTGTATTTCACATTTACCGTTCCTGAGTTATGGCCCTTTTTCTCTTAGAAAATAGGGACTTTTTAGGTTTCCGCATGATATTTAAAGTATGGCTCAACCAAATCTTTTCAAGCTTTAACACAATGCTGTGGACCATTAAATACAGGTTAAGTTCGATTATGGTGTATTTCACATTTACCGTTATAAGTTATGGCCCTTTTTCTCTTAGAAAATAGGGACTTTCTAGGTTTACGGATGATATTTAAGGTACGACTCAACCAAATCTTTTCAAACTTTAACACAATGCAATGTACCATAAAATACACATTAAGTTCGATTATGGTGAAATTGACATTTACCGTTCATGAATTATGGCCCTTTTTCTCTTAGAAGATAGGGACTTTGAAGGTTTCTGGATGAAAATTTGGAATGCGGGGGTATCTGTGATCATCAGATCAACTTTCTCTAATTTTATATTTGTTTTTTTTTATCGTTTTAAATGCTACTGTAATTATGTGAAATTTCCTTCGTATGATGATAGAAAATATTCCATTTAAATGTTTCCCTTTATTAATTTTATAAAATTGTCACATTTTCACCATATCAAGGTAGGAAACATTCCTCTAATATGTTAAATTTTTCAGATATTTATATTTATATACTTTACATGTTAAGTTTGTCTGTTTTGTCCTCCAACTGTGATATGATCAACCATTCAGCCATATATTTTTGAATACAGTAGTCCCTTCTACAATGAAAATGTATCCTTATATTAGGGGTGACCTTACTTGGGGTCCAATTTAGTAGTATATCTTAATATCTGGTGTATCTGAAATCTAGCCTAATAAGAGAGGGATTACTGTATATAGGTCAGATATTTATGTTTCCCTTATTTAGACTTATTAAATGCTAATTGATATTTAGTGGTTTTTTTGAGTTTTTTTTTTTTTTTTTTTTTTTTTTTTTACATTTTTTTCCCCAAAACAAAAAATCACAAGAATTCGTGATTTTTATTTTTATTTTTTATTTTTGGGAAAACGTCCATTTTACTCAAAGAATTTTACCTATATTCCAAAAAATATGGTGAAAAAATATATTAAAACAAATAGTCAATGACATAAATAGGAGACTTATATTTTAATATGTCTTTGTCTATTTTTATTTTTGTAAAAAAAAATTCAATGCAATATGATATGTAAAGTAGATTAAGTTATAATGTCAGATTTAATGTATATATAATTGCAATATAAGTACTGATATTAAATTGATTTTTCCCTGTAAATAAAGTGACGACCATGTTATAAAATGTAGTGGTGGATTCTGGGGGAATGAACAAGTGGCCTTATAAGAAGGGTGGCCTCTCTTGAGGGGGATAATTTAGTAGTAATTTACTATCTTAGTGCATCTGAAGTTTTGCCTAATAAGAGGTGTGGCCTTTCATGAGAGTTGCCTTTTAAGAGAGGAACTACTGTGATTATCCAGCATTATATATTTTAAATCTGGGTACTACAGCTTTCTCCACCAGTAAATTTGTTTATCAATTTTTCACACACAAAAAAATCCACTGCATATACATTTGGACATGTATTTACAGAAACAAACAGTCAATGTGTATACCCCTAAAATATCCGTCCAACAAGATGTAGCCACAAAATTCCCAAGATTTGAATTCTGCCTATATTGATTTATAGCAGGAAAACAAAGAAATGTTCCAAAGCTGGCATTTTGCCAGTATTACATTATAGCTAGACAAACTAGAAGGGTTTAAATCAGTATTATCTAACTTTTGCTGTGCATGAAATTTGTTCTCAGAATCAAATAATAAATAAATTCTGTTGATATGTATGCAAGTGCTATTTTGATATTTCTGTGTTTTTTTCTTCTTCAGAAATCGCAATGTTTTATAATTATGTATGTATTATGCATTTACAACAACAATTTGTTTATCATGTTTATGTTTTGTGTTTATTTGTCTATCAACATTGTTTATTGTAATAAATCAGGCAATTCTAATTTTCTATCACTTGTGTTTTATTGTGTATGTTGCTATGGAGAAATCATATATTGCTGTTAAATGTGACAAATGTGAAATAAGAATCATTTTAATATGAATACCTGCATAAAATTGTCAGAACAAAATTTCGTACTTGGAGAATTCTTTGAAATCATTTCAACTTTTCGTTTATCATGATATATTTATTAATCATCAAATTACATTAAAAAAAAATTATGATATTGTTCCACTTCTTGATATTAGAATAGTACACAGAAATAAACAAATAGGTCAATAAGATGCTGTTTAGGATTTCCTCATGTTAAATCCTGAACTTTGATATAACTGTCAGGTTTGTTTGTGTTTTAATGTTGATTTTAATATGTTTTGTATTTTGATTTGTTTTGTCTAATTCCAATAAAAGGTGAAGAAACATAAATATTTGTGTTTTTTTTTAATTTTGTTGATGTTTGTTTATTTTTTAATGCTTTAAATAGCACCACCTTTGGTTGCCACATCTTTATAGAATTATGAAAAGAAAGTTGATGGTTATTAATACTACCAATATCAACAAAATAATCAACCACCTCTCATCTTAACTGAACTCACTGAACACAAAAAGACCGTGACATATGACTTTAGAAATCCAGCTCCTGGCTTGGGACAGTTATAATATGTGGTGGGGTTAAACCAGTCGATGGGATCTCAACCCTTTCCTCCTGAAGTTTTATCAAAGGTATAGAAATGAGAAAATCTTTCTCATCTGTGATTTATATTTCCTTAGAAAAAGTTCAACATTATACAAAACACTGAATGAAAAGGGTGACATGAACCTGTAGTTTATCATGGTGTCAAGGGGTAATCAGATTGAGTCATCAATCTAAGAAGGACAGACAATACAATGCCTAAAGAAACCTGAGGTTCCCATGAGCCTGTATTCGCTCACCTTTCTTATATAGGCAATTAACAACAAAATCTGAGTCAGAGTGTATTTACCCCAAATTTTCTGTTTACTGTTGAAACAACCATGTTGGTTGGCTGGCAGGATCATTGGATGCATATTATATCTTTGGTTCAAAGTGGCAAAGTGTTTTAATGGGAGAATATTTTCTAATTTTGTTAAAATAGGCCTAATTTGAAAATGCAGAAAAACAGTCAAAATTACAAATTTCATGAACAAAAATCCAAATGAATTAAACAACTCATTAGCATAAAAATACACCTAAAATTGTAGTTCATTTAAAGCTTAAAATATAGAATGATTTGCCCATTTGAAGAGGGTTCTATTTTTAGTTACTGTGGCCTTCTTGGATGGAGGTCTGAGATGTGGGATACAAATTTGAAGGGGAACACAACAAGGCCCATCCAACTAGATTTGGCTCCCAATTAGAAGATTTTCAATTTTTCTTTTTGCTGAAAACAGTCTAACTTGCATCTTTTGGTTCAAAAACAACAAAATACATAATGTTTCAACAAAGCCATAACATATGCATACAACTCATTCAAATGTAACTTCTAAATTTTAGAGATCCTAGAAACTTGCCTTGATGAGTCAGTTGGGACTTGCCAAAGTTTTCAAATTTTCAAAGCTTACAATGGTGGGAATCTCCAAATTTTTCAGAAATGTCTTCTGGAATCATCAGTATAAATTGCTAAAAGGGGGGGGGGGATGTGGCTTTATTATTACCTCTATAGATGTGTTTTACCACTATGTTCTATTTATGGTAACATCAGCCATGTTGTTCAGCTGGGGTGGTCATTGGATCCAATTTTTGAGAAGTCTTAGGTTTATATTGGCCAAGCAGTATCAGATGAGAATATGTTTGAATCAAGTTTGTTAAGTAAACTAGCTTGACAAAATATCTTCAAAATTACAGTTTACACAGAAACAAACCTCAAGGTATTTTAGACAACTCAGCCTAAAACTACAGTTAAAATTTCAGCTCATTTTATGTCAAAATGTATCAGTTTTAGATTTATAGAAATTTGTTATTTTAGTAACTGCATGGGCAGCCATCTTGGATGGTAGTGGAGGCTGCCAGATGCGATTTTGAAAGCCCTGCAAAGTTTGATCTAATTTGGTAGTAGATTCTCATAAGGAGATTTTCAAATGTTTTGTTAGTCTCATTTGCATATTTTCGTTAAAAAAAAACACAAAATGCAAAATGTTAAATATATATCATTCTATTAATTAAAATGAAATAACTATTCAAATTAAGCTCTTTTTGGGGGGGGGGGGGGGGGGGAGGGAGGGGTATTGGTTCTGTATGTATGTTTACCCCTCCTATGTTCTATTACTAGTAACAATAGCCATGTTGTATGACTGGTGGATTCATATAAAAATCTAGTGTTGATTATATTGCGGTTGTTAGATGTTTAATGTTTTTGTTTTCAACCGGATATCGTAGCCACCAGCTGTCGGGCAATCCTCGTTAAAATAAATAAAGAGTTAAACTAAATCAAACAATATCGTGACTACTACAATATATTTGTGGAGGAAAACCCTGACTGATGTAACAAATTAACACGTAAAAGCCACACCCGAGTTTTCGTAGATGCGTGGAAACCTTGTTCAATTCATTTAAATTCAAAGTTTTATTTAGAGTGGATACATATAGTATACATGCAACACAAGCTCTAATGAGCTTTTAAAATCGACTTCAACAAAAGGATATAGTTGAAATAGTGCTTAAACACCAATCAATCAAATTTATTGCCCTCCAACTTTCTGTCCACCCTGGAGCCCCCTCCCCCTTTACACACACTGTCCGGTCCACTCCTACCGCGGCCTATGGATCAGTGTTGATAATTAATAGAATAATTCTGTTGTTTAACACCGAGTAATCAATATTTCAACATATCATAGCGACAACCTGTTATTGTTTATGAGATTATAATTATCTATTTTATATCGTCAAGGACAATTATTAAAATGCAAAAAATTGATTTGTCCGTTAGTCGCAATTCATTTGTTAGCAATAACTTGAAATTTCAGTAAATCAGATTAGACATATAAAATATGTCTCTGATCAGATACTAAAAATAGACAGAAGGAAACATCACGGAAATCCATTTTAAATGAAATAAAAATCGAATTTTATTTTTTGGGCAAATATTTTTTTATCTAAAATCACAGGTTTAAGAATCATACATTATTAATGCAAACATATTTGGCTTAAAACATATTTACTTGAAGAATGGCCAAGATGCTAGATTACTTGAAAGAAAACAGAAATTTAATTTATTGTCTGAGCTATGATTACTCTGAAAATAAATGTCGAACATTAAAAATAATTTAAAGAAATATGAAGTAAATCGGACTTAATTTTGTATACATGAACATATGTCAAGATTAGACAGTGATAAGTGTAGCATACTTTGCTTGCACGGTGGGTATCTTATAAGAGGCAGGACCTGTTTAACCTTCGCGAGGACCTGGGTTCACCCCCGTTTTTTGGTGGGGTCTGTGTTGCTCATCTTTTTAGTTATTTGTGTTGTGTTTTCTGCTTTGTTTATCTTCGTCACGTGTCTTGTGTGTCCGATGTTTTTGAATTATCCATTCTTGATTGCCCCTTCGGTTTTTTCTAACGTTTATTTACACCTCAGTTTGTCGAATCTTTCTGTTTATTTGTTTTCAGTTACAGTATATTCGGTTTGGGGGCTTTGTATTGATGAGAATGTAATCCGGAAGACAGACATGCAATAGCACGCGTACGTGCCCCTCAAAGAAAGAAAGCTGGTAAACAAAGAATTCTGCAATATCTAAAAGGTGTACTGACCAATTCGGAGCATTGAGGAATTACAGCATCTAATATGATTGAAATAATTACCTGTTTGACAATCAGTTCTATAACATATACTTTCCAAATGTCAGAAGAGGCTGGGTATACACAGTGCCACACCTCTAAATCCCCGCATGATACCAGAAATAATCGGCGCAAATCTATAACCAGCAAGCGTAACAACACTACATGTACTAACGGAAATGATAAAAAAATGTACATATTGTAAATTTAAAACTATATGCTTGACCGAGAAAAATATTGTAAAATAAAAAGGGATTCTTTAATTTTTAGCTTCAGCATTTCAAGACTAAAAACATATATACTTGAAATTGAAGGGAGAGTGATTGCTAGATATATATTTCCAAAAGCTCCAACCAAGTTGAAAAAAACGAATGTATCACTGTAAACAATGTAAATGTGGAGTAATTGAGGATGAAAAACACATCCTAATATTCTATTGAAAGAAGTACCCCTTTCAAAAATGAATTCAGGAAAAAATTTAAAAAGTATCAGACAGAAATAAATTTGCTTTGCTGTGACATGACACATGACATATAACACGAACTAACAAAATAACTTATACAAACATGTAACCAAGAAATCGTACAAGATTATAGAGGTCGATACCTCCACAGTGGTGTTCCGTGATTATGTTACTCGAGTTGCCTCTCTCTTAAATATACACTGTAGCTAGAGTGTCTCCATTTGCGAACATTATAATAATATATTTCCCAGTTAGTAATATTCATAGAGATATTGACTGTTAACTAACTATTTTTTTCTCTCCAGAAAATAACCCCAATTTCTTTATGCACATCCTAAAACGACTCGTGGCCACACAATGTTAGAAGTCTTACAGAAAGCTTCGGTATTATTATTTGAATTTAAAATAAAGACTTTGTTATTACTTCTACTGTATAAGAGACCTCCTTCAACTAATTTAAGATTCCGCCAATTACTTGAGGTACTACTGCGCTTCAGTTCAGGCATATAATTAACAATTTCAGAAAATTAATATTGAATAAAAAAAAATTTTACCTTTAGATTTTAACTTAAGATTGTTATTATTGTGTATAATGCGTGTGTATATTTGCCCCAAAAAATGAAAATAGTTTATGTCATAATAAAATTCACATGGTTAATCATTCAAAGCTGGATTTTTGACAGCTGAACACGTGTTCGATTGTTTACAAATAAAGGAAAAGCCCACTTCCGGATGTGACGTCATTTCAGCCATTTTGCTCGAAAGCGAGGGTGTGCCGAACTAAAGTTTATGGGCCGGGTAAGATTTTAGTAGACGAAAAATACCAGTTGCATTCTTTAATATCTCAAAAAGTACAATATGAACAATTGATTAATCTTCAGTAGAATAACACAAAAGCTAGACCCACCCAGAAACGTCCGTCTGCATTGATGATGCAGTTGAATGATGGCCTGATGGAGTGATGCTGAAGATGACCCCAAAACGGGAAAACAATTCCCCCATTTGGACATGCGAGCATTCGACCGTGAAAAAGATTTAAAGTTCTATTGTTTTTATTAGACCTAGATTTTTTTTTAATGTTCCAGATTTATGTGATAAGATCTATGTAACATAGAGACGTATAAGGTTCCTGTTGTAATGACCCAATTAAATTCTAGGCTAACTGCAGAGCTTTTAGTTTTAAATATATCCTTGTTAAGTTTAGTATCATATCGACATATGTCTATGATTTGTTTATTGTGCTTTTTGTATTGTTATTTTACATTGTACATTGTTGTATTGACATTGAAGATAGATCATTGTCTGGTTTTTATTTCAATAAAATTATCTTATGACATTAATTTAACAGACAATGTTAGGTCATCATGATATGATCCTTTCAAGTTTCATGTCTAAAAAGCATGCATAATATTAGCAATGAAGAACTTGTTCTATCGTTTGATGAATATAGAATGTAGACCTGCAGGGCTTCGTAATTGTTTTCAAAACCAACTTGCCCACGGGTAAGTGCGCATACAATTTTACATACAAATGTACCTATAGAAATTTCCACTTACAAATGTACCTATAGAAATTTCCACTTACCCACAGCATCTTTAATACTTATAATTGTTTAAAATATCAATTGATTAAGAAATTTTTATTCAATGATTCAACAACAAACGGACTAGAAGACCCAATGAAACTTGAAATTTTTTTTACAGGCGAGGAGGTCCAGTAACAAGTAAATTTTGCTGGACCTTCATTGCTTTTACAGGACCTTCTAAATTCGGTGCAAATTTCACCTATAGCTATTGATGCTTTGCCTTTCATTTTTACTTTCAGTTTCATTCTGACTTCAAGGTCAACCATTCTCGACGCTCTCCATTTCTCACAAAATTTATGACTACCTCGCTCTTCCTCATAAGCTCTCCAGGATTCTATTTTCTTTTTCCGTGCTCCATTTGTTTCTTCGGTCTTCCGTTTTTTACCTGGAACAGCTCCCTCATAGAAACGAAGGAAGCTCATTGTTTATCTATGTTTTTATAGCGCATGCGTAATGAACCAGGAAGAAACGAAATACCAAAGACTGACGGAAACGGACATGACTCGGGATGCAAAATCTTAAAAAGATTTAAGTTTAAGGGGTTTAGGTAGGAGGGGATAAGCCAGGGAGCCTAAAAACATCATCTTTTAATGTTTTCTATTACATTTGAGCTGCCGATTTTCAAGCAATACAGAAAATTGATGCCAAGAAAACTCGCTGCTAATCAACGGAAACGGAATTTCATTGGCTGCTTTTTATATACTTACGTTCTGATTGGATTATTATTTGTGTTGTCCATGTATCTATAAATATGACAAGGGTATTTCCAGCGATACTTAATTTAAGGACAACTTTCTTTCATTGATCTCGGACTGAGGAATGATTTATTTGTTTGATGTAGCAGTTCATTTCTTTCAATTTTACCACTGCATGCTGAAAATTTTTACAGGACATCCGGTCCAGTAGTTTACAAGAAGTAGTCTGACCTTAAAATTGTTTACAGGTCATGACCGACGATGTTTGGGTTGGTCTGTGTTTTTAAATATTCAGTCAATAAATAGTCTAGAAAAATCTACATTGACAATGTCATTGTAAAATATGTCCGCATATATATGTAAGACTCAGATCGACGTCCAGTCTTGAATCGGCATCCAATTCTCAAATATATGGCCATTTTCACTTTCTCAAATCGACGTCTAATTACGTCGCTGACGTATATACTTCAAATGACGTCACATCTGTTAGGACATGGTTTTGAAACAATGATGAAGAAGGGACAAGACCAGATTCAGAGTACCAGGGCTCACCACACATAGTAAACACAGGGCGACTTGACTTCTCTCTCAGTTGACTTAAGGGCGAAGTGAGGGAAAATTTGGGAGACTTCTGAAAATCGATCCAAATTTTAATGTTTCTTTCCCCACTACCGCATGTTCCCCTACCTTTCACAAAACGTTGAACATCAAACCCTGTATGGGTCAAATTTCAGGAACATGGGAGCTCCTTTTATGTGAATATTGAGGAAAAAGAATGATTATTGGTTAGGCCAAACAAAGAAATATGTGTGTTTATGGTCACATGTAAAAAAAAATCTAGGGTCGGTTGGTCGGCATTAATTTTTATCAGCAAAACTGGAAATAATCGTTACCGGTTCCGGAATCCGATTCCGGTATTTCATTTTCGAAATTTCCGGTAAGCCGTCATTTGTTGAAACTGTTTTATGACGAGTTACGTAGTTTTTCTACCTTCTTTGCTCTCAATTTCGACAAAAAGCTAGCGGTTGAATAAATAAAACATTGCTGCTGATTAAACAACAAAAATGGTTATCCGAATTCTGTGTAAAAATTGATAGGGTCACTAGCAAAAATTAGAGTCGAATAATTGCAGATAAAAAAGGTTAGGGTCGGCGACTGAAAAATAGGGTCGGTTGGATTATCGTAAACCAGGGATCGCGCTGTCGGTCGCCAATGTCGCAATTTGCGATTTTTTTTCTTGACTGGCGACTGAAATCGGCTTCTGATTTGATAGTGAAATTAGAATGAAGAACAGCAATCAAATCATTGTTCTACTTAGTCTAAGGTTGTCTATCTACATGTAGAATACATTACAGAAGAATTTTCCCGTAATTTTTATACAGTACAGTTTTCTACATGTTGTTTGATAATTTAAATGACAATCACATTTATAGGATAGTGAAACTAGTGTTAAAACACTCGCAAACCTAACCTGATACAAGTATGTATATCATATATGGTTAAAATTTACCATAAGCACAAAATTATTTTTTTTGGTCTAATTATTATGATTATTGGAATCTGCGAGTAATCCTTCATTGCATGTAAATAATTAAGTCTTGTTATCAGATAAAACAATAATTAAAATATGTTGTCTCTAGTTACCATGAAAATTAATGAAGATCGTTTTACATAATACATTTAATATATGTACAGTTAAACCTGTATTAAGAGGCCACATTTGGGGCAAAGAAAAAGTGGTCTTATAAGACAGGTGACCTCTTAAAAGCGGTTCAATTCATATGCGATTTTCTATGACACGACAAGAAAAAGGTGACGTTTTGATACAGGGGACTGTTTAATAGAGGTGACTGCATGGTCAGGTTCAACTGTACATGTATCTATTTATAAAAAAAAGCGGACAAAAATAAGTGTTGGTGTATAAAATGTATTTGAAAAAAAAAATCAATGCAAAGAACCAGTCTTCACGATAAACTTTTTATGTTACCAGCCAGAGGGACTTGTGTCAATGGAATTTTTACAAGTCCCCCATACCAAGACAATTTTTTACAAGGTTTAGATCAACGACTGAAATAAATTTGAATAAGACATTCATTTGTTCATATATTTATTATGATGTTAATGTATTATATATTAACATCATTCTCTCATAAATTCAAACAACATTCCCTAATAAATTTCACAAGCCATTGGCGTTGGACTTGTGGCTAAATTCGCAGACTGAAGAACTGTTGGGTATATTTCAGAATATTGTGTACTTTACAATGTATGTCTAAATATGTCAATGAAGGCCTCGGGGAAGATTGGTTATTAATAACTGTGTAACACTCTATAAATAAAGAAATTATTGTTATTATTATAGAATAATGGATTTTATAAATGAAATTGTGGTGACCATCATTGACGTGATCGTATGCCATGGTAGTTGGAATTACAACTACCTGTGCAATCGATGCCTATCAGCACTAATGTGGTGAGTTCAAATCACGCTAATGGCGAGGTGTTCTTCATACAACACTTCAAATCAAAGACGGTCATCACTGCACAGCAGGACATACCTGTAGTTAAACATGAATAATTAAATCTTATAGGCTATGTTAATATGAATAAAAAGTGTTTTTATCAAAAACTACAAAATTAATTGAACCCAAAGTTGAAATTGCATGAAAAACCAGGTGAGGTATACAGTCTTGACTCTAACCCACTTCCCCCGAAGCCTGGAACAAGTAAATCTGGATTCAAACCAGTGAAAATTATGAAAGAATTTGTTTGAATAAATAAAACTTTTTTTTCTAAATTTTGTTTTTGGGGCAAGTAGGTGGAAAAAAACATGAAGGCAAAGACTGGGTATATAGTTCAGGTGAGCCTATAGTTTATAGATCTAGAGTTATCTCCCTTTTTGCATCACTATGTGGTGCTTTACATGTGTAATGAGATATCACTGTAGTTTATTAGTTTATGTAAGAACCTCTATATGCAGATTACTGTTATTACTAGAGTAATAGGGTTTCAATCATGATTTTGTATAATTTAATTTCCATCATGTGATGATGTCAGTCACATGGTCAGTGCCTGCTTTATTTATAGGTGTACTATATTCAAAGATCCCTACAACTCGTCTTGATGAGTCTGGACTCACCATATTCAGTTGGAACTCCCCAAAGTTTTCAAATTTTCAATTCTTACAATAGTGGAACTTGCCAAAATTTTCAGAAAGTCTTCTGGGCTCTTCAAATTAAATTGTGACAAGTATCGCTGTTTAATGTATTATTTTTCTCTGTCCATTATGGAAAAGTCAGTTCAATAATTTTGAACTTAAAAAATGTTGGCAGGTTAAATTTTGCATCTTTGTAAACAGAAAATAGAAATGGTATGTGTCCACATTGTTTTCTATGCTGGCATGACTGACAGTTGTGTATTGGGTTAACAGGTGGATACAGGTCGCTCATTGGTACCAGGTGAAGACAACAAGCCAGCTGTATGTCTATCAATTAAAATTAGATGTGTATAGTATTGGCTTTTTTATTGTCTGTGATATGCTGCCGAAAACTTACAAAGATATAAATTAAGTTTTGTGTTTAACTCATGAACTCTTAAAATTCTTAGATTATATAAAATTATGCTGAAATTGCAATGTAAAACTACATTTAATTCTGCCTTTTGTTGGTAAAAATTTCATCAAAATCGAACAAGAATTGATTTTGGAATAATGTTTTGAAAAAAAATATATAGTAAAGTATTACAGTGACAGTATACTTTTTGCGCTTCCACTTGCACGCAGCCCAGGACACATAAAACTGGATTCGGACAAGTGAAATTTATGACAGAATTTTTTTCTCAATTTTACTTTCGGGCAAGTACAATGGTAGGTAAAAAAATTGAGGCAAAGACTTCTCTGTACATGTACTAGGGATCTCTGAGTAATGAAGTTTGTTGTGGGTTATAAGATTTACAGGGATGATTTTTTCAGTTATTTAACTGATTTCAGCTATTTTTCTCTGAATTTGTTTTTCTGAAAGTTGCAAGACATAGTCAGAACAGGTCAACAATGGACCTGTTGAAAAGGGGTGTAGATGGTTTGAGTTAGTTTTCAGTTATTTTATTTTCTAGCCAGAATCATCCATGGATTTGACAGCTACTGTAAACACATAAGTTATTATATAAAGTGATGTTGACATTATTGAAATTACATTGTACAAAAATGTAGCTGACATGGTGGTCATATGATAACAACAGGTGTTGTTTACATGTTTGTTGTCACAGTAACACAATTTTATATATATGATAAATGTGGATGTCCCAGAACCCAGTACATTGAATCTACTCTTAATTGTTTTGGTGTTTGTCATTGGATTAATTATAATATGGAGGCATTTTGAATTAGGTAAGAGTCAAGAGATGGTTGTTGCTTGCCTAAGATGGGTCCTGGACTCGCCAAAGTTTTAAAATTTTAGGTTTTCACAATGGTGGGACTCCAACATAATTTTCAGAAATGTTTTCTGCACTCGTCTAAATAAATTTCTACAAGTATCCCTGTTAAAGAGGAAGTTGGACATATTTATGCAACAAGTCAAATTCATTTTTAAGTGTACCGGAACATGTACGTTCTAGCTAGGATCTGAAAATAGAGGAACACATGCAGAAGATGGTCACTTTAGTGGCGTTGTTCAATATGATAATAAAAAATTATCACAGAACGTGACATTTTGATATTCCATTTATTTTTTGTTAACTTTGTAGATCGTTGTTTGTCATTTTGTCCTTTTTGTTTTTACCATTGTATGTCTTTTGATTTACGGTTTCTGATTACCTTTTTGTTTTTACCATTGTATGACCTTTGATTTACGGTTTCTGATTACCTTTTTGTTTTTACCATTGTATGACCTTTGATTTACGGTTTCTGATTACCTTTTTGTTTTTACCATTGTATGACCTTTGATTTACGGTTTCTGATTATCTTTTTGTTTTTACCATTGTATGTTTTTTGATTTACGGTTTCTGATTACCTTTTTGTTTTTACCATTGTATGTCCTTTGATTTACGGTTTCTGATTACCTTTTTGTTTTTACCATTGTATGTCCTTTGATTTACGATTTCTGATTACCTTTTTGTTTTTACCATTGTATGTCCTTTGATTTACGATTTCTGATTACCTTTTTGTTTTTACCATTGTATGTCCTTTGATTTACGATTTCTGATTACCTTTTTGTTTTTACCATTGTATGTCCTTTGATTTACGATTTCTGATTACCTTTTTGTTTTTACCATTGTATGTCCTTTGATTTACGGTTTCTGATTACCTTTTTGTTTTTACCATTGTATGTCTTTTGATTTACAGTTTCTGATTATCTTTTTGTTTTTACCATTGTATGTCTTTTGATTTACAGTTTCTGATTACCTTTTTGTTTTTACCATTGTATGTCTTTTGATTTACAGTTTCTGATTACCTTTTTGTTTTTACCATTGTATGTCTTTTGATTTACAGTTTCTGATTACCTTTTTGTTTTTACCATTGTCTGTCTTTTGATTTACGGTTTCTGATTACCTTTTTGTTTTTACCATTGTATGTCTTTTGATTTACGGTTTCTGATTACCTTTTTGTTTTTACCATTGTATGTCCTTTGATTTACGGTTTCTGATTACCTTTTTGTTTTTACCATTGTATGTCTTTTGATTTACAGTTTCTGATTACCTTTTTGTTTTTACCATTGTATGTCTTTTGATTTACAGTTTCTGATTACCTTTTTGTTTTTACCATTGTATGTCTTTTGATTTACGGTTTCTGATTACCTTTTTGTTTTTACCATTGTATGTCTTTTGATTTACAGTTTCTGATTACCTTTTTGTTTTTACCATTGTATGTCTTTTGATTTACAGTTTCTGATTACCTTTTTGTTTTTACCATTGTCTGTCCTTTGATTTACGATTTCTGATTACCTTTTTGTTTTTACCATTGTATGTCCTTTGATTTACGGTTTCTGGTTACCTTTTTGTTTTTACCATTGTATGTCTTTTGACTTACGGTTTCTGATTACCTTTTTGTTTTTACCATTGTATGACCTTTGATTTACGGTTTCTGATTACCTTTTTGTTTTTACCATTGTATGACCTTTGATTTACGGTTTCTGATTACCTTTTTGTTTTTACCATTGTATGACCTTTGATTTACGGTTTCTGATTATCTTTTTGTTTTTACCATTGTATGTTTTTTGATTTACGGTTTCTGATTACCTTTTTGTTTTTACCATTGTATGACCTTTGATTTACGGTTTCTGATTACCTTTTTGTTTTTACCATTGTATGACCTTTGATTTACGGTTTCTGATTACCTTTTTGTTTTTACCATTGTATGTCTTTTGATTTACGGTTTCTGATTACCTTTTTGTTTTTACCATTGTATGTCCTTTGATTTACGGTTTCTGATTACCTTTTTGTTTTTACCATTGTATGACCTTTGATTTACGGTTTCTGATTACCTTTTTGTTTTTACCATTGTATGTCTTTTGACTTACGGTTTCTGATTACCTTTTTGTTTTTACCATTGTATGACCTTTGATTTACGGTTTCTGATTACCTTTTTGTTTTTACCATTGTATGACCTTTGATTTACGGTTTCTGATTACCTTTTTGTTTTTACCATTGTATGACCTTTGATTTACGGTTTCTGATTATCTTTTTGTTTTTACCATTGTATGTTTTTTGATTTACGGTTTCTGATTACCTTTTTGTTTTTACCATTGTATGACCTTTGATTTACGGTTTCTGATTACCTTTTTGTTTTTACCATTGTATGACCTTTGATTTACGGTTTCTGATTACCTTTTTGTTTTTACCATTGTATGTCCTTTGATTTACGGTTTCTGATTACCTTTTTGTTTTTACCATTGTATGTCCTTTGATTTACGGTTTCTGATTACCTTTTTGTTTTTACCATTGTATGTCCTTTGATTTACGGTTTCTGATTACCTTTTTGTTTTTACCATTGTATGTCCTTTGATTTACGGTTTCTGATTACCTTTTTGTTTTTACCATTGTATGACCTTTGATTTACGGTTTCTGATTACCTTTTTGTTTTTACCATTGTATGTCCTTTGATTTACGGTTTCTGATTACCTTTTTGTTTTTACCATTGTATGTCCTTTGATTTACGGTTTCTGATTACCTTTTTGTTTTTACCATTGTATGACCTTTGATTTACGGTTTCTGATTACCTTTTTGTTTTTACCATTGTATGACCTTTGATTTACGGTTTCTGATTACCTTTTTGTTTTTACCATTGTATGTCCTTTGATTTACGGTTTCTGATTACCTTTTTGTTTTTACCATTGTATGTCTTTTGATTTACGGTTTCTGATTACCTTTTTGTTTTTACCATTGTATGTTTTTTGATTTACGGTTTCTGATTACCTTTTTGTTTTTACCATTGTATGTCCTTTGATTTACGGTTTCTGATTACCTTTTTGTTTTTACCATTGTATGTCCTTTGATTTACGATTTCTGATTACCCTATTGGTATCTTCTAACTTTTCTTAAATGTCTGATATTTTTGTGTGGGATGACAAAAGTCAAATCTGAAGTTAATTACTGGCTACGATCTGCAAAAGCAAAAGCAAAATTGATTTTTTAAGAAAAGTTTGAAAAATATCTATACATCATGTTGTATTCAGTTTCACTCTACATTAGCATCGGCATATCTTGAGATTCTGTATGTGTGAATATATATATTGGAAAATAAAATTTCCAAAAAAAAAAATTAGTGATAAATATTCTTGATTATGTTTTTTTTACATTCTGTGCATCATGTACACAGCATTAAATTGAATTTCAAAATTGTAATACAGTACAAATGTACAATGTAAGTAGCGGAATTAATTATTTGATGGAAGACATTTTTATTCATGAGGGGTTGATATCGCTGTATAATGTAGAAATGTCGGGATAGTTTCGTATTGATTTTGACTGTTATATAGTTGTGTACATTTTATCGATTGCTGACACCAAATTATGTAATGTCGGTTATTGCCTTTTCTCGTGAAATTTCTTTTAGCTTGATTTTATCGTAAATTTGAGAAGATACACGCAAGACAAAAATCATGGACTGCAAACAATGTACGAGAGAAGCATATATTTTTTTTCAATTAAGTTTTAAGAATTGTGGTTGAATTTGAAAACAAATTGTTGGGACATTTTAGGTTTTTTTTAATGAAAGATGCATATTTACATCTACAAAAAAAAAAAAAAAATTTACCCAAATTAAGATCTGAATTAACATATAAAGTAGTCTTTAATAAAAATATTTTTGTCTTTCACTGTTTTTTTGAATTAAAAATATATTTTAATTAGGTGATAAATATATAATAAGAATTCCCATCCTACATGTACACACAAAAATCTTAATTGTAGATGTAATAAAGACATTTTTTTTTATTATTCTTAGTATTATCATATTATTTTTTTATTGAAAAATAAAAAAATAAATTTAAAGTTGGAGATGAAATTTTTGTTTATCCTACATTTGTACATGTACACGTACCTACAAACATTTGTACATGTACACGTACCTACAAAATGTACGAATATAGCTACCCCCTTTTACAAAATCATACGTTTTTGACAGCACAGTAATTATAACTCAACAATTAATAAACGCTTGATGAAATCTTATTTTTTTACTACATGTAACACACCCCTAGCTATGATACAAGTCTATTGTATAATATCTTATGTCTGTTCTGATGGTTTAACACCATGTTGTTGATTTTTACATGTTAGGACTGACAGTAAATAAATCAATTTGACCTTCCTGTCTAGCATGATGAGGTCATCGTTTACTGGTCAGTAGAATAAAGCTTGATTTGTGGTCAGAATTACGTACATGTAGTACTATACATGTAGTTAAATCAAATGTGGAGGAAACCACACAAAGTACCTCAGGGCAAGTTGTTAATTTTTGTTACGTTATGTCAACAGATAATTTGAGACAATTTCCAATCTGCAGTACAGAATCTTTAACGAGATTAATTAGTTTATAGACGGTGATTATGATAAGTAGTTTAAAAAAGAAATAGAGATATACATTATAGATCCTTTTGTGATAAAATTTTCATGAGTCCCAACCAAAGAGTAAATAGTGACGAGTCCCACTAGTGCATTCTGTTATTTTTTGTATAAAATGGCGAGTCCCAAACACAAGTGATGAGTTCAAGACTTGCTTCTAAAGATCTTCAAACTTTTCATAAAAGTAGAATTTTACTTCTTGCATACAGTCCTCGAAATGAAAATTTTAATTTACTGGTCCGAATAAAAATAAAAATTCTTGAATAAATTAATTTTTATATATACAGTGGAATTTGTGCAATCCAACACCTGATTTTTCTGACATCCTGTGACATCCGACAAACATTTATGGTCCCAAAGTATTTCTGTTAACTAAAATAAAACCTGAGTATTCTGACATCCTGTACAATCCAACACATTTCCCTGGTCCGGTGGTGTGTCATATTAGACCGGTTCCAATGTATATTTAAATAAAAACTGAAAATTTACTGGTCTGAACAAAGTTTTACTGGGGTTGCAGGGGCGGATCCAGAATTTCAAGTTAGAGGGGGGCGCACTTAGAAAAATTCACCCGATCGGAGGGAGGCGCGAAAATTTTTGGGGTATTTCGTGTGAAAAATCTCGATTTTACGCCAACAAATCATATTATTTCCAATTGCAGAGGGAGGCGCAATCATTTTTGGGGTATTTCGTGTGAATTTTTTTGTTTCCAATTTTAGGAGGGTGCGCCTCCTCCCCCCCCCCCCCCCCCCCCCCCTGGATCCACCCCTGGGTTGGACAGGAGGACCAGTGCTCATCGTGAGGATTGTGGTACAACAGGTATGTCTGATATGTACAGTGTATGCATATTTGGTTTTGTTTTCACAAGTCTGTAAAAAAAAAATTATACTATTTTAAAAGGTATATAAATAAAGCCACAACTATCCAGAGGGTAAATAGTGTATGTTATGAAACACACACTTACCTGTTAATGAATGATAATTGGTTATCATTTTGACAGACAAACACAATGTACTAAAAACTGACCGAAAAATTGTTAAGTTTGAAACAGTCTTGTATTACTATTTATTATATACAATAAATTTGTATGTACATGTACATGTATGTTGTCAGAATCCCGTTCATGGCAAGGTATGCTCGATACAACACTATGTGATGAAGTTTGCCAGTGACTTGCGGCAGGTCAGTGGTTTTCTTTGGGTACGCCGGTTTCCTCTATCAATAAAACTGACCGCTTGTAATATCTGCAATTTAATATGGTGTTGCCATTTCTGCAATTTAATATGACTTTTCTGCATAAATTTATCACTTTTCATTCAATTTTCCAATTTTATGCAAAACAAGTTGCTTTATTTTAAACTATATATATCTAATATCTATACATTTGTAGACTTTAAAACATAAGATATAAATCACTAAAATATTTGCATTCATTATATTTAAACCAGTGTCACATTCTATCTAAGACCAAGCATAATTTGCCCCTTATTTGTCTCAGAAAATACCAATGCCATTTAAATTTTAAAACGGGTGAAGAAGTGGACTGGGAAGTATATAATGAACATAGATGTACATGTAGATTGAGTTCTTACAGTCACTTTTCAGCTACAATGCAGAAATTAAAAAAATATTGCAGAAATGGGAAGAAACAGTTTAAAAAAATTTGTTGAAATGCGATATTGCCCAGAGAGAGAGAGAGGAGGCAAATAGCATATACAGTCAAACCTGTTCATGCAGTCACCTGTATTAAAAGGTCATCTTTTTCTTGTCCTGTTGTAGAAAATTTCATATGAATTGAACCTCTTTCAAGAGGTCACCTGTTTTAAAATTAAAGACCACTTTTATTTTGTCCCAAAGGTGACCTCTTAATACAGGTTTGACTGTAGATCTTAGGGAAACAACCACAAAAAAATTAATTTAGTCTGGACATGATACTAGTCATATTTACTGTTTTAACTACCAGTAATTAGTATGTAAATGTACAGTTGGTCATCGGACCTCCTTATAGCTATCCTTGAATGTCTTATTTGTTTTGATAACAGATTTTAACCAAAAAAAACTTGAGTTTGTTGGTCATTTGATTTAAAATTACATTGATGTCTGTGACGTATGTTGACTTAATGTTTGTCCAAATGTAAACTTACATTTGTAAATATATCACATACAGTCAAACCTGTTCATCTAAGGTTCAATTAATGTTGAAACCATTTGTTTGTTTGTTTCTAAGGTCGATATTTGGGGTTAAACAAATTGTTGACACCAAAAAAATATATACAAACCTGTATATAAAAGGCACTCAAAGAAACCTGAAAATGTGCCCCTTATGGGCAGTTGCCCTTTATATACAGGGTAAAAGTTTGTTTAATGGTAATTAATTGTTTTTGTTGAAAAAAGTTTAAGAGTATAAGATACAACATCTGCCCTTTGGTTAAAATAGATTGACTTTGATTAAAAATGTACACCCAATGTAAATTACAGTATGATTTTTTTTGGGGGGAAGGGTCAAATAATAAGGTATAGTTGGGAGGGGACTTTTTTTTTCAAATATAAAGGTACAGTATTTTTAAAGGTGTATGAAAATTATTCCTTAAAACAATTAAAATTGGGTTCAATAAAGTTCTGTATAATTATAATGATAACCTAATCTGTGTTAACAAGCTGCTCTCATGAGATAGATGAGGCCATACTTAAACATATTTTGTTTCCTGTCTACTGACCCATAATTTTAGTATTGTATTTGATAGATAGGTTGGCAATTAATATTTCTTCCTTTAAAAATCCACAAAAAGACAGGTTTTCTAATAAATACATCATAAAAAAAATATTTTTCAAAAACCATAATATAGTTTTCATTACCCATAATAAAGTTTTTTGCAATGTAAGGCTGATTTTGGTGGCTATGGGTCAGTCTGAAAAAGCAGCACAGAAAACAAATAATTATTTGTGATTGGCCTATGCCATTAGCTTTGTATACTTGAGAGGTTCAAAAAGATGCTTATTATATCTGAAGTCTGATGCTAATTGTAGATTTCTCCCACTGTTTTAATGGTTTTTACAAATGCTTTTAAACAACATATATGTATGACTAAAGAATACACATGACAGCGCTGGATAGAGATATTTACATGTTAGATTCACATGCAGTATAAAATTGATTGTAAAAGACAATTATTTATTTTTTTAAAATGTTGAAAATTTTACTGTTTTAAGCACATTTCATTCTTTACAAAATTGTTCTACAAACTTAGAAGAGGCAAAACAAATTAACTGTTTATATACATTTGTACATTGTATATATATATATATATATATATATATATATATATATATATATATATACAGTAAAACTTGCCTTGAAGGGATATTAAAGCTCATTTTGGTAATTTTTTGTATCTCATGAAAACTTGCAATTGGTTCAATAAATGATATTTATGAAACATTAACCCGGTTTTTATCAATCAAACTTTGTAAAAGTGACATAATTCGTTGATAATTCTGTCATATCTTGCGGTTTTTCCAATAATTGAATTTTTGCTTCCTGGACAAAAATTAATTTTGACCCTTTTAAGTGATATTTTAACGATATTAGGGATTATATGGGTGTGCAAAGTATTTTTGGATTGTTTTTACAATTAAATTGAAAAGAAACAACCTTCGTCATGAGTTGAAAAAATATATGTTAAAATGAGCTTTAATATCCCTTTAAAGAACACCAGTCTTCTCGCTAACCCACTTGTTCGAAGCCCGGAACAAGTCAAACTGGATTCGGATGAGTGAAAATTATAAAAAAAATTGATTGAATAAATAGAATTTTTTTCTAATTTTGTCTTTCGGGCAAGTAGGTGAAAAAAATTAAGGCGAAGACTGAGGACATCTCTGTATAACAAATCACAGTCTATACTAATGGGCAGCCTCATTTTCCCCATTAATCAATTGTGCATATAATGTTAACCTGTATATAAAGGGCAACTGTTCATAAAGGGCACATTTTCAGGTTCCGTTGAGTGTCCTTTATAAACAGATTTGACTGTTATATTGTATATGCTTATTGGTAATTTATACAGTATTTCATTTGCTCTCACAGAGGGATATTTTAGTATCAATAGAATGACCACCCTACTGAAAGTGTCAGTGTAAATGTGATGTCTAACACGACGTTTATGGATAAAATATAATAACCTCAGTTTTGATTGTCTTGACATAAATTATCACCATTATCTCAGCTTGTCTTGTCAGACTTGACTCTTATACTAGTGATAATGTCTGTCTCGACTTTCATAAATGCCATTATTCTACATTGTATATTTGTTTGCTTATGTTCCAATTTGGGATTGTATTGCATTAATAAAGTATAATAACTGTATATGCAAAAGATAAATTGTGTCTGGTACACATTTTTTTGATAAAAAATTGATTTGACCGGCATGGGTGAATACAAGAAATAAAAAAAAACCTTTTCTATTGCAATAGACCTTTTACACATTTCCAATTTTATTTTAAATACTTTGTTATTTCTCTTATGACAGGCAAAATGGAACCTAGTCTAGCAAAAGCAATGATGAGGACAACAAATTTTAGTATAATTTTCTTATAATTGGTAGATACATTTTGTAAAAATCACAGGATTTTTTTTTTTTACAATTGGAAAATTAGTTGTAACATTAAACAACATTAAAATTGTGAACAGATATGATATTTTTATTGAACTTTGGCAAAGTCTTTCACTCTTTGCATGAAAAGGGTACCCATTTGCCTGCCTTAAAGGGAAATAACTCCTGTAAAACATATTTTTAAAATCAAAGTCTGAAATATGCAAATGGTCTATTAATTATTGAAAGGACTATAGAAAGGATGTACAGTATATTGTACACTAATGTGTATCTGATGCATTTGCAGTTTTTTAGCTTCATGGCAAGAACAAATTAGTTTTTGATGAGATGATGATGGTACATGTATCTGGTTTTTTTTTTACAAGATCAAGATTTTGATTGTGATCTACAACATGTACATGTATATACTGGTATATAGCTATATAGTGCTAGCTCACTGAAACAACAATCTACAGATAGAGATGTCGATACACTTCTGACCTGGGCACATAATATGTATACTCGTAACTGTCTGACTCTGACTGAGTCTATGAATTTACTCTGTAATGACTATGAGGCATGCAGCAATAAACAGTCTGTGCCAAAAACCACTAGCCCTATGCCCCTGTCTAGTAAAAATTGCATAAATATACGGTACTTAATCAAATAGAAAAAATTCTTCTAAAATGCTGTTCTGGCTAGTCTGTCAAAATGTTTTTGACACAGACTGAATAAATATAATTTTGTTCAGTGTTTAGATTTAGTGGACTTTAAATTGAAGCCACTATCTGCCTGTTTCGAGGCCATCAAGCTAACCATTAAACCAACTACAAAAGAGAGAATTAAAACTTAGATGTAATTTAGTACATACAATGTGTTTCTGGAGTAATGTTCATCAGGTATATACTCATGAGGTAAATAAAACCCAACAACCTGCGTTCTTATTAGGCCCCAAAAAAAAATAGGTGTGTTTCCGATCGACCGACCGACCCTAAAAAAATTTATGCCCCAAAAAATAATAGATCTGCAAAATCCGGAAATTCGTCTCCGTTTCCGTGTTTGTTTCTAACTTCAACAATTTTCTTCATTTCCTTGTACATTTGATCGATGTTTGGAACCAAAAACATTGTACTGCATGTCAAATAATTAATAAGCTGTAGTAAGAAAGAAACAAACAAATTTGTGTGATTTTAGAGGAAGGAGCAAATCCCGACCTACCGACCCTAATTTTGAAGACCATGCATTCGGAAACACACATATTATTTTTTTTTGGCCTTGAGCTAAACAGGATATGAATCTAGTTTTTAATAGTGCTTTTTTCAAAAATGACTCTAAGCTTGAGGGCAGGCACTAAACATTGGGACCGGTAGGGTTAACAGAAACACAGCCTGAGCTGTGGCATGTATTTTTTTTTAGACCTGATTGCACAAAATTAAATACCAATGCACTCAATTTGAATGAACGTTGACCCTTTTAACACTTAAGCTTGCATAAATATATATTTAGCTACAGACAGTATATTTAAAATAAATTTTGTATTAAACCGTTGTATACACTTAATATGTACATACAACAAGTCTTTATGTACAACTTATCATCAACTAAAGCTTTCTACCTTTGAGATCAGTGTTAAGTGATAATGAGGAATTTTTCAATTAGTTAAAAGTTGTCTGGTTATTTATTTTGTAGGTTAGAAATTATCTCCCTTGAAAGAAATTATAATTAACTGCAGACTGTGTGTTACAAATGTTATCTGTAATACAGTCAAATCTGTATATAAAGGCCACTCAAGGGAACTTGAAAAATGTGCCCTTAATCAGAGCAGTACCCCTTTATTTATTTATATGCAAGTTTAAAAAAAAATCATTAATGGGAAAAATGAAGCTGCCCTTAATTTTTACAGTGATTTGTTATACAGAGTTGTCCTTTATGGCTGTAAATGCAATTGCATCCATCAATGATAACAATTCTAGAAAATAAAGTGCATTCTTTTAAGTGCACTAATTATGTTAAAAAGTGTTAAATAAAATGCATTTGTTTAAGTGGAGTCTACTTATGTCTTGAGTCTTAATGTGTAGTCATTTACATATATCATTTGTGGAAAAAAAAAATCAAAAAAAAATCATGAGAATAAACATAAAAATATATCAATGTTAAAACTGGGAGTTTATGTCTTGAGATAAATATATATAATTGTATCCCAAGATTCAAGATTTCTTTATTTCCCAGTAAGGAATAAATTAATTACAGATTTTATAATGAATTATATGCTGTTTTTTAGGATGTTTAAGTATAACATGTATTGACAACAATTGCAGACTGTACATGTCTGACCATCAATATTGTCATTCAGTATCTTGTATCCGGATTATTATCCCTAGTAAAATGGTCGACCAAAACATTTAGCGTGGGAATTACACAAATACTTTTACAATGTACAATAAACCTGCCATTTTATAATTATAAGGGCACCTCTATAGCAAATCACTGTCAATAAAGGGCAGCCTCATTTTCCCATTAATGAAAAATGCATATAATTTTAACCTGTATCTAAAGGGCAACTGTTGATACATGTATATAAACTTTTCGCATATTGATCATCTCATCGGAAACGACAGGCACAAGTAACCAAACTTTGCAGTAATGAGTTTCGTCTTGATCTGGCAGAAAAACATGACCACCATGAACAATTCTTATTGCTGTGTGGCTGAAACTTTAAAAAATTTAATATGATTATAATTAAATATCTGACAATAAGCTCAGAGCAATTTGAAATTGATGCAAAATTCCAAACAACTTTACATTTTGAAAGGAAGGAGGCTAAAGTAAATAAAAAAATAAATATATGAAAAATAAGAATTTTAGGAAGTTAAAATATGTGTCAGGAAACCCCCAGAATGCAGGATTTTGCACCATTTACCCTACAGCTTCTGGGGGCCTTGGCGGCCCACAGACCCCCGGCCTAAATTTTTCAGCCTCGCTTCGCTCGCCGTTCTCCACCTATTTTTTCAAAATAGTCTCCTACATGTACTTTGGAAAGTATTGAAAGCCCTGTTCTCTGAAACTACAAGTCCTAATGATTTGTTATTAGGTACAAACAATGTGTGTAACATTCTCTATAAAACTCCTTATTTTTGTTTAATCCAGCAAAAGCATGGACAAAAAGAGCAGTTTCTTCTTCCAAATGAAGGAATGTTCAGTATAATTATGTCCATTTCAATGATATATATGTTGACCAGTAGGAAGATAAAACTTATTGATACAATAATAACACTAATACCAGACACTAAAATATCATCAAATATCAATATATCTGCCCTTCTACTAATTAAATCACCTGGCCTCATGCCAAGTGCCATCTGAGATTTTGCCATCACTTTTGTGTCTTGTTGTCCATCATCGTCAGTCAGTTTTCAATTTTTAACCGTGAAAACTTGTGACAGGTCGTTGGTTTTCTCCGGTACTTCGGTTTCCGCCACCATGATATAACTGATATATTGTTGAAAGTGACCTTAAGCACCATAAACCAACCAAATCAGGGGATGGTCCTTAGCTATAGGGTGATGAGATTTGAACTTGTGCAAATGAAGTTGATCTCCTATATCTGGACAGGGGCTAACTGGAGGTCTAAGTGAGGGAATGATATTGATGTTTTAATATATTTTCAAAACCAAACAATGGAAATTCTACACTAAATAAACATGGATAAGATATTTTAACTGGCCAGTACTAAAGTACATCCTCATCACAAACACTTATAGTAAACATATCCTTCTTGTGTATATTTTACAGATCCTGGTGAAGGGTACAAACTACTAATGTCACAGATCCTAATGGTATAACAAGGTAAGATCTACTTCATATATACAGTACACTTTAGCCATGTGATTCTGTTACAACATCACTAAACAGGCTGGTGATTTCTTCACAGTGGTACCACACTGCAATTATGGGTGAAACTCCAACATCCTGTATACATGTACATGCATGTATATAGTATAGAAATAGATGTGTAGTACTGTACACATACATTGTAGGTGACATGTCTGTTAGAAAATACTAGTCAGGGAATCACTGTGGAACTGCGTCGGTGGTGTAATGGTTAGTATGCTCGCCTCGAGTGCGGAAGATCGTGGGTTCAAGTCCTGATCGGGTCAAGCCAAAGACTATGAAATTGGTATTTGTTGCTTCCCCGCTTGGAATCAGGATAATGTGTTCGATTGGGGCAGGCAACATGTCTATCCACGAACTGTTGTTTCAGTGAACTAGCACAAGAAAAATCCAACTAAGTGTGTTGGTCTAGTAAAAAGCAAACCTCATCATCATCTCATTGAAAATTAACTTGCCCTTGCCATGATATAGCTGAAAAATTGGTGAGTTGGTGTTAAACAATAATCACTCACTCACTGGATCACTGTGTTACCTGTTACAACTGTGAATGTGATTGCTGGAGTTTTTCAGATATGACACATTTACACTGGTATTAAACTGATGTTCGTAACTTTAGTTACCTACATCCCAACATGGCGGACACCGAAAATGGTAAATTAGAATATCCTTGTTTTCTCTTTGTTTTTAGTTTATTTTCAAATATTTTCATTTCAAATGTATAGATATTTTAACAATTAACTGTAGTGATATGCTTAAATCAACTGTAAATTCTCCTATGTGGCACAAAACCTACTTTAAGAAATACAAATGATGTAAGTAACTGTAGAATTATTTTTGAACGATGTTCGTAACTTTCAAATATGATGTTGGTAACTTTAAAGTTTGGTGTTTCTAAAATCATGTTTAAAACATTTAAAGAACAACGCTTTTGTAATAAATAAAAATTGAAACCAAAGAAAAACATCCCTGAAGTGATAGAGAGGGTAATAGAGGTGGGAGAGATTATATAATGCACGAGAGAGAAAAAATACAGAACGGAGGATGAGAGGGTTATGAATGAGTGAGATGAACGATAGATGAGGGAAGCGGGAGAAGAACACCTTGTTCAACGCTCAGTTTCCAATTAGCAATAATAAACACGTGGCTTTGCGTTTCCTGTAATCTTACAGCGATGGATATCGAGAATGACCAGATAATTAATAGTGCTGAGGCCGATGCGGCAGTCGATACAACATATGTAGTTATTTGGTATTATTTTGATATTTCTATTTGGTCTTGGACTGTGTGCTCTAGAAGGGTCTTTCATAAACTACGACCTTGCAATAGGGCGTTTTGACTTCCGACCTTTGGGTGTTTAGGACCTCCCATGGATGGCGACCTCCGACATCATCATTAAATTCAATTAGGGCCATTCTGGGTTTCATATATAAATTCTAACAAAGTATATTTGTATGTAAATTAACAGTTCTATGTGTAAATATGCCATGAATTATTACCAAATTAATTGTCCTTTGTGTTTTTTGCTTATTTTAATAAAAATGGACACACCAGATCAAGTATTTTAAGAATGACACATTTAATTATTTCCCTTTAATGCTGAAATGAAACCAGATTAATTTATTATTAATTTGTTAGACTATTGTATTAAATACTGATAAATAAAGATTTATAATACTTTTTAACGAATCTATAATGTGTAAGTATTAAAATTGGATTAATCTATGGTAAAGCTGTTTTCGAAAAGTTCATTTTTTTTTTATATCATACCATTTCAAGTTTTACAAATACATATACATTTATAAATATGCATTGAAATTGACAGGATGTTGGTCTGAACAGTCTTGACGGTATATAAACGAATTAGTTTAATATCAATAGTTTTTATACCCATAGTACTTTACACATTTGTAGTATATATAGGAATCACCCCGTACGTCCGTCCATGTACCTTGTAAGCGCAACTCCTCCTAAACCGCTTGTTCGATTTTTATGAAACTTTACACATTTGTAGTACACTACCTGCAGATGTGCATGAAGGAATACCGTTGCTGTCTAAAATTTAGAAGGGGAGATAATTCAACTTATACTTTCACGAATAGGGGGGTTGTGTACTTGTGGCGACCCCTAGATGTATGTTCTTGGTTAGTTTATTTTGGGGATGGGATGTTGTCTCCTTGACATAACTGCATATCCGTTCATTTTTCATAGGTAACTTGCTAATATATCTGTATTCCAAAGTTAGAACATCATAGTATTGCAAGCGGGGGGTATCACTCAGTGAGGTCACTCACAGTTCTAGTTTAAATCAGGATCAGCATACATGAATTTCCTTCACCCATGTTAAATATAATTATACACATAGATTTCCTACAAGTCCCTTATCTATATTCTTGTATACTTTAGTAAATATGTTGCTATAGGTAATATATCTCTACCGACAATATTTATGTAGTACAGATACATTGCTTTCAGCAGCAAACATATTAAAGGGGTACGCACAAGATACACATAGGTTAGAAAGGGACTTATTGTAGCAAGTCTATAATTGTTTACATTGATATGATTACGATGTTTCATGGATCAACAAGTCTTCAACTGTCAATAAGTCGCATGTGACGCTAAAACAAATCAACATCCTAAAAATGTGAGAAAGGTAGAATACTGTACATGTATGCGACCCTGAATTGTTTTTCTTCTTAATACGCGTTCTATATGCTTTCGTTTCGTTGCTTGTTGTTCTTTTTATTTTTAAGTTGTCTGCATGCTTAATTTTGCTTTTAAATTGAAACCAAGAGTTTCTTAACGAGCAATTAAACACCTTCTTATTATTTAACAGTTATGGAAATCTGCAGTTACGGACATTTCTTTAAATATCTTTCTAACGTTACGAACATCACTTCAAAGAGTTACGTACATCCTTCAAATTTGTTCAAGTTAATATTTCAATGCTCTCATAAGAGTTTCGTCATTTTTATGTATGCATTCGAGTATCTAATATTCCCACCTGTAATCATACCGTTGGACTTATTAATAAGCACTACTGATAAAGAGAAAACAAGGATATTCTAATTTACCATTTTTGGTGTCCGCCATGTTGGGATGTAGGTAACTAAAGTTACGAACATCAGTTTAATACCAGTGATTTATGACTCCTTCAGTTCATTTCTATGCAATTTGTAGAATGTAATTTGCTGGTATTTAACACACATTCACAGTGTTACAATATATACATACACTGTAGTACCACTGCGAACATTCACTAGCCAGAGTGAGTACTGTATATTTAGTTTAGACTTGATTGACAGTGAACTGTTGGCCATTCATGTACAGGTTTATTATATATAATATATATATATATATATATATATATATATATATATATATATATATATATATATATACAATGTGTCAATTTTACTACAATGTATATAATGTAGGTTTGTAAATAAATACATACATTATACTATAGATCTACATTTTTATGCATATTTTCAATTTATTCATAAATGTGCTCCAAATCTTCCTTGTCACGGGTCACAAACACAAATGATCATGATGAGTCCAGAACTCGCCTAGAGTATTTCTGCCAGCTGAGCTACTTAATTTTTTTTTTCGATATCCCTGGTAGCCAAGGAAACTTCATAATCATTCCCCATCCATTACAAAATATACTAGAATTATTTACTCCTAGTTTTCCTGACTATACTGTGTGAATTAACTGTGACTGCCGTCGTTCGTTCAGAAAATGATAGTCATTAGTAAAATTGCACAGGACAGAGACCTAATTATAGATGATTATTGTAAAATATTTTGAAATGTTTTTTTCTCTTGCTTGTCATTAGTGCAAATATAAAAAAACTCCCTGTCGTCCCATGTCAAATTAACTCGTGATGAATTAATTTTTTTTTATATTAATATTAAAGATGGGTATACTATGTACATTTAATAATTTGTGTATATGTCCATCCTGTCACATTGGTCGATTTTTGTTTTTTTATTATTGATTGGACATTTTCCCCCCCAAAAAGGATCATATTTCATATTTATGTATTACTTGTGTGAAATATTAATGATATTTAATCAGATAGTCCCATTGATATAGCTTCTGTAATGTGATATGGTAGCTCGAGCACTCTATTGTAATACAGATGCAGTCAAAAAAAAATTAAACCATCTCCCATGTGTTATATAGTAACTATTGAAAATTAAAAGTTCAACAATGTTGGTCGACAGTTATAACTAACCATAGCAATGTAAACCATCTCCCATGTGTTATATAGTAACTATTGAAAATTAAAAGTTCAACAATGTTGGTCAACAGTTATAACTAATCATAGCAATGTAAACCATCTCCCATGTGTTATATAGTAACTATTGAAAATTAAAAGTTCAACAATGTAGGTCGACAGTTATAACTAACCATAGCAATGTAAGCCACCTGCCATGTGTTATATAGTAACTATTGAAAATTAAAAGTTCAACAATGTTGGTCGACAGTTATAACTAACCATAGCAATGTAAACCACCTCCCATGTGTTATATAGTAACTATTGAAAATTAAAAGTTCAACAATGTTGGTCGACAGTTATAACTAACCATAGCAATGTAAACCATCTCCCATGTGTTATATAGTAACTATTGAAAATTAAAAGTTCAACAATGTTGGTCGACAGTTATAACTAACCATAGCAATGTAAGCCACCTGCCATGTGTTATATAGTAACTATTGAAAATTAAAAGTTCAACAATGTTGGTCGACAGTTATAACCAACCATAGCAATGTAAACCATCTCCCATGTGTTATATAGTAACTATTGAAAATTAAAAGTTCAACAATGTTGGTCGACAGTTATAACTAACCATAGCAATGTAAACCACCTCCCATGTGTTATATAGTAACTATTGAAAATTAAAAGTTCAACAATGTTGGTCGACAGTTATAACCAACCATAGCAATGTAAGCCACCTCCCATGTGTTATATAGTAACCATTGAAAATTAAAAGTTCAACAATGTTGGTCGACAGTTATAACCAACCATAGCAATGTAAGCCACCTCCCATGTGTTATATAGTAACTATTGAAAATTAAAAGTTCAACAATGTTGGTCGACAGTTATAACCAACAATAGCAATGTAAGCCACCTCCCATGTGTTATATAGTAACTATTGAAAATTAAAAGTTCAACAATGTTGGTCGACAGTTATAACTAACCATAGCAATGTAAGCCACCTCCCATGTGTTATATAGTAACTATTGAAAATTAAAAGTTCAACAATGTTGGTCGACAGTTATAACCAACCATAGCAATGTAAGCCACCTCCCATGTGTTATATAGTAACCATTGAAAATTAAAAGTTCAACAATGTTGGTCGACAGTTATAACCAACCATAGCAATGTAAGCCACCTCCCATGTGTTATATAGTAACTATTGAAAATTAAAAGTTCAACAATGTTGGTCGACAGTTATAACCAACAATAGCAATGTAAGCCACCTCCCATGTGTTATATAGTAACTATTGAAAATTAAAAGTTCAACAATGTTGGTCGACAGTTATAACTAACCATAGCAATGTAAGTCACCTGCCATGTGTTATATAGTAACTATTGAAAATTAAAAGTTCAACAATGTTGGTCGACAGTTATAACTAACCATAGCAATGTAAGCCACCTGCCATGTGTTATATAGTAACTATTGAAAATTAAAAGTTCAACAATGTTGGTCAACAGTTATAACTAACCATAGCAATGTAAACCACCCCTCTGTGGAGATACTTCCAACTCATCTGGGTGAGTTTTGGACTCACCCTCTTTTTATACCAAAAATAACAATACAATAACACTAGTGAGACTTGAGACTTTATTTTTTGTTTGGACTCCTTAAAATTTTATAATGTGAAGCTCTCTAGCATCTGTCAAACCTCTAATCACAGAATGTTCATGGTGAGGTGTACTCGATACAACATTTATGTGATAAAAGTTTGTCAGTGACTTGTGACAGGTCAGTGGTCTTCTCCAGGTACATGTACTCCGGTTTCCTCCACCAATAAAACTGATCTCCATGATATAACTGAAATATTGTTAAAAGTGGCATTAAACACCATAAATCCAGTGCAATCCAATCTAATCACTGAAAGGACAACATCAAAAACTGATGAAAAAATATATAGAGTTAGAATTATGGTGCTTAAAGCCACTTTCAACAAGATTTCAATTATATCGTGTGGTCAGTTTTATTGGTGGAAGAAACCAAACCCAGATCAGAAAAACTTTTCGATGAGAATAAGAAACTTTATTTTTCGAGGGTGACAATACAGTTAATACAAAGCCCTGTGCCCCTGTTTAGACTGTTATTAATCTTAGACAATATTTCTCTGTGAAACAACCAAAGTGGAAAATTTATTTATTGACGGACAATTCAATTTTTTGGGGAATATATTATCATTTCTGTTTAAAGATTGATTGATTGATTGGTTGGTGTTTAACGTCCAGCGAGCAATTTTTCAGCTATATTCAGGACGATCTGTTTAAAGAATAGAGAGAGAAAGAGAAATGGATGGAGGCAGAATCAGTATCAAAAATACCTTTAATCAGCAATACACTAATGATAGATGAAGCAGTTCTCTTGTATTGATAAAAACTCACACCAATTTGTAACATCATAAGTTTTTGAGGACCAAAAGATGGTGGGGGAACATTTATTTAATGTTATAATTTTCAAATTCATTGGGTACATTATGAAAAGAAAGTTTAAACAGTGGTGGTCAATAATTCCACCAATATCAACTACTTTTTAACTAACAATCACCTTAAAGGCATACAGACTGTCAGAATTGAATTTTTTTGTTTATATTAAAAGTTGCCAATATTGGCTATTTTATACTAATAAAATGTTCTGAACAAGAAGCCAGGTTTAAAAAATATGTTATAATGTCGTAATTAGTGAAAAGAATTTGAATGTCTGTTAGTAAAATTGTCATTAACACGACCTAATTATAAATCGGCTGCTTTTCCGAAGTTTACCGATAACTGATAACTGCTATAAATAACCAGGAAGCATTTTGCATGTAAATTCGCTAGAATTAATATAATTTAAGAAATATATCTATGAAATTGGATCCCGGGGTAATCAGTTAATATTATATAATGGTATTTAGTAAGTATGACACTTAAAGTCGGAAATACGTGATGAAATCAATAAAAACAAACCCAAACTCTGCAAAGGGGCCCGATAAAGCGAAAATTGTAAACAAATTGTATTGCATATTATTGACAACACTTGAGTTGTCTTGATTATATTTTTTTAGAAAAAAACCATACATGAAGTTCATTATTTTAGTCTCTGATTTAAAAGAGATATCACCAATGTTTTCTCCTGAAAAAAAGACTATATAAAAAACTACGATGCAATTCTACTGTCAAAATACGATTTGGCCGAAAAAAGATACTAAATTATGCTTACGTGTTGAAAAATGGAGTAGGTCGGTATAACATCTTTTTTTAATTTTTACACAAAGATTGCTGAATCCTTTTTGTGTCGTTTTCGTATAGAATCCGTCAATGTGTTTGTTCTTCCATGATTCGATTTGTGCCATGTGCTTTCTTCATCAACAAACAATTTCGCACATGCGCAAATGCTTTCCCAAATGAGTTCACTGTCAGTCAGGTCATATGAATATTGCGTGGGTAAACATTGGATTCTTTACTGGATTCAAGAAAATAAAACAGCGACGTATTTCCTTTGTTCTAGGCTATTTACATATGATATTATGAAAAATTTCACCTGCAATTACATGTAGTATAAAACATCGAATATTGCAGAGATTTCAAAGTGAGCTGGTACCTAGTACTTTTACCCATCTGAGATCGTGTATAGTACCGGCAGAAATTACTGAACCCCCAAAAATAATCTATAAAAATATCTAGTTCGAAGAGACAGAAATAGTCGCTGTATCGGTTTATTTTTGTTTATCAAAATCCAGGAAGTACATTGACAAAAATAATAGGTTCTAACGAACGATTTGATTGGCTGATTCTCAGAGTCAGCGAGATGTTTTAAAGCGTACAATTAAGAGGTCATAAGCAAGCGCTCATTTCACATTGAATATATACAATATGAAGAGGAACACGAAAATAAAGGACTATTTTGCTGTGAAATCTAGAAAAAATGAGTCGAGTGGAATCATGGAAACATGGCATTTTGTTTGTTTTGCATTTTACGTGTCGGAACTGACGATATGTTTTAACTGTTCATAATCTCGTTGAGATTTGGTCCCGTACTCCGGGAATACATGCATCAGAAAAAAGCTCTGGGCCAGAGCTTTTTTCTGATGCATATATTCCCTCAAAATTTTAACGAGATTAATGTAAGTTTTCAAAATGACATCGGTTTTTTCGGGCCAGTACCGAAGTACTGGGCTACTGGACTGGTGAATACCCTCTGCTGGCTCAGGGACTAACAGTCCACCAGACAGAGCCATCGACCCAGTGGTAATAAAAATAAAAGTACCGAAATTGCAGTATATTTTGGTTCTGCATATGGCTATGAAATAGGAAGCACACATATTATTTTTCTTTGCAATGTAAACAAAAAACAACAAGTTTGAAAGAAACTAGCTGTTCTCCTGTATGTAAAATACTTATGTACAAAACAAACATAAAACATGGAAAAATGTCATGAATAGGGAGAAAGCAAGATAATTCAAGGAGAAAACAATATAATTCAAATTTCAATATTTTTTTTGCATAATATTAATGAAAAAGGTTGTAAAAAAGTTCAAAGTGTGTGACAATGCACAAGGTAGTCACATGTGGGTAATGTCAATGAGGCAGCAATGCCAAAGGCTGAAAGCTAGGAAGAAGAGTTTGAAAATATCAAAGAGGCAATCGGAAACCGTATATCGAAGAAGAAGAAGAAGAGACAACACAATGGCCAAAAGAAAAAGTACAAAAGGACAAACAACGATCGACAAAACATACATATAAAACTAAAGATCGAGTAACACGAACCCCACTAAAAACTGGGGGCGAACTCAGGTGCTCTGGAAGGGTAAGCAGTTCATGTCCCACTAGTGGCACCCGTCGTATTAATCTAACATATTCGTAATCCTGGAACCTGAAATGTGCAGTCAATACAAACAATTGGATACATCTCTCCACCAGCCCATGAATAATCTTGGCTGAAGTCTGTAATCTGAAATATTAAAAAAAGAAATTGGAGAAAACAATCCATTATGCATATCATGATCTTGATGAAATCTATACTCTGAAAAGAAAGTTAATGGGATTTTTCTTTCAAAAACACTTAATGATTTGCAGTCTCTGAAGTACATTTTTTGATCCACAAAATGCTAGATTTCAGGAGCTATTTTTTTGAGGTACCTTCTAAAATTTAAGAAATACCTATTATAAAAAAAACTTTGAAACCCCTGATATTTGCAACTTTTAATATTAAAAAAAAATTCAATTCTGACAGTCTGTATGCCTTTAACTGACCAATATTAATGAACACAAAAAAGTGGGGATGACATATGATGATATGATATTGGAAATCCAGGTCTCCCTCTTATATGTTTAATTAACTGCATCGGTGGCGTAATGGTTAGCGTGCTCGCCTCGAGTGCGGTAGATCGTGGGTTCGAGCCCGGATGGGTCAAACCAAAGATTATAAAATTGGTTTTTGTTGCTTCTCTGCTAAGCACGCAGCATTGAGAAGAAGGAGCAAAGACTGGTTGGCTCGGAATCAGAATAATGTGTCTACCCGCAGACTGTTGTTTCAGTGAGCTAGCATTATAAAAAACCAACTCAGCATGTTGGTCTAGAACAAAGGAGACCTCATCATCATCTCATTGAAAAATAACTTGTTCTCGCCATGATATACATGTAGCTGAAAAATTGCTGAATTGGCGTTAAGCACCAATCACTCGCTCACTATAAGTTTAATTAAGTCTACAATGAGAGAGATGGCCTTTCTTGAGGGGGACTATTTATTAGTACATTTGTGTTTTACTATCTCAGTCAACCTGAAATCTTTTTCTGGAGTGGACATGCAGGGAGGGAGAGTAACTGTAATTACCATTTTTTTTATCAGCACAGCTGTGCTCAGAAAAATAGTCATTATTAATTGGTTGATGAATTTTACAGAGATAAAAGTTTTCCTCTGATCAGCAGATTTCGTCTTTAAGCAAATTAAATTATATGGAAATCAAATTTGTCAAACTTGTATTCAGTCTATGGATTGGATGGGAGGGCCCCCCTTTTTTTTTAGCTCAGCTGGCCAAAGGCCATTGCTGACCTGAGCTTTTGCCATCACTTGGCATCCGTCGTCCGTCGTACATCGTAAACTTTCACATTTAAATCGTTCTCCTCTGAAACCCCTGAACCAAATTAAAACAAACCTGGCAGGGATGGTCCTTGGGTGGGTCTCTTTCAAAATTGTGTCCGACAGACCTGTGCTCCATTCAAGATGGCTGTTGTTACTAAAAATAGAAATTTCTTCAATTGTCCATTGCTGCTTTATTATAAATCAAAATGAGCTCAAATTTTAACTGCAGCTACATTGCAGTGAGTAGTTTTACATATATTCCGAGTTTTTCTGTGGAATTTTTCGTTCAGCCGATTTATACAGATTATGCAAATTAGGCATATTTTGATAAAAGATCACATTTAAATCTTTTCCTCTGAAACCGCTGAACCAAATTAAAGCAAATTTGGCTGGGATGGTCCTTGGGTGGTCCCCTTTCAATATTGTGTCCGACAGCCCCGCCCTCCATTCAAAATGGCTGCTGTTACTAAAAATAGAAATTTTTTTAGTTGTCAATTTCTGCTTTATTACAAATCAAAATGAACTCAAATTTTAACTGCAGCTACATGGCAATGAGTAGTTTAACATATATTCTGGGTTTTTCTGTGAGATTTTTTCAGCCAGTTTATTCCATTTATGTGTAACACCCTCATTTTCTATCAACTTTAGATGTCAAATTGAAAACCAGGTGAGCGATTACAGGCTCCTGGGAGCCTCTAGTTTCATATGTGAGTTACTTTCATCTTTATGAAAATTAATATTGTGACCCTTTTCCTTTTTTTTTTTAGCGATTACTGGTACTCAACACCACATGTACGTTTTACCAAATAGACTAAAGTGTTCACTTTCAAATATAAATTCAATTTTGAAACTTCATGAAGTACCATAGCTCTTATTACTCCCTAAATATATTTAAATCCATTTAAAGAGTTTTTCCATATGACGATGCCAGACGGAACAAAGGAGTGGTATAATTACAAAGAAAATTGATCCAGAACATGACTATTTATCTGTTGTATTGTTATTTACTATCAAATATTATACAGAAATGAAGTGTTTTATTTAATTAGAGCTCTCTAATAATGGAGGCTGGAATTGACATCACTGATCTGATTCATTGATAAAATATTTGAGGCTCTACAAGGGGTGGAATTGTTTGTAAATTTGTTGAAAGCAATATAATTCTGTTGTACTTGTATTTTATTGTAGCAGGTCCTAATGAATGAATGGTTTGTCTTATTCATCTGTCACAAAAACTTTATTATGGAATAGGATTAGGATTATGGTGTTTAATGCCACTTTCAACAATATTTCAGTTATATCGTTGATTATTGAATATTTTGAAAATTAATCATATATTTTAAAAAGATATATTCCACAAAGACTGACCAGGATAAGAAAATAATAATCAAATTCTTTGTCCTTTCCAAATTACTCCTTCTAGAACAGGTACTATTTTCCATGTCGAAAGGGAGATAACGCCTATAATATGTGCAAAAGGGTCTATTGGTCATGTCGATTCTTCCAGTGCACTTTTAAATTAATGAATCCTTGGTCACGATGATTGACTTGAAGGTGTTTTAACTTAACAGGTGATTGTAAAAGATCTTCCTTAAGACATGATCAGAAACAATTTGTTTATCTGATAATACACAGACAGATATTACTCCTACACTCATCAAAGCCATGACTTAGATCTCTTTAGCTGAAAATAGCACATCTTCTGTAGATATATATATATATAGTAACAATATTTTAACATCTATTGCATTTAAGTGATTTAGATTATTCTGGGTTAGGTAGAAGCTTGAAATTTACATGCACTGAAATGAAAATGTTTGAAAAATAGGAATATTTATTATGGAATAGATTTTTTTTTTTGCTAGTGAGAAAATTTCTCAATTTGTTGCAATAAAATGGGGTAGAGGATAGAAGAAAGAGGAAGTGCCAAGAAAGAGGTTGGATTAATTAAGCCTTTGATTCATCTACTGAAATATGACGTCATGTATACTTGTGTTAGTTGTAATACAATGTAGTTTTCTTCATAGTAAATAACAGGATATAACCTAAGAAGGTAAGAATGTTAAGATGTTAAAATCTAAAATGAAAGACAATGTAATTAATATGAGGTCTAAACATTGTTTGTATTGTACATGTATGATAAATCGTTAGGTCACAGGTCAGTCAGAAAATGTACATATATACAGTCAATCCTGCCTATGAGGTCACCTCTATTAAGCAGTCACCTGTATTTAAAGGTCACCTTTTTGTGTCCTGTCTTATAAAGCCACGTTTTCTTTGTCTCAAAGGTGACCACTTAGTATAGGTTTGACTCTCTTCTGGGTGAATGAAATTAGGGGAGGTCAGTGAACTACTGCTGCTGTGTGGTTTTTTTTGGGGGACACTTTCAATCTACAAGACATCAGTATAATGATAATTTATTCTCTTGAATATTAATGGGAATATGATTGGCTGTAGTCTCCTCCTTGACATCCACTGTGTTTTTAGCTCACCAGAGATAAGGGCTTAAGTGAGGTTTCCCATCACTTGGTGTCTGTAGTCTGTTAACTTCTTACATTTTGACCTTGTGATCATTTTGAGCCATCATGCCCATATGGAACAAACTTGGATGTTATGCTTATTGGATGGACCTTGTCCAACATTGCGTCCAATGATCTTGCCCGACATCAGGTCGCCAGGGTACCTAATTGGTCGAAAAACTTTGAAATCTATGAAAATCTTCTTCAGAACTACTAGATGAAATGAAACTGAATTTGGTCCAAATACAAAAAATGTAGTCGCTTGGTTCCATAGTGTCTGTTAATCCAGTCAATTATCCCAAAATGGACACCATGACTGAATATGTATCTTTTGGTTTTCAAGCATTATCTTAAATTTCTGATATCTGATTTAACTTTACTTATATTTTGAAATTACATTTTATAAAATATATACAGGTCAATTTCTAAGATGTTATGGTTTTCTTCTGAAATTATGGTCGTGGTCGTATGGTAGTTGGATTTACAACTACCTATGCAATCAGTGCCTATCACGGCTAACAATGTGAGTTTGAATCCCGCTCCGGCAGGGTGTACTCGATACAATGTTATGTGATAAAGTTTGTCAGTTACTTGCGACAGGTCAGTGGTTTTCTCCAGTTTCCTCCACAAATAAAACTGACTGCCACGATATAACTGAAATATTCAGGGGTAGATTTAAGAAATTGTCCTCATCTGGCCCAAAGGGCCCGCAGGATTAAAAAGTAACTGGCCCTTTCAAATTTTTTCTGTCCCAAAATTTGTGAGGCCAGCAAAGTAGGGTGAACCTGAGGTGAGGGGGGTTCGGGAGGGTTTATTTCCAAGATGGTCAATACAATTGTTATAGTAATCTTGTGGAGAGCGGCGATCAATCATTTACCGGGACACAGGGGTAAAGTGGTGCAATGTGGTTGGTCGGTTACTAGGCAGTGATGTATTGTTTTAAGACGGTGATTGGTTGAAATAGTTGGTTTGTTAGAAGGCATAGATATAGTGTTTTAAGACAGTGATTGGTTGAATATCACATTGATGTAGTGTGTACGAGGATTGATTATTTGTTGATTTCCGAATGCCAGTGGCATATATTTAATGCTTATTCAGTACGAGAGCTAATTCAACAATAAATAAAAATTAGACAGAAATAAGGGATAAATGGGGACAACCAGCACAACAACTTTTTAATGCCACTGGAAAGTATGGACAGGTGGAAAGGGAAAAAAAAGCATTTTGTAGGAGCTTCTTTGCACGTTTTGTTTTTGAAATCTACAAATGAGATCTTTAATGTGAAGGGAGCATGGCATTCTCTAAAGACAGTCTTTGCGCTAACCCACTTTCCTGAAGCCTGGGACAAGTACAACTGGACTCGGACAAGTGAAAATTTTGAAAGAATTTGTTTGAATAAATAGAAATTTTTTCTCAATTTGGCTTTCGGGCAAGAAGGTGAAAAACATTAAGGCAAAGACTGTAAAGATGGTAACACCCACTATTGTCAGCGGTCAGACTTTCTGTAAATTATAACCTGACAGGCCTCCATCAAGTGGGTATTCTGTATCTGGGCTGTCTGCCACCTTGGGATGAGCTGAGTAACTTTGTGATGAGCCCAACCACTGGGAACCTTCACCAGTGCCCAGGGTAGAAGGGAATTGATCGATGACATGGTGGCACAGTGATCTAACTTTGTAAATACTAGGTAGATGATACTGTCCACCAGTAGAGGTACATACATTGACCCAGTGATAGTATGACAATTACCAGTATTTCATTGTAGTCACAGTTCAATGACCACACAGTGGTGGCCAGGTAGGGTTAGTCCTATAGAGATATTTGTCTGTAATATTTCACACTATGATAAAGCACATTAATATTTATCTAGGTTATAATGACATTAATATTTATATCTAGGTTATAATGACATCTTTCTCTGTAATTTTTGTACATTTTTCACTAGAAGTAATCTGTTGTGCCTGATGACGGGTCAAATCTTAACTAGTATTGTTTGTTTTCAAAATCCTAGAGATTTTCTTACCTCTTCTTATACGACTGCAGTTGGTCAAATCTTAACTAGTATTGTTTGTTTTCAAAATCCTAGAGATTTTCTTGCCTCATCTTATACGACTGCAGTTGGTCAAATCTTAACTAGTATTGTTTGTTATCAAAATCCTAGAGATTTTCTTACCTCATCTTATGCGACAGCAGTTGGTCAAATCTTAACTAGTATTGTTTGTTATCAAAATCATGGAAAATTTCTTACTTCTTATACGACTGCAAAAATTCTGAAATTTTGTATATTTGGAAGAGTCAAGACATATAGACTATAGTTAACACATGAAATAGTAAAACAAGACAAATGTCAAAAATAAAATGGGTCCAGGAAATTATTGTACCCACATATAACTGTTTATCCTGCAATCAGTACATTTGCTGTACAAATATGCTATACGAATAAATTTTTGCTTTATTCGTACTAGACGAATAAACTTTCCTGGTACCCAGTAGCTATGTACAGCGGAGGGCGCAGACAAGTATGAAACTGGTACTAATGTAACGCGGACCACGAAGAAGACACCCTTGACAACATTTATGAAAAGCGAGGAATGACCCTTGTTTCTGTCCTTTTTGTTTAAATCTGACAAGTTTTCCGACTTTTTTGACATTGCAGGATAAACACAATATACGTACATTGTCGTTAAATATAAAATTCATTTGTACTCGCTGCGAAACAGGCCTGAAAAGCTCGCCAGAGGCTTGCTATTCTGCCTGTTTCTAAAGCTCGTACAAATAAATTTTATATTTACCGACAATGTACGTATATTGTATATGTCCAAAGCATTACAATGTGTTCAGCAGTTACTGTGGCAGAGCAAAATACTGTGTCCACACTTACTTTTAATATACACTTCTTCAGCTTATAATATATACTTGTTCAGTCCCGCTATATTGTTCAATGTGGCGTTAAACACCATAGCCCCCCCCCACTTGTTCAGCTTCCCCCTTGTTGACATGCTGTGGCTGTATCATGTTTCGCTAGACGTTTAGCCCTTTATTAACATATTCTTAGTATGTAAAATAAAAATGTTCAGAGTAGAATGGAAGTTATAAACTTAACACTATGTAGTATGTCTATATGTTTTTCGAGGGTTAATATTATTTTCCACAAAAAAAGTTGAAAATTTGGTCTTTTTTACATAGTGGCTTGAGTAAATATGATTTTATTTGAAAGACTGTAAATAAGAATAAAGTTCTGGTATAGAAATAAAAGATTGAATCAATGATTTTGAAGGGTGAATACATAATCATGCTGCATTCATGCTTAAATATTCTTGATACAATAAAACTGACCTCCACGATATAACTGAAATATTGTTGAAAGTGCCATTAAACACCATAAACCTAACCCCTCACATAAATATATAATAAGCTACATGTACATGTATGTGAAATTGAAAAGTGATGACAGTTGAGTCACATGATATGAACTTGTTAAAAATAATTACATAAGTGGAATTTGTAAAATAAATATTCATCCTGCTTAAATATCTGTCTACATATGTACTTATAATTTTTTTTTTTTTTTTTTTTTAAAGATTTTAAATTAAAAATGATGTTATATATCTGAAATTTCTAAGTATTATAAGATGTTTAACAGAATTAATTTAACATTTTCACCCTGTCAGGTTCTTGAAAATCTCAAAATCTCCTTGAAATGTTTAAATTTATTTAAGATGGATATCTCTTCAGGTCATATCACTGATAAACTTATAATCTTCTACTTCCTGTCAGGACAAACTTATTAATTTTTGGGTTATTTCCCTACCATGTATATGTTGATTCCTGATGATGGTATGAATAGTTAATTAGATGTTATTTTTTATAAGGTCCAGGGTCTAGTTAAAAGGGGCATTATCTGCCAAAATCGTAAATTTTTGTTGCCCATAAAAACTATCAGATATGATTGATGCCTTAATAAAATGTGTTTCTGTAACTTATAAATGTTATGAAATGTACGCGCATCGGGGAAAAAATGGTGCAACTGCTCGTGTTTTGAGATCGATCAAGAAAGGGACGCCATCTTATTAATTATCGGCATTGTTTACGGAGTTTGCCGAATCGTCATTAAATCAATGCAACAATGCACTTATTTCTTATTTTCTGTGAATCCGCTTTTAGTCAGCGTTAATTACAGACAAAGAACCATGCAAGTTTGCAGTTAATAAGCGACAAAATACAAATTATTTTTTTTTACCTGTCACTAGTAAGGTCAGTTGCATACGGAGAAAGCGAGGTCAAATTATTTGCTTGCAAGGAAATAACAAATCGATGGTAATTTTCGTTCTCAAAAGGCGAAAAATGGTACGATAAGCTGTTTAATGTGACATATTTACCTTTATTTCATCATTTTAAAGCTATTTACCAATTTCCAAAACATATAATTTTTTTGGTCAAAATCGTAGCTAATGATTGACAAGTTATGTCATTATAGTGGATTTCCTGTACCATTTAGCGAATGTATTTACCAATTGCTCAATGAATATTGACCAACTGGTATTTAAACTCCTAGAAGTCACATTGGTGTTGGTCAGAACAAGATTAAAGTTCCTATTGTTGAGAAATCAAGTTCCTATTGTTGGGCAATCAATGAACTATAGGAACTGTGTTTAAACTTCTTTCCTGATGAAAACTTTCTCTCTGATGAAACTTCTTTGATGTTATTTCATATTGAAAAATTACTTCATTAGAATGATTATCTTTCTTTCATATACCTGATAACAGGCACTGTATAATGGTATATATATCATATTATAATCTGTTTCTAATTTGAGAAATAACTCCCATTGTTTTTAATTTTGATAGCTGGTAAACATTTTTCTAACATTTATATTTTTCCTTTTTTCTTCTTTTATATTTGGAATTCATGCAGATATGGAAAATTAATGTTTTGTGAATTGCTCATTTTCACAATAACAATATCTAGATATGGATATAGTACATGTATGTATACAATATTCAAATTTGCAAAATATTACAAAATACTGATTTCATGTGCCAACAATGACCAAATTCCATATTTTTGCCAGTTTTATATCCCTGATGACATCTTCACAAGTCAAGTGTTTTTTATCTGCTTGTGTTCACCATCTGTTTGTGGGGAGAACCAGCAGACTTGGGAAAATTCAGTATCCATAATGCAGACATTTACATAGTTTATTTTATAGTCCATTTGGCAACTCTGAAAATAGGGGAAAAAATTTATTAAAAATTGGATTTAATTATATATTTTTTTTTTTATACATCACATTTAAACAATATCTTTATAGATATTTCATCTTCTATACTATATACAAACTCGAGCAAATATTTCAGGTTTTTTGGACTCGAAATAAAAAAGGTATCTATTAAACTCCTATTTTGAAAAAATATTTATAACATAGGAGGGTAATGGGTAACTTTTTTTTATTTTGAGTCCCAAAATATATAGTATACAAGATAAAATGTCTATAAAAAAAATTACAAAATTAAACCTGATTTTCATAAATAATTTTCAGTATTATTTAATTATCATATTATTTTATATTTGACCAAATTATAATTTACAAACCAAACGGCGAATAAATGTAATTGCATTTATTCATCAAATTAGAAAAGTATAATTATTTTTCATATGCATAATGCCAATTATACGAAAGAAATGAATTCCAATGAAGAAATTGTTCAACTTGAAATAAAATCAAAGAAGTTTCATCAGAGAGGAAGTTTTCATCAGTAAAGAAGTTTATAAAACACAGTTCCTATTGTTCATTGATTGCCCAACAATAGGAACTTGATTTCTTAACAATAGGAACTTTAAACTTTTTCTGACCAACACCAATGTGACTTCTAGGAGTTTAAATACCAGTTCATCAATATTCATTGAGCAATTGTTAAATACATTTGTTAAATGGTACAGGAAATCCACTATAATAGTTAAGTCCAAATGTTTGAATGGAATTTTTTTTTTTAATTTTGCATCGCCTACAGAAAATAAAAGATTTTTTTTTATTTAGGGTAGGGGTACGTAGTATTGGTTAGAAGGCAGGAAAACAAACAGTATTTTGAGGTCCACAGTAAATCAGAATCTCAGAAGTCACATTAATGTTATTGTATACCAGTATATGGGCACTGCAATGGGGGACAGGGGCAAAAATAGTTAACAGTATATGGGAATTACAATGGGAGGGGGGAATAATTAACAGTATACGGGAATTACAATGGGAGGGGGGAATAATTAACAGTATATGGACATTACATTGGGGGATGGACACAAAAATAATTGACAGGATTCTGAGGATTGATTTGAAAGGGAGGTGGGTGAAACTAATAAAGAGTACATGGTCACTACAATGGGGGGGAGGGGTAACAAAATGTTTGTAGCATTGCTATCAATGCAATTTGGGGAAATATTTGAGTTCAAATTGCAGAGTATTACATCAAAATCTCCCCCTCAAAGAGACAACCCATCTTATGAGGCCACCTTTTCATTGCTGCTGTTAGAAAGTTTTGATAATTCTAGTTACAATGTACTATAATCTAAATTTGCCCTAAATTCCTAAAATTTATTCATTTATTGATTAAGAACAGAGATTTTTGATATTATAAATATGTGCCATTTAAGAAAAATAGGTTTTTCTGGGAAAAATATCCTTGTATTGAAAATTGCATAAGAAGCTGAAAAAAATTTCTCACAAAACATACAGTTTTTGTGAAAGTGATTAATATGGCTGTTTAAATACAATATTACAATATTTCAGCGATTATTATCATGGTGACAGTATTTCATAAAAGATTTGTATTTGCATATTTTTAATCAGCGAGCTCTTGTTAATCCCAGCATGCAACAAATTTAGTCTGTGTCATTACACAAAGCCGCTACCTTTTGTTCTGACATTTTGAATGGGTGCTAATCAACATCGTTGACATTTTAGCTTGTATATTTAGGAACATTTATTTAAAAATGGAAACAGTTAGAATCGACTTGTTGAAACATAGGGATGTAGAAGAAGAATTTGTGCAGCAAAAAAAAATATGCTCAGTTAGACATGCACATGCACAGTTGTATATACTTAGTGCCATGTTAATACCAGTATAACAAATAATTTGTGTTTTTCAATAATGAGCCGCAAATAATGGCATATATAATATAAAGATCACATTGAAGAGGAGAGAGCTTGTATAGTCATATCCTGTTGCTCAATCCCATTCATATGCAGTTGTGAATAAAATATTCTTAAAATAAAACGAAACATTCAAGAGGAAGAAATTATTATTTACAAGTGTACATATATGGATAATGTTCATGTACAAGCACAATGTATATTCATTTTTTTACACAAACAAATGCAAATTTGACAGAATATCTTAACTTGCCTATCAACCCCTGTCCCTTCCTCCCCATACCCCCCCCCCCCCCCCCAAATAAAGAAAAAGGACAATACAAGAAAAAAAGGTGTTGGGGGGGGGGGGGGGGGGGGGGGATAAAATTTGAAAGACTGAAATGACTTCACTTATTAGGCTACAGACAAACAAAATGTTCCATTAGACATTGTTCTGTACCTAGACAATTATTGTTGAGTGACCGTGATAATATTGTTGTTGAATTTACAACTGCCAGTGTAATTAGTGCCTATCACCACTAACATTGTGAGGTATACTCAGTCTACACCAAAAACCACTAGCCCAATACCCCTGTCTAGTAATAATTGCTTAATCAAATAGGAAAAATTCTTCTAAAATGCTATTCGGGCTAGTTTGTCAAAATGTTTTTGGCACACTGTTACTTGATACAACATTATAAATTATGTGATAAAGTTTGTCAGTGACTTGCGGCAGGTCTGTGGTTTTCCTCTGGTACTCTGGTTTCCTCCACCAATAAAACTGACTGCCACGATATAATTGAAATATTGTTGAAAGTGGTGAAAAACACCATAAACCTAATCCATTATTGTTGAACTTTTTATGTTGATTTCAAAAAGTTTGAAATAACTTTAGTGGTAACTGATTTATTTAAAAGTTATAATGCAAAAATGTAAATGTACGCTGTCCTTCTGAAATTTCACGATCGTGAAAGCTTTATTGAATTAAAAAACAATAAACGTGACTTTCAATAGCATTTTGTCCAAATAAAATACTTCTGTGTAATCTCTAATGTAGTGTAGAGTTATGTCGTCTTCAGTGACACCTCCGAAGATATATTATTCTCAAATGGTTTGAAATTTCTGCTTTTAACATGTCTAAAATGCAGAAACAAATTGCTTGCTAAAATTGCTCGGAATTGCCAGATTGTAGGCCGTCAAAATTAAACCTGCACATTTTAAACCTTACATTTGTAGGGTATGTAGTGATTTAGCAGGTGGTTTTTCTAATATTTACAAGTTTTCAATCAAATTGCCCATCATGTTGACAAGAAAGAAAAATTGTAAAAAAAAAGATGTAATTGGTTTCAGTGTGACCGTTGAAAATATTTTCAGAGATGAAAGTTTTCCTTTAATCAACAGATTCCCTATTTTTTCTCAGTCAAATATTGGGATATAAAATTCATTAAACTTGGTCCAAATAGCTGTAAAATGAAAGTTTAATGGTACTTTATAGGGGGGTTTTTATTTTTTTTATCAGTGAGGACTTTCATATCTGTTGATTTCAGTGCACCGGTTTCATTTATTTGAATGTAGAACGTTTTCCTGGCTCTTTTATCAATGTTGAATCAAGCTGAGAATTGTCGAATTTTTTTTATTAATATGATCTGTTTATTGTATATATATATGGTAATACATATTATTACATTTGTCCCCTGTGATCATGTTGTATATTTTGTAGTCAAGTTTTTATTGCAATTCAGCAGAAATCATAACAGACCATATATGAATATTTTAAACCATTTCATACCCACCAATCAAAAAGGAAGTCATTAGTGTTAGCTTAAATTGGTTATAAAATTGTCCATTTCCTTTTTTTTTCAAAACGATCAAATGACTTCAATTTAAACTTTGACATTTGGTTTTGAGGCTATATTTGAAAAATTTTATAAGTTACTGGAATTGTTCTGTAAATTTAAAATTCAAAATTCAAAATGTTAAATAAAAAAATTAATCCATAGATTAAAAAAAATAAACTTACTGCACAAATTTCTGGTGTAAAAATGAACAATATTGACGAATAAAAAAAGGGGATAAAATTTCCCTTAAAAAGGCCTCCACTTATGTAAAACTGTCAATTGAAAATATCAAATGGATAGAAATGATGCTGGCCATGAGTTTATAAGCTGACAAGTTATGAATCATAAACATATGGACTGTCTATAGGGAGAGGGTAGTCACACTGTTGGACACTTGTATTTTCAATGTTAATTGTATCCAAAATTTACTTGCTGGTAATTATTTGGGATAAAAGATTTGGAATATCTGATGGTTGGTTGAGGCATTTTACATTAGGAATGGCTAACGGTATAACATGGCTTTGTGAGTAAACAATTTGTTGAACAATTTCTAAAAACTTTTTTTTTTCAAGTCTGACTTAGTGATGTTTGACTTATAGATGAAATCTCATCGAATTTTTTTTTTGTTTTTTAAAAAAAGTCGTACTAATAGTTGTGTCTGACATAATAGATGAAAGTATTTGAATTTCAGGTTTGTTACAATGATAAAATTTAGTATATTGTGGGTAGAAAGGGGAAGTAACTCTTAATGCACATATCAGCTGTACAAAGGGGGGGGGGGGGGGGGGGGGAATTAGGTTTAGGTTATGGTGTTTAATGCCACTTTCAACAATATTTCAGTTATTTCGTGGCGGTCAGTTTTATAGGCGGAGGAAATCAGAGTACCCGGAGAAAACCAACAACCTGCCGCAAGTCACTAACAAACTCTATTTAAATGTTGTATTGCCTGAATGGGATTTGAACTCACAACATTAGTGGCGATAGGCACTGATTGCATAGGTAATTGTAAATCCAACTACCATGCGATCACAACCACGACAGTCTTTAGATGTACAGATTATCAGGAAAACAATAGTTGTCCAAAGTTCAACTTGTACACAGAAATGAATGTTATTGGTGTTTAACACCACTTTCAACAATGTTTTAGTTTTATTGTGACAGTCACATTTATTGGAGGAGGAAACTGGAAGTACCCTTTGAAAACCACAGCAAGCCACATAAAGTACATGTGCCCACAGACAGGAAGTAGAAGTGACAATTGTGGTATTAGTGGTGATGGCATACGTTTAGGTACCATACGATCGTGACCTAAGCTGGAGAGATCGTGGAAGATAAAAAAAAAACCTTAGGGTGTGCAATTGGTGAATTATTAATTTATTCACAAAAAAAACCTGATCTACACTGAGTCACAGGATCAGAAATTAAAGGTTGGTACTTCAGGTCAGAGGTCAGGTACTGTACATCCTGTCTAACTCAGACATCAATGGGACCAACTATTGTGTTCAGAATTGACTGTCGGTTGGTTTAATATTTATACAAATTGAATTAAACAAGATTTCCTACACTTGAACTTTATTTAATATTTGGTTTATACATGATTCAGTTTTATTCAGGGATTTGTACTGACAGGTTTCACTTGTACTGTATATATATAGATTTTTAAAATTTCGACCAATCAGAACACATTATGGGCCCTGGCAGCCATGTTGGATTTCCGATCAGGTTTCAGATTTTAGCTTATTTCACACAGCCTTTATTCCAATGTACTAAAAAAAAACATTTGTTTTTTGAGGGAGGGAGATTTGAGAGAGAGAACAGATGATTCTCATATCAGCTGTAACATGGTGCACCCTGTAATTGAGTAACAACATGATGACATATTTCCTCCAACTAGTTCTCCTGCTCTAAACACGAGGTGACACATCCGAATGGATAAAAATAATAATAATAGATATAATAATTAACTATTTTTTTTTATTTATATATAGTATGTGATAAGTATTTAATATTATATATACTTATTTACTATATAATTGTGAGAAAATGCAATTAACAGATGGGGTGTGTCAGAAGACCCTTGGTGTTTTTAGCAGGTTTACTACTTGTTAAGGAATATGCAACATATGTAAAGTTTCACACTGGATTTGAGATATAGGGGACAATCCAGAACATGATCCACTAAATAATAATAATTATATTTATATTTTTAGAAATATAAAAACCTTAAACTATGTCCTTTTTCTTTTTTTGTGTATGTCTCATTTATCAATCATGAATGTTTGTATTGTTAATGATGCCTCATGTGGGCCCTATGATTAGACAATAAAATATATTCTATAGATAAGCATAATAAATTAGTTAAACCTGTATATAAAGGACACTCAAGGGAACCTGAAAATGTGCCCTTTATGAGCAGGTATCCATTATATACAGGTTAAAAATAAAATACACTGTATATTCATTAAAAGGAAACACGAGGCCGTCCTTTATAAGACAGTGATTTGTTATTAAGAGATGGCCTTTATAGACAGGGATTTGTTATATAGAGGTGTCCTTTAAAGGCAGGTTTGACTGTATATTCATAGTAATATCTTGACGTCATACCATGTCATATCTCTGTGAAGATTTTTACAATCAATTATTCCCTACCAAATCTTTAAGCCTTATTTTACATGTAGAGTAAAGATAATTTTCTGTTACCATTATTAAAACATATTTTCTGTTTTCTATTTTTGTTCGTGGATTCTATGAATTCTCGATAGACTATAGCCTCATCATTATGATGAAGTTAAGACTCTTAGATTGATAGGAGAAGTTTCTGATGCATATTTAATTCATGAATAATAATTGAAAACTTTAAGATGTAATTGACCGTCAAACGAGTGATTGATTGATACAAGTTTTCTCCGAATGATTTCAAAACTGAATCTAAGAATTTGGAGAACATGGATTTTTATGTAGAATCGGTTTAATTTTTAAAGTAATTGAATCGAACTTAAAGATAGATGTACATTTTACATCTATATTGTACAGTTAAATCTGTATTAAGAGGTCACCATTGGGAAAATGAAAAACTGGCCTTATAAGACAGGTGACCTCTTAACAGAGCTTCAATACATATAAAATTTTCTATGACAGGACTAGTAAATACAGGTGACTGCTTAATAGAGGTGACCGTATGGGTCAGGTTTGACTATATCTAAAAATCTGAAATAAACATAATATTGTGTCTGTATCCATTTATAGTTTTATTTTGTGATGTTCATCACAAAGACTAGTTGAACATATAAATGATATAATTATGTGTTTACTGTTTAGCTTTATGATTTTTTATAACAGTAGCACCGATAGTGCCCTGTCTTATAAGGCCACCCATTCTGAACTGGAAACTTTCCTTATAAGGAGTGGTGTCCTCTCTTGAGGGGGACAATTTATTATATTGGTCCCTCACTTATTATAAGACCACTCCTTCTGTAATGAAAAAGTAGTGGTGTCCTCTCTTGAGGGGGACAATTTATTACAGTGGTCCCTCACTTATTATAAGACCACTCCTTCTGTAATGAAAAAGTAGTGGTGACCTCTCTTGAGGGGGACAATTTATTACAGTGATCCCTCACTTATTATAAGACCACTTCTTCTGTAATGAAAAAGTAGTGATGACCTCTCTTTAGAGGGACAATTTATTATATTGGTCCATCACTTATTATAAGACCACTCCTTCTGTAATGAAAAAGTAGTGATGACCTCTCTTGAGGGGGACAATTTATTACAGTGATCCCTCACTTATTATAAAACCACTTCTTCTGTAATGAAAAAGTAGTGATGACCTCTCTTTAGAGGGACAATTTATTATATTGGTCCATCACTTATTATAAGACCACTTCTTCTGTAATGAAAAAGTAATGATGACCTCTCTTTAGAGGGACAATTTATTATATTGGTCCATCAGTTATTATAAGACCACTCCTTCTGTAATGAAAAAGTAGTGATGACCTCTCTTGAGGGGGACAATTTATTACAGTGGTCCCTCACTTATTATAAGACCACTTCTGTAATGAAAAAGTAGTGATGACCTCTCTTTAGAGGGACAATTTATTGGTATTTTACTATCTTGGTACATCTGAGATCTGGCCTGATTAAGAGGAGTTGTCTTTTGGTGGGAGTGTCCTCTTAAGAGAGAGACTACTGTTTATACAGAGTACATATAGGTTAACCTCCTATAACTCAAATACTATGTTTACATTAAATTTTATGTGAAATCATTGATTCCTCAACAAGTTTGTCTGTTCTAGCAGCCAGTAACTATAGCTGGGCTGGATGGCAGTGTTTTAAGACTTTTCGTCAAAGCATAACATCACTTACGTGGGTTCTAGCCCCAATACCCATCTCAAGTATTTTGATTTTTCAGAAACCTAACGTTGATTGGAGGTTTCACTGATCTGTCCAGACTTTCCTGCCCCATTCAGTCAGATAGTCGCGATGTAGTTTAAAAAAACCATTTCTAGAAATAACGATAAACACCATAAAACCATATAAACTTTTCCTATACCATTCCGTGACGGTTCTACTTGACGGTTGTGAGAACAACCATCTGATTTACATACAATTATTGTCTAATCTAATATTCACAGATTTTCCTTATTAGCCCATCAAGATAACATATGCCCTCATCTTTATCCTATAATTAGATGTCATGTGACTGTTAGATCGTAATTGAACTGATTAAATGATTTATTTTACTAGTAAATATCTAGAACTCGGCAGATGTCCCCCATTTAATAATTCGTTGTTAAGTAGATGTTGTTAAATTACTATTAAATCTGGACCTGATCTCAATTAAATAATGATGGCTGTACATTAGAATCCATTATCTGTTTAAATATGACATTGTCAACAGTGGTCAGCTAAAAACCTGGCACAGTAGTCCCCCCTTTGCCTTAATTTTGTTCACCTGCTTGCCAGAAAGTCAAATTTAGAAAAAATTTCTATTTATTCAAACACATAATTTTCACTTGTCCGAATCCAGTTTTACAAGTCCCTGGCTTCAGGCAAGTGGGTTAGCGCGAAGACTGCAGTAGTCCCCCTCTTATAAGGCCATTCCAATCAAAGGCCACACCTTTTATTAGGTCAGATTTCTGATTTACTGTGATAATAAATTATAAGACCACACCAACCAAAGGTCACCTCTCTTATTGAGCCAGAATTCTTTTCGATCGCACTGAGGTGGTAAAATACTACAAAATTAATGTACCTGTCAAGGGAGGCCACTCCTCTTATAAGGCAACTTGTTCATTGAAGAAGGTGTGGTCTTATAAGAGGGGGACAATAAACTACTGCATATGTGAACTAAGACCACACTGCCACAGAGAGAAAAACATTTACAGTGTTTGAAATTAAGATAATTGTTAGGTTGCCATGGTTCAATAAAACTCAGTTTTTGTTGAATTAATTATACAGAATTTGATTGCCCTGGTTATATTTCAGTCAAATTTTTGTTGCCTGCAACAAATTCTATGAGTCTGAGACGACCAAGTGCCTGCCAATTTCTTGCATTGTACTTGCGTTAAGTTATTTTGTAAATCCACAATGGTTTATCATTTAATATTAGGTAATGAAAATGAATGAAACGTGAATCATATATCAATGTCACATTTCACATGTAACTGCCAAAACAATATTACAGAGATATTTAAAAAGGGAGGTAATTCTTGTAACAAGAAAAGTTTTTTTTTGCTGATCTAGGTGTATGATTAGGGAGACCTCCCAGGTTAAAGGTCACAGAAGCTGACACCTAAATATACATGCTAGTAGATCTATAAATATTTAAGTACATGTAATATTTTTTTGGCCATTTATAATTCCAAAGGTTAAAAACATCTACCAGTACATATATAAGAGTCTGTACATTGTAAATCACTAGATTTTTAAGCAATTTTTTTTACCTAAGCATATACTGCGCCTTAGACATTGAACTTTATGAAGAGGCAAGTTTAATGACTAAAGGATTCTGTTACAATTGTTTTAATAATTAAACATTCTTGTACTTTGTTCAGTGGTGACGAACCACTCCAATGCATGTGCAATTAACCAATTTTTCCACATGAATTATTATATAATTTGGCTGCTTTCAGCCCTAGTATTATATTCAGATGTTTATTAGGGTTTTATAAGTTACATTCCTCTGTTGGCATATGGTAAGTGGCTTATTAGGAAAAATTATAGCCGATTATTCTATATTACTCCATTACCTATTTATCAATTTACCAACAGATAGAAACAATCCTTTTATCTGTGTTAACAAGGCTATATCTAAAAAAATGTTTGTTTGTCATGCTGCAAAATATAGCTACAGAAATTGTGTACAAAAAGCTCAAATTTTACTAGTGATCAGATTCAGTTCTGGTAATTGATAAAGATTTTAGCCCCTGTTTCAACAGTAATCCGTAGGGGCTGTCATGGCCGTGATCATATGGTAGTTGGATTTACAACTATCTGTGGACTCGTGATCAGTACCTATCACCACTAACGGTGTGAGTTCTAACCCCGTTCATGGCGAGATGTACTCAATACAACGTTATGTGATAAACTTTTGTCACTGACTGCCACGATATAGCTGAAATATTGTTGAAAGTGGCATTAAACACCACACACCAAACTAACCATCAGCAGTACTACTAATAATCGGTTAATTTTTCTTGTTGTATATAATGAATGATTTGATAGAGGGGCCTCTGTGGCCTTGATCATATGATAATCAGAATTTTCTCTCGAATGCCAAAAAAATAAAAAATAGCTGTGTTTCCACTCACTAATCTTATATTACTGACTAATTTTTAGTACCTAGGTACTTTCAAGTTTTTATTGTCGTTTTTGGACAAACACTTTTTAAAAGTCATATGGAATGAACTTCCGTTTTCGATACGGCAAGCTTCTTCTCATAATACATTTAAAACAAAAGTTAAAAATCTCATTTTAAATGATGATGTACTTTAAATTACCATTAAATGTTTACTAAATCTTTTTGTGTATACTTATTACAATGTATTGCTTCTTGTGTGTAACTTTTATATAGTGTACTTTACAACGTATGTTTAAATATGTCAATGAGGGCCACAGGGAAGATTAGTTATTAACTAACTATGTAACCCTCTATAAATAAAGAATTTATTATTATTATTATTATTATTATTATTATATCCTTGTCTTGTATAACCTAGGTAAAAAAAGGAAAAGTTTAATGGTTAGTGTGCTCGCCTCGAGTGCGGTAAATCGTGGGTTCGAGCCCCGATCTGGTCAAACCAAAGACTATAAAATAAGTAATTGTTGCTTCTCCACTAAACATGCAGCATTAAGGAGAAAGAGCAAAGACTGGTTGGCTCAGAATCACGATAATGTGTCCGAGTGAGGCGACATGTCTATCCGCGGACTGTTTTTTCAGTGAGCTAGCACTATAAAAATCCAACTAAGCGTGTTGGTCTAGTACAAAGCGGACCTCATCATCATTTCATTGAAAATTAACTTGTTCTCGCCATGATATAGCTGAAAAATTGCTGAGTTGGCGTTAAACAGCAATCACTCACTCACTTGCTCACCTACCTACCCTATCGTTAAAGAATATTAACAGAAACATTTACCAGTACTTTTTTATATGGTCTGATATACATACACAGTCAAATCTGCTTTACATGACCACCTCTATTCAGCAATAACTTTTACAGTGAGACCTGTCTTAACCGAACCCTGTATTATGTGACCTTAATTTAAATATCCCTTCAAAGTTCATTTCATATTAATTATATATATATACTGTATTTAGAGACCACTTGTCTTATGTGACCTCTATATTCTCTTTGAAGGTCACATAACACAGGTTTGACTATATATACATGTACATGTATGCAGTCAGTGACTGTCATTAAGATTTGTGAATAAAACTTCCGACCATATCTAATTATACTGTATATATACAACCCCTATATGATAAAGTCCTGTCAATGACTTTATCAAGGAAGGTTGTGGTTTTCCCTCGGCTACTTCAGTTTCCTCCACCAGTAAAACTGAATGCTATGATATAATTAAAATATTGTTGAAAGTGATGTTAATCACCTCTGTTACAAATTCTATATTTAGAGTGGAATAGAAGGAGTTTTACAAATTCTAAATTTAGAGTGGAATATGAGGAGTTTTTTTGGTTTTTTTGTTGCAAATTCTGTTTTTTGAGTGGCATAGGAGGTAAGCTTAGAGTGGCAGAGGAGGATTTTTACAAATTCGAATATTAGAGTGGCAGAGGAGGGGTTTTACAAATTCTAATAATAGAGTGGCAGAGGATGGGTTTTACAAATTCTAATATTAGAGTGGTAGATGGGGGGTTTTACAACTTCTTGTTCACATAAAGTGGGAAATGAGAGTATCCTTTATAGACAGTAATTTGTTATTTATTTGAGTGTCATTTATATCATATGAATTTTTAAATTGATTGTTTTAAAGTACATCACTGTATATATATTGACACAAAAACAGCAAAGATACTTACAACTCACCTAGCTGTAGATTAGTCCAGGACTCAATCACATTTGTTTAGGACTATGAATAAATTATATAACAAGGAATGCACTAGTGGGACTTTTTGGTTGGAACTCATTAAAATTTTATCCTACACTGATCTCTGAGACAATTTTCTAGAATCTAAAATATTGAGTTTAAAATGATATTTTGAAAAAAATAGTTTATTGTCCCTTGAAATATAGATACATGTAAAAATAGTCAGTACCACAGAAACGTGGAATTTATTTGAAATGTGGTGGACATTTTGTACTTAAGTTAAATTGATCTACTTGTGGTATAATAGAGAAAATGCACATGAGATATGAAATATAACGGAACATTAACAAAATTATTACGTCTCCGAGGACGACGATATTTGAAGCTATTAGGAAAAATGCTAATTGTGCCTGAATAGCCGTATTTATGTAAATGAGAGAATTTCAGCTGATAGTGCTGGGAATAACTGTTCTCCCGTTTTAGATTCCAACCGATCCTCGGTGAATTTAGTTCGTTTGTGGTTCTATTGATGAAGTAGTAGATTGCCAGAGAAATATCATATCTAAATTGGTTTATTGGGAAAACGTGGGACAATTGTAACGGATGCATTCTATCATTGGGTCAGCACGTGGGATCATGTGCATTGTTCAAATGATGTGTGCTGGAAAAAGTAACGGTATGTACTTTTCTTTTAAAGGGATATTAAAGCTCGTTTTAACATATATTTTTTCAACTCATGATGAAGGTTGTTTCTTTTCAATTTAATTGTAAAAACAATCCAAAAATACTTTGCACGCCCATATAATCCCTAGTATTGTTAAAAATATCACTTAAAAGGGTCAAAATGAATTTTTGTTTAGGAAGAAAAAATCAAATTAATGGAAAAACTGCAAGATATGACAGAATTATCAACGAATTATGTCACTTTTACAAAGTTTCATTGATAAAAACCGGGTTAATGTTTCATAAATATCATTTATTGAACCAATTGCAAGTTTTCATGAGATACAAAAAATTACCAAAATGAGCTTTAATATCCCTTTGATAAGATAAAACTTTGGAGGGAGAAAAAGAGGAACTTATTAATTGAACTTAGAAAATTGATGAAAGTTTGGGTTTAAATGTGCCCTACTTTTGATAATGAAAGATGAAATAAATATTGTTAAATTGTGGGGAAAAGTATTAGTGTGTTCTTTTCTATTATTAAGATGAAAACTTGAGTGGGGGGATAACTTATTTAACTTGAAAAATGGATGAAAATTATACAATATTTATAAAGCTAAAATGTCGGAAGGGGGGGGGGAATAAGGACTTAATGAACTTGAAAAAGGAATGAAACTTATACACTCTGTATTATTGAATTAAGCTTTGGATGGAAAAAGGGGATTAAAAACTTATTGACCTTAAAAAAGGGGTGAATATTTTTCATTCTTTATTCAGATAAAACTTGGGATGAAGAGGGGGGATTAAGAACTTATTGAACATGAAAAATTAATGGAAATTTGACACTCTATATTATTAGGGTAAAACTTGGCTGGGAGTTAGAACTTTTATTGAACTGGAAAAATAGATGCTAATTGTACACTCTTTATTAAGATAAAACTTAGGGGATGGGGGAGGAGAAAAAAAGAACTTGTTGAATGTGAAAAATGAATGAAAATTGTACAGTACATTGAACTGTAGGTTTAAATAGATATAGTCTTGATTTTTATAGGTTAAATAAATATTTTATCAGGAAATATGTGGGCATTTAAAAAAAAACAACTGGGTTTCATATTGATTAAAAAAAAATTTTTAAAGATAAATTTGGTTGAAATATTAGTTTTTCACATGTTAGAGAAATGTGAGTATAATATTAGTATATATTAAATTTATTTACAGAGATATGTCTTCTTTTTGAAGACTTAGGGTGAAATGAAATGAATTTCTACTTATTATTATATATCCTACTGACAATGACAGGGGTCCATAATTATCTTATCCATGTTACATGCCTGTTCTCTACATGTTTTTTAAAATACTAAGACCAATGAAAATAAAGATGTATTTGGTTCTGTTTACCATATGATAAAGTTCGTTAGTGACTTGCGACAGGTTGGTGGTTTTCTCCAGGTTCTCTGGTTTCCTCTACCAATAAAACTGACCGCCATTATATTACTGAAAGTATTGTTGAAAGTGATGTTAAACACCATAAACCAAACCAGCCGATCCAGATTACTGTACATGGGGAGGAAGGGGGGTTCAGTGGGAGGAAATGTGGTAGTATATAAGTAGAAACTTGTTTTATTTTTATTTTTTTCCCAATGTCTAGAGATTCTTAGGATAAAATTTTGACAGTTCCAACCAAAAAGTCAAGCATGGGTAAAAAACTAAAGCATTTTTTGTTAATTTTTGTTAAAAAATGGCGAGTTCCAAATACAACTTAAAAAATATTTGTTCGAGACCACCTGTAAATGTGATCATTAATAGACATGATAATGTATGGTAATTATATCTGTAACGTTACCCACACCTTTATGTTGATTTAGCCTAAATCTTGTGGGTTTATTTTTTTTTCAACAATAACATCACTTTTGTGTGTTAAAATATTTCATCTAAACTTCTAAAGACAGAATAAATATTCATTTAAGAATAAAGGTAATGTTTTTTTTTTTTTAAATTTTTATATATATTTATAAAATTTAATACTGAAGTCAAGAAATATTTAAAATAGAAATGAAATAGAATTTGAAATAAACAGCAATTATTTACAATGTATATAGGTACCTGTTGATAAAAAGTTTTGACAAGTCCTGTGGCTAATATATATTGTAGTACCACTGAGAAAAAAATAATACTGTTTTTAAATGTTTGCTTTTAAAATTAATGAAAACATATACCTGTAAAATATTATACACAAGGTCATACTTTAAAAAAAATAGTTAGTTTGTTGTTTTGGTTGACTGTAAGTAAAATACAGAGAAATTATAAATCAGTGATCATGATCAACACAAGAAAGAAATCATTAAGGGGAAAAAAAGGGGGGGGGGGGGTAAATGTTTTATTTTTATTTACTGTATGATGCACACAGAATAATGTGTATTCTTTTGTTGCCATTGGCTGTAAATAAAATACAGTTAAATTAAATTAACCTGAACCCTATCACTCAAAATAAATCATTGAGGGGAAATAAGGAGGAGTGTTATCACTCAAAATAAATCATTGACATTGAGGGTAAATAGGGAGGAGTGTTATATTTTTGCATTCTCATTGTAATTTATTTTGCTGTTTATGATATGATTGGCACAGAAGGGTGTAGGCTGTAAATAGAATACAGTGAAATTAAATCACCTTGATCTTAAACACAAAGCATAACATTATAGAGGAGGGGGAGGGGGGGGGATTTTAGTTTTGTATTAGTTGATGTTTTTAGTGTATGATTCACACAGAAGACAAGTGTATAATTGACTCATTATATAATTGTATGACTACTGATCTAAGATGTCACATGATTTGTAGATGGGATGAGCTTGCTGTAGAAAAATAACAATAATAAAAACCTGTCAACCTGACATCTGATAAAAACTTATAATTAAGAGACATTAATAAAAAAAAAAAAAGGGGGGGGGTACAAATGCAACCTCAAAGAAAAAAAGAGTTTTATTTTTACAACATTGATAATAAAGGGGGAGGAGATGTTATGCAACATGAATACATGGGGTGTTACATTAATATAAAAAAAAGAAGGGGGGGGGGGGGATATTATACAACATGAATACATGGAGTGTTACATTAATATAAAAAAAGAAAGGGAGAGGGGATATTCAACATTAATCTAAAAAGGGGAGATGTACAGTTTATTGTTATTACGATTTAGATTTGTCCAATAAGTCGATGAATGTAAAAAAAGATACTGTTTTGATTCTACATCGACTTTTAATATTAAAATATTGATAGCTAAATACCGGTAGAGTAGCCATTTTTTTGGCTATTTTTATTATCTGGAAAAAACCCAGCTTATTTTAAAGTATGCCCACATAAATAAAAATATAATGTTTAGAATTCCTAATGAAGTTATTTTTGAGTAGGGTCCTGGAGCAGTTTTGAAGGACCCATCCTGTCATGTTACTGAAAACCAAAAATATTTTTAGGATTGGCTCACTTGAAATTAAATTTACATATGTACAAGTACATTGTAGTTTGTAGTGTCAAACAAAAAATGTAATAGTTATAATAAAATCTGGTGGTACTATATACCTCACCAGACAACACTATAGAAGAACAGTTCCCTCAGGAGTAGACAATAATAGAATAATAATGTTGATGGTGTTTCAGGGTTGCATCTATATGTAGCAGGGGAGGGGGGGAAATTCCCCATTAATGTACCTTCTTTAAGAATGAGGTAGGGCACATTAGAGTACATTAAATTCTCCTTTGTGCACATTTTTCAGATCCTTGGTTGGTGTGCATAAATCCTCATCAACCTGCCCATGTGTCATTTGTCCCCTTTTTACAAAATGAATGCTTGATGCACTAGAAATAATTTTATATTTAAAAAAAACCTAGTAAGCTTATACAGTCAAACCTGCTTTAGAGACCACATCTATTAAGTTACAGTCAAACCAGCTTTAGTGACCACCTCTATTAAGTTAGTCAAACCAGCTTTAGTGACCACCTCTATTAAGTTACAGTCAAACCTGCTTTAGTGACCACCTCTATTAAGTTACAGTCAAACCTGCTTTAGTGACCACCTCTATTAAGTTACAGTCAAACCTGCTTTAGTGACCACCTCTATTAAGTTACAGTCAAACCTGCTTTAGTGACCACCTCTATTAAGTTACAGTCAAACCTGCTTTAGTGACCTCCTCTATTAAGTTACAGTCAAACCTGCTTTAGTGACCACCTCTATTAAGTTACAGTCAAACCTGCTTTATTGACCACCTCTATTAAGTTACAGTCAAACCTGCTTTATTGACCACCTCTATTAAGTTACAGTCAAACCTGCTTTAGTGACCACCTCTATTAATTTACAGTCAAACCTGCTTTAGTGACCACCTCTATTAAGCAATAACTTGTATTATGTGACTTTAATCTTCACTTCCCTTTAAAGAGCATTTCATATTAATTAAACTTGCCTTATGTGACCCTATTTCAATGTTCTCCTGGAAGGTCATATAACTATAAGACAGGTTTGGCTGTATTTATAATCTAAGGTATTTGACTTACATGATAACATCTTCCTCTGTTTTATTTCAATGCCTCAAAATCTATTTTTGTAGTTGACCTGGTTCTATACCACAGCTATTTTTTATGTCCAGAGGGAAACAGGAAGTAAATTAAAAAAAGAAGATATAAGAAATGTTTATTTTTAGCTTTGTTTTATTACCACACAGCTTCTTTGTAAAAACCCACTGTCTCTCTTGTTTTACTTTCACAACCATTTTACAAGATTATTTTTTGGTAAGCATGAATCAAAATTTGTAACTGAAAGCGTTATATAATACAGATTCAGTTTGAAGGGTAAATTGGACTGTAATCGCACAAAAATGTTTTGCCATTGTATTTGTGGAGTCCATCCAGTTTATTATCAGTATTTGATTTTATATAGATAATCTATATTGAGGTATTATAAATATTTTTTTTATTGTAAAATGTTAGACTTATTAAATTGAATAAGATCAACTATATTACACTGTATTTGTTAATGTACTTATAGAGTTAAACCTGCCCATGAAGTCACCTCTATTAAGGAGCCACCTGTATTAAAAGGTCACATTTTTCTTGTCCTGACATGGAAATTTTCATATGAATTTAACTTCTTTTAAGAGGTCACCTCTCTTAAAAGACTACTTTTTCTTTATCCGAAAGGTGACCTCTTAAGACAGGTTTGACTCTATACTGAAAAATAGCAGTAAAAATGAGATCTGAGTTAATCTCAAAAATGGATATACTGTATATGTTAAAAAATCTATTCATTATAATTCAAAATCAAGATTGAATAAAAGCAAACACTAGCTATGTAGTATTGAATAAAAAAAACAACATGAAAAGTAACTTTGCCCTCAGACGTGCTCGGTCTATCAATATTGAAGATTGCAATTCACTCAGATGCTTAAAAAAGTCTAGCGTCAATGTAAATATCATGATAATGCATTCTGATATCAATTTCTGTTCGTTTCAATCGACTCCCCTTCTAAAAAAAACCTCGTAGAACATGTAAATTTTTTCGTCGTTCATAAGACGTGTAATATTTCATCGTAATTTAAAGTTATTCAATAGACGTGTTGTGAATTTTACTGATTTACATACGATCGACCTCCTGTCATTTATGATCAAGTAGAATGCTATTGGATGCAGTTCTTTATCAATGTATAGACCATTTACACATTTCAGTTTTGATTCTTAATTAATAAGTGTTTTTATATGAGTTATTTCCCTTTAATGTAAACAAAAAGGTCCCCTTTCATGCAGAGTTCAGTCATAATAACATATATTTTTTCCCATAATCTGTGCAAAATATAAATTTATTTTATACAATAGACCATTTGCACATTTCCAACTTGATTCTAAAATTATGTTTTTATGCCCTTTTTATATGAGTTATTTCCCTTTAATGCAAGCATTATGCCTTACATGCAGAGTTCAGTCGTAATAACATATTTTCCTCTAATTATTATATGTGATTTTTATGTGATTTAGTTTGTGATAAGGGACCAATGACATGATTTTATTATTTTTTTTAAGCTGTTTAATTTTCACTAAAGTTGGAAGTATGTTGAAATGATCCATATTTGAATACAGAGATTGATGAACACAATCACTTTGAGGGGCCTCAGAGTCTGAGTGGTTAAGGTCATTGATTAATGATTGACATGGCCTGTTTGGAGAAATTTCACCATATTGCTTGATGTTTACACACATATCGATTTAATTTCTAAATACCTTATCTCTACATACAAAATTTCTAGATTTAAAATTTGATTTTCGTTTTTTTTTTCTTTTTTTCCAGCTTTTCGCCAATGTGATACAAGGACGATTGACAAAACCTGATACAAGATTTACTGTGTAGAAGAGTGACTGCCTGGTCAACTTTAACTAAGGAAGATACTTTAACAAGATGGCTACCCTCTCGCTGAAAATCAGCGTTGTTGGGCAAAATGTCATCAAAACAATGCAGTTTGAACCAAACATGCAGGTGTTTGATGCATGCAGAATGATCAGAGATAAGCTTATAGAAACTACCACAGAAAAAATTAATCGTAAGTAAACATCAAATTATTAAATGATTTTTTATAAGGGGTTGGGAGAGGCAATCAGAACACTATCAAATATATATATACTTTATTCTGATTGGACAATTTTTGATTCGTACATGAAATTTACTTTGCTTATAACAGATCCTGGTTATTTATTTTTTTCAGAACTTTTGAGTTTTCTGACATTTTTTGTCTAACAGCTTATTTCTGAGTCTGGATTTAAAAAAAAACAAACTTTTAAACTTTCATATTACAAAAATTGTATTATTTAAACAAATGTAAATTCTGGAAGTCACAATTTTCTGTGATTATTATAATGACTTCATGTTTAAATCATATTTTGAGGAAAAGTAAAAATAAAATTATATGAAGAAGAAACTATATTTATGGCTGCTTTTAATGCTGAAAATATCATGAAAATTGAGTAAGAAATTAATTACATGACAGGAATTTTTCCCAAAAAAAAAAAAAATAATAATATAAAATAAATAGGGTAATATTTCAGTATGGAAAGACTTTTAGCCTGATACTGTACATTTAGTCATAGTGAGAAAAGTTTGAAGATATCAAAGAGGTAATTAAAAGCCATAATGTGAAAGACAAACAATACAGTGACCAAAAGAAAAAGGATCAAAGGTCAAACAACGATCTATAAAACACTACACATAAAACTGAAGATTGAGTAACACAAACCCCACTAAAAACAGAATAAAACGAATGGTTTCATTTCTTCAGTTCTGGAAAATTTACGAACAAAAATGAGAGTAAATTTTGGTATGCATTAGATTTAATAGTCTAATTATGATTTAGTACAACTACTGTAGTTACTAACATCATATTATATTATCATTAAATGATATCATTTTCTAAAGGGCATCATCATTTCAACAGATGGCATCAAAAATGGAATAATCATTTAATTGGCCATTAGGTTTAAATGCCATGGTTTATCTGCCAATCAAATCCTGTCATATGAACAGTTATAGATGACTTCAAATGTCATATATATATATGTACATAGAACCATGAGATAGTTGATAATATGTTAATAGTGCTCTGGTTGTCCCTGACAACTGTGTGATATTCCAAGCAGGAAGCTAAAGCTTATAAATATATGTACATGGAACGATGAGATAGTTGATAATATGTTAATAGTGCCCTGGTTGCCCCTGACGACTGTGTGATATTCCAAACAGGAAGCTAAAGCTTATAAATATATGTACATAGAACCATGAGATATTTGATAATATGTTAATAGTGCCCTGGTTGCCTCTGACAACCATGTGATATTCCAAGCAGGAAGCTAAAGCTTATAAATACAAATGTATATGTACATGGAACCATGAGATAGTTGATAATATGTTAATAGTGCCCTGGTTGCCCCTGACAACCATGTGATAATCCAAGCAGGAAGCATTTTCTTTTGTGATTATGTTTTATCCAGTGGTTTTTGTACTTGTAAATGTATTATACTGTATTTTTTGTTTCTGACTTTTCCGGCATTAAACTTTGGGAGTACAATTTTTTTGCTCAAAATTCATCCAACCAAAACAATGCATTCCACACAAATCACATACATGTTGATTTCAGATGATGAGGAAATTTTCTATTCAGACATTTTGAGGTGCAATTTTTGTGATATTACATGATTAAAATCCTGCATTCTGATTGGTTGATTATGTAGTATGAAATCAAACATGTTCTAGAAATGTTTTACGAGAGCAATCAATGCCTAAAAACAATAAAATCCTGGAGGAAAAGTTGAAGGCAGTATTTTTAAAATAAGCAACCAAAAAAAAAACCTGCATAATTTATGTAAAACATTCCAGGCATGTCAAAACATTCTTTGTACAGTTTGCACAAAATTTGCAGTCGAGGCCAGCACATTAACCATCACACCACAGATGCTGTTCCAAAATAAAAATAAAAATTAGAAATTCATGAAGTTTTTTTGATTGTCGATTTGTTATTATGTAAAGAGGCTAAACCAAGATATCAAATCGTGATATTTTTTTCAGCCATTTTTGCAATTAAAAAAAAAGGAAGAGATTTCAATGACTGTGTCCTTTAACTATACAAAAATGAAATAAAGTTATTTACAAAATGACAGTGTTAAATCTTATGATATTTTTTCCGGTAATTTTTGCAATAAAAAAAAAAGGAAGATATTTTCGATGACTGTATCCTTCAACAATACAATAATCAAATAATTCACAAAATGAGGACATTAAATCTTATGATATTTTTTCCAGACAATTTTGCAATTAAAAAAAAAAGAATGAGATTTTCGATGACTGTCTTTCAACATATAAAAACATAAAATAACATTATTCACAGAATGAGTGTTGCCAGTACTTTGTAGAAATATTAGTTATTGGTTTAGAAACGAAACCTTTTAAGAAAATAATTCACAAAGTTTATATCTTTTATATAATTCTGTTATGACGTTTTCTTTGATTTATAACTTAATATTTTTTTATGAATCAAAACGCATCCATTCTTTGTGGAATTTCCCCCCACGTTCTGATGAAAATAAAGATCACAATTCCGCATGTGTCAAATTTTGAAAATAAATTTGATTTTCAATTAAGAAAAGCAATCATATTTATTTCTTCACAGAGAGAGAGAGTTTTGAATATTGAATCAGAATGTCAACTTTTATGATCGACAGTTTTTATGTTCTAATCGTAAACTGTTTTTTTCCTTAATGGTGTGTGTTACTTGGTAAAGTCATTTATATGGTTATTTTTAGTTCTCTATAACATGATGTTTTTAAATCCAAAATTGTCCAATGAAATTGTTTGTATTATACAGTGATACCTGTCTATAATGAACCCTGAATAAACCAGAATCCTGTAGAAACAAAAGCTTTTAAATAAAATCTTAATGTATGAAATATTTGTTAATAGAACCTGTATATACCAAACACCTGTCTATATAGAACACAAATGTTGGTGCCAATGAAGTTCTATTTAGACAGGTTTCACTGTATATATACAGGTATATTGAGCTTCTTTACATCTACAAATTCAACAGTTTTAATAATATTTGATTGATTACCAAACTTATTTTTCAAAATTCATTCAATTTAGAGTCAATATACCGGTACATACAAAATGTATATTTTGAAAATCAAGGGAAGCGATCCATGATATACCCCCTGCAGTCTTCACGCTAACCCACTTGCCCGAAGCTCGGTACAAATAAAACTGGATTCGGACAAGTGAAAATTATGAAAGAATTTTTTTGAATAAATAGAAAATCTTTCTAAATTTGGCTTTTGAGCAAGTGGGTGAAACAAATTAAAGCAAAGACTGCCCCTGTTGCTGGGGAAGCATAACTTGAAAGAAAAATGATCATCATTAAAAGCACAAAAAAATGGTAAAATTTATTTACAAATGGAATCCATGATAAAATGCAATTTGTACTTCAAAATCACAAAAAAATGGTAAAATTTATTTACAAATAGAAGCCATGGTGAATTACATTATTTACTTAAAAATTTGAATATGGTAGAAGTTTCCAGAATGAGTTTGAAGCATTACATAACACTGTCGTGTGTTGCTCGTAATGTTTTTAATTTAATTTAAACGTTTCCAGCCATTAAGCTGCCATATAAATTTCTTTGATTTCATTTTCCTTTGCTTAGAAAAAAATAATTACAGAGCAGTCTTTTAACTACTTAGATAATAATTGTCACAAAAAATTGAACGTTTCAATAATTTATCTTAAAATATTTGTGCACGATCGGATTGAATTTACATCAAATGTCACGAATATGTTTTTCTGTAGATGAATTTATAAAAAAAAAACATATTGTATGTTTTTGTATGGTTTGTTTTCTAGAATTGTTAACCTTGCATGATTATTACAACGTCGAAATTATAGTCTTGTTCCATGTGGTAGTAAGAGACGTCAGTTTTGAGCATGTCAAACTTTTCATGATTGTAACATTGCTCATGACATTTTAATTTGTGTCCCGTTTCTAAAAGACCAAAAAACCTGAAAATCTTTCTAATTTTGACGTTATTTGAAAAAAATTACGATGGATGATCGCCGTAAAATATTGTAAAGAATCATTTAAATGAATTGGGCAATTTGTCAGAAAGACTTTGCCGTATTTTTTATCATCGATCACACACGGCTATTCTTCTAAAACATTTGAACGGCTATAGGATTATTAATATCGTGTAAATCAATATTGTAATTGAATACATTAAAATGATAAAGTCTTTTATTGTGTAGAGTGGGAAAGCGATTCATCGTTCTTAATGCTACTCATACGATTAATCACTAAAAACGTTTTACGTCTTGTTTAAACATGGTATTTTGAGTATTGTCTTTTCTGATTGTTTTGTGCACTTGGTACGATGTGAAGGATCGACTTTCAGGCATGTTTAAAATGGAAAAGAATCATCTGATTTTATCAATCAGGAGATTTACATCATGTCATTAGTCTTTGTGGCAGGCAATAAATTTATTTGAGTGTTTGTTTGATTTTAATGTACTGTAGTTAAAAAAATGGGAGAGTATGTATACAGTATTTGATGTCCCCCTCACACCACCTAAAAAAAACAACTAAATAAATAAATTTAAATTTGGGGGGGTATATTAGAAATAAATATAATGAAAGAAAATAAAGAAGAAAAATGTGAATTTGGGATTTGGGGGGAGGGGAGGGATAAAATAACAGAAATTTATATAAAAGAAAAAAATATAATGAAAAAATAAGATAAATGTGAATTTGAAATACAATGTATGAAATAGACAAAATGCAAAAATTGATATAATAAAAATGGAAAATCTACATATTTGCCAAAATATTTAGTTATATCTTCTGTTGTCACGGAGAGAGAGAGCTTTCACCTTATTGATTCTCAGAAATGTTTGTATCAGCAATTCTAAGTCTGTGTCGGTAGAGCGTTTTATCTAGTATTACATTAGACTAGAGATTCATTGACTTTTCGAACCCTATCATCCCAAATAACATGCTTGATTATGCACAATTTGATTGGGTAAAAAAACCTGAAAGTCACGAGACAAGGAAGATCTTTATTCAAATTAGATTGCCTGGTATCTCTCTACAAAGTTATCATTGTATTATTCAATAGGTCAGGAAATTAGATTAAGAAATTGGTGATACTTACAGTATAACTTTGTATCTGTATAATGCTACATTTCCTTACTTAATTTAATAGGGTGGTTTTTTTTCTGGTTCTGTGAGGGAGAATATTTGTCACTGAAAATGAAGGGTCAAAATGTTCTGTTGAAAGTTGAACCTGTTGGGGCGGTATGCTGATGTTGATGTACCAGTGTACATATAAAATTAGGGAAAGGGTAGGTGAAAATTTTCTGTTGGAAGGGGCGGTAAAAAAAGAAAAAAAAGTAGATATTTAAATTTGTGTGCATGACACGTTTCTGTAACAACCTTCATCGGGTACATTCTTAGTCAACAGAGTCCATAGAATGAAAAGCTAAATAAAACCAAAGAACCTAAACAGGATATTCATAATCAGATATACCACCTATGCCAGAGGGAGATTAAATTTAGTTTTAATAAATTAATATTTCAAACATAACTATATCTAATAAATCATGTCAGTGTCGAAACACTGACTACTGGGGTGGGGAGGGAGGGAGGGGGGGTGATAGCCTCGGGGACTAATTGTCCGCCAGCAGAGGTATCGACCCAGTGATAGTAATAAAAACATAGATACATAAATGTATATAATAGACTATGCCAGTGTCGAAACACTGACTACTGGCGGGGAATGATACCCTCGAGACCTAATTGTCCACCAGCAGAGGTATCGACCCAGTGATAGAAACAAAAACATAGATATCTAATTGAGTATAGGAGTTCAATGTATTTCCAAACAAATCTATTTGACTTTTGTTAGGTGACTTTATACAGAGGCGACCACTGTTACAATATTACCATACAAGATGTATTAGATTATATATAACATTACATCGACTTCAGATCTCTGTATATTAACCAGATCATTTACTAATGCTATTCACTAGACATTTGTAGCCATATTTATACCTAGAATAAGTTATTTTGTCTAGACATTGGAGATGTAATGGGTTAGGTGTAATGCTACTGTAATCAGGAATGTGAGTTGGCTCAACCATTCTATGTCTTACTGTTGTAAGGTTACATGACTGAGTTGGCTCAACCATTCTATGTCTTACTGTTGTAAGGTTACATGACTGAGTTGGCTCAACCATTCTATGTCTTACTGTTGTAAGGTTACATGACTGAGTTGGCTCAACCATTCTATGTCTTACTGTTGTAAGGTTACATGACTGAGTTGGCTCAACCATTCTATGTCTTACTGTTGTAAGGTTACATGACTGAGTTGGCTCAACCATTCTATGTCTTACTGTTGTAAGGTTACATGACTGAGTTGGCTCAACCATTCTATGTCTTACTGTTGTAAGGTTACATGACTGAGTTGGCTCAACCATTCTATGTCTTACTGTTGTAAGGTTACATGACTGAGTTGGCTCAACCATTCTATGTCTTACTGTTGTAAGGTTACATGACTGAGTTGGCTCAACCATTCTATGTCTTACTGTTGTAAGGTTACATGACTGAGTTGGCTCAACCATTCTATGTCTTACTGTTGTAAGGTTACATGACTGAGTTGGCTCAACCATTCTATGTCTTACTGTTGTAAGGTTACATGACTGAGTTGGCTCAACCATTCTATGTCTTACTATTGTAAGGTTACATGACTGAGTTGGCACAACCATTCTATGTCTTACTGTTGTAAGGTTACATGACTGAGTTGGCTCAACCATTCTATGTCTTACTGTTGTAAGGTTACATGACTGAGTTGGCTCAACCATTCTATGTCTTACTGTTGTAAGGTTACATGACTGAGTTGGCTCAACCATTCTATGTCTTACTGTTGTAAGGTTACATGACTGAGTTGGCTCAACCATTCTATGTCTTACTGTTGTAAGGTTACATGACTGAGTTGGCTCAACCATTCTATGTCTTACTGTTGTAAGGTTACATGACTGAGTTGGCTCAACCATTCTATGTCTTACTGTTGTAAGGTTACATGACTGAGTTGGCTCAACCATTCTATGTCTTACTATTGTAAGGTTACATGACTGAGTTGGCACAACCATTCTATGTCTTACTGTTGTAAGGTTACATGACTGAGTTGGCTCAACCATTCTATGTCTTACTGTTGTAAGGTTACATGACTGAGTTGGCTCAACCATTCTATGTCTTACTGTTGTAAGGTTACATGACTGAGTTGGCTCAACCATTCTATGTCTTACTGTTGTAAGGTTACATGACTGAGTTGGCTCAACCATTCTATGACTTACTGTTGTAAGGTTACATGACTGAGTTGGCTCAACCATTCTATGTCTTACTGTTGTAAGGTTACATGACTGAGTTGGCTCAACCATTCTATGTCTTACTGTTGTAAGGTTACATGACTTGGCTCAACCATTCTATGTCTTACTGTTGTAAGGTTACATGACTTGGTTCAGCTTCTTGTCTTACTGTTGTACGGTCACATGACTTGAGCACCTGAGTTCATACCCGTTTTTAGCTCACCTTGCCCATTGCATTTGGCAAGGTGAGCTTTTGCCATCACTTGGCATCTGTCGTCTGTTAACTTTTCACATTTTAATCTTCTCCTCTGAAACCCCTCAGCCAAATGAACTGAAACTTTAGTAAGAAGCATCTATGGAAGGTCCTCTCTAAAGATTGCACATTTTGTCCCGATCCATTCACAAACATGGCCACCACAGGCAATTCTTGTTTCTGATTGGTTGATTTCTAAAAAATCTTTTCATCTGTTAAAGAAAGATAACTCTTGCCTAAACTGTTAAAAGAAAAATAACTCTTGCCATTATCTCCTTTTCCGGTTGTTGACTGATTTTGTCTGTTTATACACTTATGAGTTTTTGACTTTCCCTTTGTGAGATTGTTCGGAGTTCGGTAATTTTGTTATTACCCTTATTTAGAAATTAACTAATGCTTATATAGTGTAACATGTTTATTCTATACATTACAAGTAGGTATTCACATTTTAATATTCTTTTTAGCAAACCTTGACAAAAGGCAATATGAGCTTTTGCCATCACTTGGTGTCTGTCGTCTGTCATCCGTTTACTTTTCACATTTTAATCTTCTCCTCTGAAAACCCTTAGCCAAATGAACTGAAACTTGGTAGGAAGCATCTATGGAAGGTCCTCTATGAAGATTGCTCATTTCGTCCCGATCGGTTAGCAAACATGGCTACCACCAAAACTTGGTAGAAAGCATCTATGGAATGTCCTCTATGAAGATTGCTCATTTCGTCCCGATCGGTTAGCAAACATGGCCACCACATGCAATTCTTGTTTCTGATTGGTTGATTTCTAAAAAATCTTCTCCTTTGAAACTGCTTAGCCATATGAACCGATAGATAGTTTATAAAGCCTACACAGCCTAGATATTAGATAGTTTATAAAGCCTACACAGCCTAGATATTAGATAGTTTATAAAGCCTACACAGCCTAGATATTAGATAGTTTATAAAGCCTACACAGTAAGAATTCATGAATGTAAACATGTAATGATTTTATGTAAATCAAGAATTTATAGACAGTATCGTATGCATAAAACATATGAATTTAATCTGCTTTTGGCAGATTTCTTAAAAGCATTATTAAAAGAAAAGAAACATGTTGTCCAGAAATGTATATACATTATAATGGTAGAGATATTCTTCCTACTGATAATTAGGTTGCCATAGAAACATGATAAAATTTCATGTTGTCAATTAATTTTTTTTTTATATCAAATTATTAATTAGGTTGCCATAGAAACAATGATAAAATTTTATGTTGTCAATTTTTGAATTATTAAATATATGTAGTATGTTATCAATAAATAAATGAATAAATAAATAATATTCAATACATTGCCAATTGAAATGCATGTACAATTCCTGTCTAAAACTGAAGCATGAATAAAACAATCCTGTATAAACCAAAATTTATTAAAAGTTGCAAGTGTAGCAAATTTTAGTTAAAATAACCAGTATAAACCATATACACCTGTCTATAAAAAAAAAACTTTAAATAAAGTCCCAATGTAGCAAATTTGAGTTATAATAACCTGTATAAACCAATTACCTGTCTATTCCAAACACAAATGTTGGTCCCACGGTTGTTCAGTTTAGAAAGTCTTCACTTTATCTAGTTTTTCTAGGAAAAAGTAAAATGTTGTATTCTATATCTCCAACAACTGCCATGCCATGCTTGTTTTACAGCTGAAAAGATACTGTATACCATGTAGGCTAATGGGTCTGTGTATCCCCAATACAGACCAATACTCTTGTTATTTTTAAAGGTTTTGATCAAATTTGAAATAATAACATGCTATAATATTACAGACATGGGAGTATTTCTAATTCATTTAGGTGTAAAAATTACCTAAGAACCATATGTTTGTAAACATGCAAACTTTTACATAGCTATAGTACTACTAAATATTGACCCCATCTGAATCCCATATGGATCATATGTTTGTAAACATGCAAACTTTTACATAGCTATAGTACTACTAAATATTGACCCCATCTGAATCCCATATGGATCATATGTTTGTAAACATGCAAACTTTTACATAGCTATAGTACTACTAAATATTGACCCCATCTGAATCCCATATGGATCATATGTTTGTAAACATGCAAACTTTTACATAGCTATAGTACTACTAAATATTGACCCCATCTGAATCCCATATGGATCATATGTTTGTAAACATGCAAACTTTTACATAGCTATAGTACTACTAAATATTGACCCCATCTGAATCCCATATGGATCAACAGTCTAGTCGAAATTCAATTTTTTTGTAGAATTCCAGTGATTTTTTTGACAAGAGTGCACACATATGTTGAACCATTATATAAATTCATTTGATCAGAGACAGTTCTGATTTTACACAGAGGGTTGGTGGTACCCTAGGGAGTCTTGGAATCAACTTCACATATATGGTGTTATAAGAACACACCAAGCCTCACAGACATAGACAGTTTCATTTATATTGACAGGCCCACGAAAATACTGAATTCTTTATTAATAGTATTGTCTTACTTTTAGGATATAAAGTGTAAATAAAGGAGTCAATTGCAAACATTTAAGGAGAAAGTCCGATGTTTTGACATCCAAATACTAATGTTTTTTGTTTCTGTTCTTACTGTTTCAGAGATATGAGGGGACCAAAAACGACCAACATCTAAATCTTTGAATTTTATTCAAGGCTGATTTTTTTTCCTCTTTTGCCCCCTAATTTCCTTATGAATTTAATATTGTTTCCTGCACTTTTTACCTGGTAATGGCTTTTGTTGGACAAGAATCATTTTCAATTTTATTCAATGCCTGTATGAATTGGGTGAGGGATACTGGCTCTTTAGAACCTCTGGTTATTGAATAATTGTAATAGAACTCTCAGGACAGAAACAAAAAATAATTGTCATTTTATTTTTCAGCTGGAGAATATGGCCTGTTTCTGGCAGATGAAGATCCTCGTAAAGGAATATGGTTAGAGAATGGAAGAACATTAGACTACTATCTATTAAGAAGTGGAGTAAGTCTTCAATGCTATTTAGGCATTTTATGTTCAGAAAAAAAAAAAATGTTTTGAATAAATTGACATTAGACTACTTAAATAAGTCATCAATGGTTTTTTTAGGTATTTTATGTTCAGAAAAAAATCTTTTGAATAAAATGACATTAGACTACTATCTATTAAGAAATGGAGCAAGTCTTCAATGCTATTTAGGCATTTTATGTTCAAAATTTTTTTTTGGGAATAAAATGTCGTAAGACTGCTTGCTATCTATTAAAATGTGGAGTAAGTACAAATTTCCCAAAATCATGCAGTTTATATTTGAATTTCTCCCTCAATATATTACCACCCTTGCTTATCGTCAAAATGCAGCTTGGTCCAAAAGGTGGCTTTATGAAGAGAGTGTACTCAACTTTAAATATATAAACCGAAAAATTTCACAAGGTTTAAAAAATACCAAAACAAGTTAGTCGCAAAGCGAAAATTAATACGTCTTCCTGAACTATTTCAAGTACCTATATAAATTTAGGACAAAAATCCGGACGTAGAAACTTATATTACATTTTCTGTATAAAGCAACAAACACTTGCTTTAGGTAAGATTGTTAAGTGGTACTTGTAGTTAGTGACTCATTGAAAGAGGAGGTTTCCTCTTCTACTTGTCTTCTTCCTCATCCCTGTAGGGAGAGCGGGTTAAAATTTGTACTTTCTTGAAAAATGACACTTCTTTTTTTTTCCTTTTTTTTTTTTTTTTTTTTAATAAAGTTTATAATCAGTGATGGTCAACAGTTCTTATAAGAACTACAATCAAACCTGTATTTTATAGACCACCTTTTGGACAATGAAAATGTGTCCATATAAGACAGGTGACCTCTTAAAAGAGGCTCAACTCAGATGAAATTTTCTGTGACAGGCTAAGAATAGATGATCTGTAAATACAGGTGACTGCTTAATAGAGGTGACCACATGGGCAGGTTTGACTATGAAATTTGAAAATGCACCCATTTTAGCCTCATTTAAACCTGACACTTCCTTATCATACAGGCAATGATTCCTTTCTAGTATGTCAACCACTTGTAATATAGTTTCAAGATTATATTTAAATGCACACTATTTAAGAGTGGTGTGTTATGCTTAAGTACAAATCCTTATAAGGTCAATTCGTCAAAAAAGTCAGATGTTTTGCAGGGATGATTTTTTTTCAGTTATTTAACCGATTTCAGCAATTTTCTGTGGAAAAGAAATTCCGAAAATTGCAGGACACAGTAAGAACAGGTCAAAAATGACCTTTTGAATGGGGGTGAAGATGGTTTCAGCTATTTTCATTGAATTCTGTTATTTTATCCCTGGTTTTGAATGAGGATGGTAAAAAAATGAATGCATGCACACTCTATGCCTTACGTATGTAGTTTAATTAGTTCCAAACAAAAGCTATGGAGAAGATCCATTCTGTGACATTATGTTGTCCCTCTTCTGTCCTAACCCTAACAGCCATGATATAGCTGAAATACTGCTCAAGTTGGTGTTAAGACAATCAATCAATCAATCAATTGCTACTTCACCTTTTACTGAAAATAAGTAATGCAGGTTCAAGTTGTCAAGAGGGGGGGGGGGGGGGGGGATTCCATTGACCAGTTTAACACAGTAACATTTTGTGCCAAGATCTGGATTTCCAGTGTCATATGTCATGATCTTTTTTTCTGTTCAATGAGTTGAGGTGAGAGGTGATTGTTCATTTTGTTTATATTGGTGGTATTGTTGACCATCACTGTTTAAACTTTGTTTTCATAATTTAATAACCTGCTATATCAGGTCTTTGTTCTGTAACATTTCAATTTCATTCTGAACCTCTCTTCTCCTTCATAAAACAGCTAAGATACTGTTTAATACCTAAAGATTTTTTAGTCAACATCACTGATTGGTTATTCAAAATGTGACCTCTGATTTGACCCCGATATGGGATATTGATTGAAGTTAGTGGATTGCACAGGGAAAAAAGAAAGAGAATCAATGACCGTCTAATTCTAATTTGATTGGTTTTTAGTTAAATAGATGTTAGCAGACAAAGATTTTAATTTGATTTGAGTTTTTTCTTTAATTAAATAATCCCCAGAATGCACTTGTATTATGAAATTTGTCAGTAAATATACAGTCAAAACATGTGACCTACAAATGACTTTAGAAGTGGTCACTAAATACAGGTTTAATTAAATATGAAATGCACCGTGAAGAGAAATTAAAGTAGGTCACATAAATTAATACAAGTTGTTGCTTAATAGAGGTGGTCTTTAAAGCTGTTTTCTGAAATTTGTCAATACCATATTGACTTGATATCAATGGCTTTACAAATTAATACAGTATAACCTGTCTAAACTGAACCCTGAATATAACAGAGTCCTGTATAAAACAAACTTAAAATGAAAAAAAAAAATTAGGAGACAGATTTATAAAAGCAATAATTGCTTGTTTCTGAATCCTGTCTGTATTTACTATGTTTGATGTACTGTATATTCTGATTATTTTCTAAATAAATATTGTTTAAAAAAAAGATTTAAAAAAAAAAAAAAAAATGGCGTCTCAATATGTGACACAAGGCTTTAAAAAATTTTCAAGTGTACCAGTACTTCACTCTTTACAGGTAGTACGTTTTATGAATATCTTATATACCACTGTTTAAATTTAGGAGGTACCATTTTAGGCAGGTAAAAGTACTTATTGAAGGCCTCATGATATCTTTGTCAATTTAACCTGTACAAACAGAACACCTGTCTATTCTGAACACAAAAGCTGGTCCAGGGGAGATTCGGTTTAGACATGGTTCACTGCACCTCTCTGTGAATATACACTAAACTGATCTGATCATCATTTAATTGTGATCCTTCACATTTTGTAGGATTTATCGTAATATAATCGTCATCCTCCATGTTTTGTAGGATTTATTGGAGTACAAGAAGAAATTAAGAATCTTACAGATCAGAACACTAGATGATGCAATGAAGAAAATTCAAATTGACGACAGTTTCCAAGTGGGACAGTTAATGGTGACAATCTGTACCAAAATGGGTAGGTTTTACTCCTCACCAGAATATGTAGGTCATACTTGACAAAAATAGTTGTGTTGTACTCGCCAGGATGAGTACGTCAAGATGACTAAAACTGGTAGATCATACTTACTAAATCTGGTGAGTCATACTGACCGAAATGGGTAGCATGTTAACATGCAATGCATTTGAGTGTGGGTTCAATTCAAGGTCAGTTCAAGGTCAGACTGTAAAATTGATATTTGCTGCTTATTAATATTACAAGCGAAGACGGGTTGACTTTAGAGTTCTGTTAACTGTTAAGTTATTAACTAACCAAATAGTTGCTGTAGCCAAAACATTACAGGTTACACAGATAAAAGTGACGGCCTTATTCAATGATGTACATGTTGTAATATACAATCAAACCTGTCTTATGTGACCGTCCAAGGAAACATTGAAACATGGTCATATAAGACAGGTGGTCACTTAATACAGGTTAAATTAATATGAAATGCACTACAGAGCGAAATTAAGGTCACATAAGACAAGTTATTGCTTAATAGAGGAAGTTGCCAAGCCAAGTTTGACTGTATAGACATTGTTTATTTTGTAGGAATATCCAACCATGAAGAATACTCATTAGTTTTAGAAATGCCTGAGGATGAGAGAGAAAAAACATTGACAATGAAACGTGATAAATCCATCGCTAAAGACCAGAAAAAACTAGAGGAAATGAGAAAAAAACTACACACGGATGATGAATGTATGTATTATCTCCCTTAGTATAAAAAAAGATGGTTGCTTTCTGCCTCCAACAAACTACTTTTTCAATTTTACCTAATATAGATTTCAATCGGCTTCTGTTTTGACCTCTTCATTATGTTTTGAATCTTCTCCTTTAGTGCTCACCTAGAGTTTGGCAGATCATTCACTTTAAATGAGAATTCCTCAAAATGTTGCATGCTGGTTTATTATCACATGAGGATTTGCATATTGTTACGACAGTATAATCACTTAATTCTTGAAGTTGTTATTGCCCTTTTTGACTCTTGAGTACTTCTTCAAATTATTGTGCTCACAAATTCTCCTCCAATATAAAAATGGAATTACAGGATATCTTTCTCCAAAGTAAAATAATGTGGAGGAGACATTTGTTTTTGTGTTATTTTTTATTTTTTTTTGTTTAAATAACTTAATTTTTAATTTATTTAAATTTTCAGTGGACTGGTTAGATCATTCTAAAACTCTTAGAGAACAAGGTGTTACTGACAATGATGTGTTATTGTTGAGACGTAAATTCTTCTTCTCCGACCAGAACATAGATCAAAGAGATCCTATACAACTTAATTTATTATATGTACAGGTAAGAACATAGATCAAAGAGATCCTATACAACTTAATTTATTGTTAATTTATTATTTGTTCAGGTAAGAACATAGATCAAAGAGATCCTAATTTGTTCAGGTAAGCGTACAATCAAACTTGCCTTAATGATCACCTGACAGTTAAAAACCCTCCCTATCTAATTTTGAACAGATATATCGCGGTCTGGTGGGGTATTTGCGAAAATTACCAGTCGAGAGACGGTCAAATTTCCGGAGACCGAACGGCGAGGGAAATCCTGTCTAAAGATTGGAATTCAAAAATGCAAATACCCTGCTGCAGAGGGTAAAAATGGCAAATTTTTTGGCAAATACACCGGAGGCACCAAAATCGTTGCAAATTCACCCTGACGGCTAGATAATCATGAAATTTGCTTTAAATACACCTGTAATGGACCGATCAAAACACAGTATTTTTATATTAGGTGTAATTATAAATCAAATAAGTGGTCACCTTACTAACATGGTCAATGGTTACTTAGTTTCATATCAGTTTACCTGTATTTAACAGTCATTTTTCCTAAACTTTTAAAAATAAATTCAGTAATTAACTTTCAAGGTCAAGGTGTTCTTGATACATGATTGTACTAATTAAGTTATCAAATTAAGCGTAAATCATTACAAAAACCTTTGTATCTTTAAGATAACAGATACATGTGTTATCTTTTATCATTACTTTATTATGGACTTCAGGATAAAATTTTGATGGGTTCTTGGAAAAAGTGATGTCAATTGACAAATGACAAAAAAAAAGTAATATCTTGGTGGTCTGTTTCCACCAACCTTCCTCAAGTTACTCAATATCACATTGACTGAATGGAACTCACAACTCTATCACATTGACTGAATGGAACTCACAACTTAAGTGATGATGGACACTGTTTATATAACTAGATGTAAATCCGACAAACATATAATTGCAGCCATGACAGCCTTTGAACTTGGTGAACTTTTACTCTTTTTTTTTTGGGGGGGGGGGGGTCAGTTTTCTTGGCGAAGGAGCTGTGAGTACTCAGAGAAATTTTACTTTTGCATTTGAGTTTATGAATATACTCTCTAAACTGAACCATGATCAAGTGAAATCCTGTCTAAACCATGCTCTTAAGTAAACATCCCAATGTAGGAAGTCGTTGTTAATTCAGCAGGGATGATTTTTTTCAGTTATTTATCTGATTTCAGCTCTTTTCCTCTGACAAAATATATTTAGAAAGTTACAGGACACAGTCAGAACAGATAAAAAAAAAAGGACCTTTTGAAAGTGGGTGTAGATGATTTCAGCTATTTTCATTGATTTTTAGTTATTTTATTTTCTAACCTGATTCTGCCTGTATAAACTGAACACCTGTCTATTCTGAACACCAAAAAACTGGTCCCAGGAAGGTTCAGTGTAGACAGGCTTGACTGTAATAGTACTATTAATAAGTCAGACACACAAGAAGTTTGAAAATGTTTAAAATATAACAATCCACAATTTTATATCTGTTTTGTATTTTTAGTGTCGAGATGCTGTTTTGAATGGTACCCACCCTGTTACACATGAGGAAGCTATACAGCTGGCAGGGCTCCAGTGTCAAATACAGTTTGGTAACTTTGTAGAAGGAAAACATAAACCAGGATTTTTAGAGTAAGTGAAAAATTTTTTTTTTTTTTTCTAAATGACTTTTTGGATGAAGTAAAAGAATAAAGCATTAGTGTCACAAAAACACAATTTTTTTCAGATAGCTTCTGTCTAGATAAAATAATATAACACTGGTGTCGCATAACTCTAGTGTCGCATGCCTTATAATAAGGGGCGGTACCACTACCAGGTACTTTTAACTGCCTAAAATGGTCTTTGGTACCTCCTGATTTTAAAGAGTGTTGTACAAGATATTCATGAAAATTGTTAAATTTTAATAAAAAGTAACCCCTGTGAATAGTGAAGTATGGGTAGACTTGACAAATATTAAAAGCCCTGCTTTCGTAAAAAAAAATTCATAATTTCTTCACACAGTTTCTGCAGTCTATGTCAACTAATAGAAATCCGGTGTCGTACCTCCATCAGAATTCCTAAACCTATGCTACTATCATATATTGTAGCTTTATATTGAAGAAGAAGATCATTATGGAAACTTAATACGCTCCCAAAGTTCGGGAGCGTTAATGGTAGAAGTATGAATAGGTACTATGGCACTTCAAAATCTTCAACAATATGGCTGCCATACCGGAAAGAAATTAAAAGAAAAATCATGTGACCTAAACCGGAACTCTAGTCGAAATAAAAATGAAACAATGTTCGGTAGCGGATACGAAAACTGTCCGAAGTTTGGAGTTTTAGGTGGTGTTATTTTAAAGCTTGATATTTTGTAAACAGGAAGAAAAATTACTGTTCTTCGGGAGCGTTTCAGGTTGCACCTGCCTCATATTATTTATATAGTCTCACCTGTATTAAGAGGTCACCTGTAGAATAAAGAAAAAGTGGTCTTTTAATACTGGTGACCACATGGGCAAGTTTGGCTGTATATTTTATATTAATCCAATTGTTGCACCAGAGATTTTAAGTTCAGAATAGATTAGCTGTCAATTTCATTGTTAATTTTTTTTTGCAGACAAAAAGAATTTCTTCCAAAAGAATATGTAAAAAGCAAAGGAACAGAAAAGAAAATTTTTGTGGTATGTATGTACGGTAGATCGTGGATTCGAGCCTCAGTCTGGTCAAAGACTAATAAGATTTGTATTTGTTGCTTCTCTGCTAAGCATTCAACATTAATGAGTAAGACGGGTTAGCTGTGAATAATGTGTAGAGTGGAGCGACTTGTCTAGTACAAAGTGGACATCAAAATCGCGATTTCATTGAATGTAACTTGTTCTCGTGGTGATATAGCTGGAAAATTGTTCATTATGCAATCACTCACAATGGAAGTGTTGAAGCATCTGATTTCCTAGGTAGATTTAAATAGCACACAATTATGTTAATACTGTGAATTCGGTCAAATTCGTGGATACCAGTTTTTGTGGTTTGTGGAAAAATTGTGTTTTCATGGATACATAAGTTTATGGATACCCTTCTATAATTTGTAAATATATATGGTGACATATTATTTGTAGAATTATTAATTTTATTGGTTTTATACTATCCACAAAATCAACGAAAATTGGTATACCACGAATAATAGTAAATTCACAAGTCTTTATGATACACCTGCATGCTTTTAATAGTACATGTTTAGTAAAAAAAAATATGAATATTTATAATATTTGATACAATTGATTTTTTTCAGGAACACGAAAAATTGAAATCTAAAGAGTTGAATGAATTTGAGGCTAAAGCTAAATATACACAACTATGCAGATCTCTTAAGACGTATGGTATTACATTCTTCTTGGTAAAGGTAAGAAAGAGCTCCACGATATAGCTGAAATTCTGCTAAAGTTGGTATTAAACACCAATCAATCAATCAATCGTAATTGATCTCAGATTATAAAATTTATTTGTATGTGGCTTTAGAATAGATAGAAATACAAATCAGTTCTGTACTGAATACAAATAAATTTAATCATGTAGTGACGTCAGAAAGTGATATACTATCATTAACTGTATAAAGCAAAATGTATACGATCAATGCACTTTGGTTGGTCCAATAGCGGCAGGATAAATATTCTAATTAATTTGGTCTAAAGTTGTCTAGTTAATTGTTTTGTTTTAGAGAGTTAAAAACCTATGATTGACTTATACAACTGGCCGCTAAATAAGCGACACGATACAGTTGAAATAATGCTAAGGTTGGCGTTAAACACCAATTAATCAATCCATGTTAGAAAAAAATTAAAGTCTCACTGGTTAGACATTTGATCGATTGTATTGTGAAGATTTTCTGTGTTCATGTAAATTTTACGATTTCTCCTTGTACAATTTTTTATTTGTGTATCCTTACAGGAAAAAATGCCTGGGAAGAACAAGTTGACACCACGTTTACTGGGCATCACGAAGGAAAGTGTTGTCAGAATGGATGAGAAAACTAAAGAGGTATGGTTATATAAATCTGAACAGTAGCCCCCCTCTTATAGGGTGACTCCCACCAAAGGCCACTCCCTCTTATCAGGTGACTCCCACCAAAGGCCACTCCCTCTTATCAGATGACTCACACCAAAAGCCATTCCCTCTTATCAGGTGACTCCCACCAAAGGCGACTCCCTCTTATCAGGTGACTCCCACCAAAGACCACTCCCTCTTAGCAGGTGACTCCCACTAATGGCCACTCCCTCTTATCAAGCTATTTATAGGGTGACTTCCAACAAAGGCCACTCCCCCTTTTCATGACATTTATAGGGTGACTCCCAACAAAGGCCACTCTCCCTTTTCATGACATTTATAGGGCGACTCTCATCAAAGACCACTCCCCCTTTTCATGACATTTATAGGGTGACTCCCACCAAAAGCCACTCCCCCTTTTCATGATATTTATAGGGCAACTCCCACTAAAGGCTAGATTTTAGACACACTGAATCAAAAACTACCAGATTGTCCTTCTCATGTGAGATGACTCCTCTTATAAAAGCCACTTTTTCACTACAGAAGGCGTGGCCCCATAAGAAGGGGGACTACTGTACTGAAAGTTCAACTGAATTCAGATAGTGAAATTCTTTTGGGGAGGGGTCATATAAACACAGAAGATAGAGAAAAGCTTCATGAGTTGTTGAAAAGGTATTTTTTTATTTTCAAAATACATTAGATTTTAAGTAGAATTACTACACATGTTTTAAAAAAATTATTTATATTACACACTATCTAAGAACCACCCGAGAAAAAATTGTATTGGGGGGGGGGGGGGGGGGGGGGATGGGATTTGAAGGTATTTTATAGATTAATATGTCCACATAATTAATTATATCTCCACTTCACCACCTACCCCACAGGCCCTTTTAGTTTAAAATAAAGTCTATAATTTTTATGGAGTAATAAATATCTTGAATTGTTATTTTTCACAGATTTTGAAGACATGGCCTTTGACAACAGTTAGAAGATGGGCTGCTTCACCAAACAGTTTTACATTGGTAAGATTTGTATACTGTTGAAAGTTTTAAATGTAGATATAATAAATTGTTTGTTTATTTCATCTTCCTCTAATTAACATATTGTAAGGAGGCTTGGCTTATTAAATAAATACAGGCAAACATGCCTTAAAGGGCACCTCTATATAGCAAATCACTGTCTATAAAGGGCAGCCTCATTTTCTCCTATTATTGAATAGTGTATTTAATTTTTAACCTGTATATAAAGAGCAACTTCTCATAAAGACAGAGTTCTTGAAAAGATTTTGATCTTGTCAGACATTCGGACTGACAAGAGGGCAAGTTTTGTCAGTCCGAATAATTTTTGCTATTTTTATTAATATAAATCATTTTTATATATTAATTGAATCTAGACAATGGTAACAAAACTCATTTAACTACACTGTCGCATATTCTATCTCATACTCTATTATTTCTTGCTTCCATTTTACCCCAGGTTTAGCATTTGGGTAGAAAGATATCGGCCATCCGGCCATTACTGAATATTTGTCCTTGACCGGACAAGATAAATTGCGGAATAGAAAAATAATATCGGAAAGGAAACAAATTTTTATGGAAATTCTTTACTGGTCCAACGGACCGACAAAGAATTAATTTTTGTCGGACTTAACATATTTTTGTCGGCCTATCCGACAAAACCGACACTTTTCAGGAACTCTGATAAATGGCACATTTTCAGGTTCCCTTGAGTGCCTGTTATATACAGGTTTCAGATTGTATTGATTTATTTCAACATGTTTGTTGTTTATTTTTTATAGGATTTTGGAGATTATTCAGATAATTACTACTCGGTACAGACACAGGAAGGAGAACCTATTTCTAGACTGATAGCTGGCTATATTGATATCATACTTAGCAAGGTAAGAGAATTTGACGATAATTTGTAGATTTTCCCCTTGATCTTTACAACGATAATATATATTATGAAGCAACAAGCGTGATGCAAGCATATTATCATTGATTTCTGTGTGTAATAATATGACGTGATTGACACCACAGACGGCGCCGTGTCAAATCCTTGATTTCTGTGTGTAATAATATGACGTGATTGACACCACAGACGTCGCTGTGTCAAATCCTTGATAAACATGCTATCCTTGATTTCTGTGTGTTATAATATGACGTCATTGACACCACAGATGGCACCTTGTCAAATCCTTGATTTCTGTGTGTAATAATATGACGTCATTGACACCACAGACGTCGCCTTGTCAAATCCTTGATAAACATACTGTCCTTGAAATGAACTTCTTGTCTCATCTTGCGTCTCGGGCCTCTATATGATATCTCAAAGAGAAATCTGTTTTCTCACTAATGAGACAGCACAGTTCCTATTTTTAGCAGTGTGAGATATCCTTGTCTCAACCCGTGGGTGAGATTAGAATTTCATGCTACTTTTCCCGTAAAAAATTTACGTTTCGCAAAATGTCATTCTAAGCCGGGAATATCACATTATATACCTGTCTGATAGCTGAATAACAGATATATTACAGATTTAACCATTGGTTTTTTTTAAATACAGAATCTAACCGTATTAAATATATTTGTGTCTTTTATTTTCATTTTTTCATATTTCTAGATGTCCTTTTCCGTACCTTTGATGTCATTCTTCAATGACGTCAAAATATGTGTCACGTCATATTTCATGTATGGGATGTCTCATGAAGGAAAATACTGTACTTTCAATAAAAATATTAGTGAGAAAAAGAATCAAGTTAAGAGGGCAAGGCAAAAAAATCTCAGACACCCGCGGGAAAGATTTCTATTGGTCTCCAACTCGACGGAGCCTCGTTGGAAACCAGAAATCTTTCCCTTGGTGTTAGATCCTTTATCTCTCAAAACCAATCAATGATAGTATATAAATATTGTATAAATAACCATCAGCACAGAATTAAATTGAGGAGCCGTCGTGGTCGTGATCGTATGGTAGTTGGATATACAACCTATGCAATCGTTGCCTATCACCACTAACGTTGTGAGTTCTAATCCCGCTCAGGTGAAGTGTACTTGATACAGTATTATGTGATAAAGATTGTCAGTGACTTGTGGCAGGTTGGTGGTTTTCTCAGGGTACTCCGGTTTCCTCCACCAATAAAACTGAGCACCACGATATAACTCTTTTACCTGTTTACCTGTTTCGGAGGTCTGGAATATGGGCTATTCAGCCCCTTGGACCCTTTTTAATTGCCCTTAACCCCAGAATTAAACTGTGGTTATCTTGTTTAAATTAGAGTCGAGTGGCAAGAATGACCTCTAATTTATTTTCATCTTCCAATAGAGCTAATCTAGTAGATGCTCACGCTCAATACATATCAATCAATCAATCTAATCTTGATGGGGAGGGGATATAATATGTTAATTGTAGGCGAGGGAGGAGTGGTGGTTGGGGTTGATGGAAATCTAGATGCCATCTTCAGTGAATTAAGTGAGGAAATAGATTGAACGGTTTTGGTTTTTGTGCTAATTATTGTAAAATACAAAATATTACATGCCTTTCATTTGCGATGCCACCATATAGCTGAAATACTGCTATTGTTGGCTTTAGACACCAATCAATCAATACATTTGCATTTGAAATCAATTTGCATGATTTTAATAATGTTTTCAGAAAAAATCCAAAGATCATCTGGGTATTGATGGAGAAGATGAAGCTCCTATTTCTGAAGATAATGTAGCACCATCTCAGTAAGTTATCATTCTGTAGCACCATCTCAGTAAGTTATCATTCTGTAGCACCATCTCAGTAAGTTATCATTCTGTAGCACCATCTCAGTAAGTTATGATTCTGTAGCAACATCTCAGTAAGTTATCATTCTGTAGCACCATCTCAGTAAGTTATGATTCTGTAGCAACATCTCAGTAAGTTATGATTCTGTAGCAACATCTCAGTAAGTTATCATTCTGTAGCACCATCTCAGCAAGTTATCATTCTGTAGCACCATCTCAGTAAGTTATCATTCTGTAGCACCATCTCAGTAAGTTATCATTCTGTAGCACCATCTCAATAAGTTATCATTCTGTAGCACCATCTCAGTAAGTTATCATTCTGTAGCACCATCTCAGTAAGTTATCATTCTGTAGCACCATCTCAGTAAGTTATCATTCTGTAGCACCATCTCAGTAAGTTATCATTCTGTAGCACCATCTCAGTAAGTTATCATTCTGTAGCACCATCTCAGTAAGTTATCATTCTGTAGCACCATCTCAGTAAGTTATCATTCTGTAGCACCATCTCAGTAAGTTATCATTCTGTAGCACCATCTCAGTAAGTTATCATTCTGTAGCACCATCTCAGTAAGTTATCATTCTGTAGTACCATCTCAGTAAGTTATCATTCTGTAGCACCATCTCAGCAAGTTATCATTCTGTAGCACCATCTCAGTAAGTTATCATTCTGTAGCACCATCTCAGTAAGTTTTCATTCTGTAGCACCATCTCAGTAAGTTATCATTCTGTAGCACCATCTCAGTAAGTTATCATTCTGTAGCACCATCTCAGTAAGTTATCATTCTGTAGCACCATCTCAGTAAGTTATCATTCTGTAGCACCATCTCAGTAAGTTATCATTCTGTAGCACCATCTCAGTAAGTTATCATTCTGTAGCACCATCTCAGCAAGTTATCATTCTGTAGCACCATCTCAGTAAGTTATCATTCTGTAGTACCATCTCAGTAAGTTATCATTCTGTAGCACCATCTCAGTAAGTTATCATTCTGTAGCACCATCTCAGTAAGTTATCATTCTGTAGCACCATCTCAGTAAGTTATCATTCTGTAGCACCATCTCAGTAAGTTATCATTCTGTAGCACCATCTCAGTAAGTTATCATTCTGTAGCACCATCTCAGTAAGTTATCATTCTGTAGCACCATCTCAATAAGTTATCAATCTGTAGCACCATCTCAGTAAGTTATCATTCTGTAGCACCATCTCAGTAAGTTATCATTCTGTAGCACCATCTCAGTAAGTTATCATTCTGTAGCACCATCTCAGTAAGTTATCATTCTGTAGTACCATCTCAGTAAGTTATCATTCTGTAGCACCATCTCAGTAAGTTATCATTCTGTAGTACCATCTCAGTAAGTTATCATTCTGTAGCACCATCTCAGTAAGTTATCATTCTGTAGCACCATCTCAGTAAGTTATCATTCTGTAGCACCATCTCAGTAAGTTATCATTCTGTAGCACCATCTCAGTAAGTTATCATTCTGTAGCACCATCTCAGTAAGTTATCATTCTGTAGCACCATCTCAGTAAGTTATCATTCTGTAGCACCATCTCAGTAAGTTATCATTCTGTAGCACCATCTCAGTAAGTTATCATTCTGTAGCACCATCTCAGTAAGTTATCATTCTGTAGCACCATCTCAGTAAGTTATCATTCTGTAGCACCATCTCAGTAAGTTATCATTCTGTAGCACCATCTCAGTAAGTTATCATTCTGTAGCACCATCTCAGTAAGTTATCATTCTGTAGCACCATCTCAGTAAGTTATCATTCTGTAGCACCATCTCAGTAAGTTATCATTCTGTAGCACCATCTCAGTAAGTTATCATTCTGTAGCACCATCTCAGTAAGTTATCATTCTGTAGCACCATCTCAGTAAGTTATCATTCTGTAGCACCATCTCAGTAAGTTATCATTCTGTAGCACCATCTCAGTAAGTTATCATTCTGTAGCACCATCTCAATAAGTTATCAATCTGTAGCACCATCTCAGTAAGTTATCATTCTGTAGCACCATCTCAGTAAGTTATCATTCTGTAGCACCATCTCAGTAAGTTATCATTCTGTAGCACCATCTCAGTAAGTTATCATTCTGTAGCACCATCTCAGTAAGTTATCATTCTGTAGCACCATCTCAGTAAGTTATCATTCTGTAGCACCATCTCAGTAAGTTATCATTCTGTAGCACCATCTCAGTAAGTTATCATTCTGTAGCACCATCTCAGTAAGTTATCATTCTGTAGCACCATCTCAGTAAGTTATCATTCTGTAGCACCATCTCAGTAAGTTATCATTCTGTAGCACCATCTCAGTAAGTTATCATTCTGTAGCACCATCTCAGTAAGTTATCATTCTGTAGCACCATCTCAGTAAGTTATCATTCTGTAGCACCATCTCAGTAAGTTATCATTCTGTAGCACCATCTCAGTAAGTTATCAATCTGTAGCACCATCTCAGTAAGTTATCATTCTGTAGCACCATCTCAGTAAGTTATCATTCTGTAGCACCGTCTCAGTAAGTTATCATTCTGTAGCACCATCTCAGTAAGTTATCATTCTGTAGCACCGTCTCAGTAAGTTATCATTCTGTAGCACCATCTCAGTAAGTTATCATTCTGTAGTACCATCTGTCGTACGGATGGTTGGGGTTTTCATGTTGCTTTTGTTGTCAAAAATTTATTGACAATAATTGTTAATTAGTAAGTAATGATATGGATTTAAATGAACATTAGAGACTATCCAACATTCAATTTGGACACAAATTAAAGTAAAGGAACATCTTATTTGTTGTAGTTCTACCTTCCACAGCCACAGTAGGATATTCAATTATGAGCATAACCCATACCCTAAGTGATACTCTTTACTTCTGCTGACAAGTGCTACATCCTGGCATCTTTATATATATATATATTGTGTTTACATTAAATTTTCTTGTGTTTTTGCATATTTCTGCTGACAAGTGCTACATCCTGGCATCTTTATATATATATATATTTTGTGTTTACATTAAATTTTCTTGTGTTTTTGCATACTTCTGCTGACAAGTGCTACATCCTGGCATCTTTATATATATATATATTGTGTTTACATTAAATTTTCTTGTGTTTTTGCAGAGCAACCATCATCCAGAGAAACCAAGCTAACATTGGCCATGCTGACATTGGATCTGTTGCCATGCCAGCAGTATTAAGGGGAGCTAACACAGGACAGTCCAGTTTCTCTATGGGATCCATGCAATCAGCAAAACATAGTCAGGTCTCAAATGAGGCACATGTAGGGCATGCTAATAGACAGGTGTGAATATTATACTAACAACTGAATATTCTCCTCTTTATCTTGGTGGCTAGAGTGGTTCTCTTCTTGTGTTGGTGGCTAAGGTGGTTCTCTTCTTATCTTCGTGTGACGTCTAAAGTGGTTCACTTCTTGTCTTGATTGCTAAGGTGGTTACTAGGACCTTTCTGGTTGTCACTGGACATGATTATGTGGACATTGGTTTATATCTATTTTCTAAATAAAACTTTTGATGACTTCAACTAATACCTGTTGGTGAGGTGTGTTTAGCTCCACTGTACAACATACTTGTTATTCATAGAATGTAGGACAACTTTGTTGGTGGTTACCAGTTAGCACCTGCTCATGAGATGTATTCATTAGAGCCTTATGCCAAGTAACATTAATTACTCGTTTCTGAGGCCCAAATCTTTTTTTTTATGTAACATTACCAACTTAATTGACAAGTCAGTAAAAACAATTTGTCAATGCAATATTCTGTACTACTTAAAAAATCTGCATCCGATTCCGTTGATCTTCGTCAAGGGGAAATAACTCCTTCATGCTTTTTTTTGGGGGGGGGGGGAGGGGAATGGTGTCATTGTTCTTTGGAAAACTCTCGTTATTGATGTTGTACTTTTTGGAAGTTCATATCTGTCCCCAATTTCTCCCCCTCCTTTCCCCCAATAAATCTAATATTCAGTCATGATATAGCTGAAAGTGACAGAAAACAATAGTAACTCCAAATGCCCCTTTTTTTTGGCAAATTTAACATTGAAGTTTAAAAAAGAATTTGCATTTATCTTTCTTATTTTAATCTCTTTTATAATTTTTGAATGGAGTGATAACATACACGACCTCTCAAATATTAGTTTATTTTTCAGTTGAAAATAATTGAAAAATGAACCTTCTGCACATTCCTGATTTAATTATAAAATTATAAGTTTTTACACAAGTTATTTCCCTTCAAGGAGGGCACAAATTTTTGAAAACAGCATATATTTTTCCTGCAAACATGTTGTAACAGCTTGTGAATTTTCTATTTGACATTAAATTATCCGCTGATTTTTGTTGTTGAAAGATTCAAATATCTACAAATTATACGAAACTAATTTTCAAATTCCTTGGTCTTGCAGTTGCTCTTTGTAGAACTTGTACCATTTTTCCTGTCGTAAGGGAAATAACTCCTATTTAAGAAACCATAGAATTTTAGAATCAAATCTGGAATGTGCAAAGATCTTTTACACTGGAGATAAGTTTAACATGAATTTAAAAAATAGAAATTTAAAATGAGGACACTATTAGAGGTAGGTGATGCAGTATTTATGAGATTGTCTCCCCTTCCTCAAACAACCTCATAACTACCCTGTCTCTATCAGCACAGAGTGTTTCTGGTCCATTACACAAGATACCCAGTTACTAACAGATGCATAGCATTTTTTTTGTTGTTTTTACATTTTTCAGTTTTATAGAGTATATGTATATTTTTTTTTAACTTGAGTTTTTTAGAACTTTTTTTTAGTATATAGATTTACAATTTCGTGTAGTAATTTTAAAAACAGTTAAACCTCATTTTGTTGAAGCCGATGGAACAGATTATTTTGACATAAAAATATCCTAGTATTCGAGTTATCGAGGCAATTTATGAAAATCAACTGTTTAAATACACTACACTCCCCCCTAACATCTGACAGAACCCAATTAGAGGTCATATCTATGTGAACTTTCGTGTATGAACATATGAAAAAAAAATCAATCAATCAGAGAACTTTTATGTTTGCAATGTGGTAATTTAAAAAGCTTGAAAGGATCTGTTAAGATTTTACTAGTGACATTCTCATTGGCTGATCATGAGGTTATGTGAACATGACCTCTAATCAAGTTATGTCAGATGTTAAGAGAAAGATACTGTTAAGATTATACTAGTGACATTCTCATTGGCTGATCATGAGTTTATGTGAACATGACCTCTAATCAGTTTATGTCAGATGTTAAGAGAAAGATACTGTTAAGATTCTACTAGTGACATTCTCATTGGCTGATCATAAGTTTATGTGAACATGACCTCTAATCGGGTTCTGTCAGATTTTAAGGGGAGGGGCACCGTATGATAGCAGCTGACCTTTAATCAGAGATTGGTCATCAAGGATAAATTTAGCTGAATCCTACTACAGATTCGCTAACATTCTATTTGCAGTCTTCACACTAATCCACTTGCCTGAAGGCCGCGACAAGTGAAAATTATGAAAGAATTTGTTTGAATGAATAGAAATTTTTCTATATTTCGCTTTTGGGCAAGTAGGTGAAAAAAATTAATGCAAAGACTGTATTTGATGAGTAATTCAATGAAATGACTTATTTGAGTTTAAGATAACGAGGTTTAACTGTATGAGTTTAATGTAGATTTAAATATAATTTATAAATAAGACATGAATCTTGATAGTATATACAATATATGTAAGAATGTTATGTTTGGTTTTTTTTGCATGTTAAAATTTGAATAACTTAAAATTCGTAATAATTTATTTTGAAATCTTATCATTTTGAAAATTTAATTTGACTGAAGACTAAATATATGTACAATCGTCATACTACTGGTGGATATGATTTAAGCTGACAGGAAATGGAAAATTTGACAAATTAATTATATGAAGTACAATTATTATGATAGGTTTACATACAGAACATTACTGTTAGAAGATTATTTTTCTGGTGTCTATGAAAAGATGCATAAAAAAAACTTATTCTTGTAATTAAAGTTAGGTAATTCAAAAACTTTACTTTATTCTTGTGAAAAACTTTACCTTATTCTTGTAAACTTTACCTTATTCTTGTGAAAAACTTTACCTTATTCTTGTAAAAAGGACTTTACTTTATTCTTGTGAAAAACTTTATCTTATTCTTGTAAACTTTACCTTATTCTTGTAAGCTTTACCAAGTCTTGTAAAAGAACTTTACCTTATTCTTGTAAGCTTTACCTTATTATTATAATCTTTACCTTATTATTGTAAACTTTACCTTATTCTTGTAAAACAAACTTTACTTTATTCTTGTAAAAAGCTTTACCCTATTCTTGTAAAAAAAAACTTACCTTATTCTTGTAAAAACTTTACCTTATTCTTGTAAACTTACATTATTCTTGTAAACTTTACCTTATTCTTGTAAACTTTATCTTATTCTTGTAAAAAGCTTTACCTTATTCTTGTATGAAAAGCTTGACCTTATTCTTGTAAACTTTACCTTATTCTTGTAAACTTGATCTTATTCTTGTAAAAAGCTTTACCTTAATCTTGTAAAGACTACCTTATTCTTGTAAAAAACTTTACCTTAATCTTGTAATTGAAGTTACATAAAAAACTTTACCTTAATCTTGTAATTGAAGTTACATAAAAAACTTTACCTTAATCTTGTAATTGAAGTTACATAAAAAACTTTACCTTATTCTTGTAATTGAAGTTTATAGAAACAAAGATAAAGAAAAACACAGTTTACAATGAGAAAATGTCAAAATGTATATGAAAAAAAAAAATTCCATTTAGATTAATTTGTGTTTTCTTTATTTATAGAGTCAGAATATAAGGGAGCAATCATTGTCACATTCTCAGAGGGCACTTATTACCATTATTGACGAGGGAACGTCGGCCATTAAGAAAGCCCAGTCACAGATGGATGCTGGTACAACACTACCACAGCTAGGTGATGATGCTGTAAGTCGTTATGTCATAAAAAAATTACAATTATATCAGTGGTACATAAAACACATTACCCCAGGGGACCTGGTTGGCCAAGTTTACTGGCACAACAGGTAGACAGCAAAGTCGATGATGCTGTAAGTCATTACAGTGAAATCTGTCTAAACAGAACCTCACTGAGAACAGCTTTTGTGTTCAGAATAGACAGGCGTTCATTTATACGAGTTAACTTTACAAAGATTTCATACATTGGGACTAATCATTCAGCACTAAGGAGAAAGACCTCAGAATAACATGTTCGTGTACATTATGTGATCAAGTTTGTCAGTGACTTGCGACAGGTCGGTCGTTTTCTCCCATTACTCCAGTTTCCTCCACCTATACAATATTACTGAAATATTGTTGAAAGTGGCATTAAACACCATAACCCTAACCCTAAAGATAAATCATAAAGTAAATTAAAATAATTATTATTTTTTTCGTAGGCTTCTAAGAAATGGAGACAGAATACATTAGATTTATCACGACAGAAAGTTAGTGCTGAGGTGTCGGCCATGAATGCTGCTACAGCCCAATTAGTGACCTTGTCAGCTGGGGATGAAGAACCAGATCCACAGGCCGTTAGTTCTGCTGTGGCACAAATGTAAGTAGGGAATGATACAGTTGACCCTAAAAGGTTAAGGGTTAGAGTCGTGTCGAAGTCTAAAGGGATAGATTACTTTAAACCCTGGTCGTGTCATTTACTCATTTCATCCCGATCCATTAACAAACATGGCTGCCACAGGTAATTCTTCTTTTACAAACCATGAAAAAAGGTTTAACTGTTGAATCGTAGAGGCTCTTTAAATTCATGTAGATACTTGTAATAGAACAACCATTAAAACTGATAATGTTGCAGAGAAAACAACCATTAAAACTGATAATGTTACAGAGAAAACAACCATTAAAACTGATAATGTTACAGAGAAAACAACCATTAAAACTGATAATGTTACAGAGAAGCAAAACAAGGAGAAAAAAGTTAATAAAGAAAAGATGACACACAAATTTTATATTGATTTGAAAAAAAATATGTTATAAAAAAACAACTGACCCACAATTGTCTTAGAAAGAAATATTTTTTATGACTTAACACTGCAACAAAAACGTAAGTATCAAATTTAGTGTGCAAGATACGTTTCTGGAATAACCTTTATCAGGTACGCTCAAAGCCAAAATTTGTTTTTAGAAAATTTTAGAAAGCCAAATAATTTTTAAATCTTTATAAAGATAGGAAATGGATGTTATTTTATTTTTTTGGGGTAATTTTTACAGTACGTCAAATGTTGGAGAATTTTCACACGATGTTCGTATGCTAGCAGCTCTACATGAAGATAAGAATGCTGGGGGTAGTTTACTGGATGCTGCTAAACGTTTAGCTGGTGCCTTCTCTGATCTCCTTACTGCTGCCCAACCTAATGCTAGAGATGTAAGTACAAAGGTTATAGGGTCATAGGTTATATGTTATGGGGTTATAAGGTCATAGGTTATATAGTTATTACCTTATAAGTTTTGGATAACTAGCTATTATAGGGAGCAGTGATTTGAAAAAATTCAAGTATAAAATATGGTAGAAATACTTCATGATTTTATTTTGTAGAAGAATTTATAAATTAAATCTGGTCTTAAATTTAATACAATTTTCTGACCTGTGATTTATGCCTTTAGTAACCTTATATAAGAAAATTAAATTTGTTAGGTTAGAAATTATTTAAATAGTATAGAATACTATTTTGGACACATTATTTTTTTTTACAGAGACAAAATATAATAGCTGCAGCCAAAGTGGTTGGAGAAGCCAGCCAAGAAGTAATGTATGGTGTTGGTGAAACGGCTGAAGATTTAGACAAGCAATACCAGGTAAATATAGAATAACGGCAGTCACAAAGGTCGAGACAGACATTATTGTTAGTATCATTGCGAGGCTGGTTAGACTAGCTGTGGTAATGTATGTTGAGATCTTCAAAACTTCAAAGCGTCATAATGTGTTTGACGTTTCACTGACTGATAATATTCAGTATCAGTCCATTGATTCTAACAATATCACTCTGTGCGATCAAAGGGAAAATGTGTAAGTCACATAATTGTGTGTAGCACGAGTGGTCAAGTAATTTAGTATGTTGACTGCCTAACCCAGTGTGGTTGTGATCGTATGGTAGTTAGATTCACCTATGCAATCAGTGCCTATCACTACTAATGTTGTGAGTTCGAATCCCGATCATGGTGACGTGTATCACAACATTATGGGATAAAGTTTGTCAGTGACTTGTGACAGGTCGGTAGTTTTTTTCCGGGTACTTTGGTTTCCTCCCCCCAATAAAGCTGACCACCAAGATATAACTGAAATATTTTTGAAGGTTGTGTTAAATGCCATAACCCTAACCCTCAGTTATAATTACTTCACAATAACTAATGTTGTGTATAGTTAGGTATACAGTAAAATTTGTAATCTGACACACCAAGGGACCAGGGAAATGTGTCAGATTGTACAGAATGTCAGAACCTGTCTAATCTGACACACCAAGGGACCAGGGAAATGTGTCAGATTGTACAGAATGTCAGAACCTGTCTAATCTGACACACCAAGGGACCAGGGAAATGTGTTAGATTGTACAGAATGTCAGAACCTGTCTAATCTGACACACCAAGGGACCAGGGAAATGTGTTAGATTGTACAGGATGTCAGAACCTGTCTAATCTGACACACCAAGAGACCAGGGAAATGTGTTAGATTGTACAGGATGTCAGAACGTGTCTAATCTGACACACCAAGGGACCAGGGAAATGTGTCAGATTGTACAGAATGTCAGAACCTGTCTAATCTGACACACCAAGGGACCAGGGAAATGTGTCAGATTGTACAGAATGTCAGAACCTGTCTAATCTGACACACCAAGGGACCAGGGAAATGTGTTAGATTGTACAGAATGTCAGAACCTGTCTAATCTGACACACCAAGGGACCAGGGAAATGTGTTAGATTGTACAGGATGTCAGAACCTGTCTAATCTGACACACCAAGAGACCAGGGAAATGTGTTAGATTGTACAGGATGTCAGAACGTGTCTAATCTGACACACCAAGGGACCAGGGAAATGTGTCAGATTGTACAGAATGTCAGAACCTGTCTAATCTGACACACCAAGGGACCAGGGAAATGTGTCAGATTGTACAGAATGTCAGAACCTGTCTAATCTGACACACCAAGGGACCAGGGAAATGTGTTAGATTGTACAGAATGTCAGAACCTGTCTAATCTGACACACCAAGGGACCAGGGAAATGTGTTAGATTGTACAGGATGTCAGAACCTGTCTAATCTGACACACCAAGAGACCAGGGAAATGTGTTAGATTGTACAGGATGTCAGAACGTGTCTAATCTGACACACCAAGGGACCAGGGAAATGTGTCAGATTGTACAGAATGTCAGAACCTGTCTAATCTGACACACCAAGGGACCAGGGAAATGTGTCAGATTGTACAGAATGTCAGAACCTGTCTAATCTGACACACCAAGAGACCAGGGAAATGTGTTAGATTGTACAGGATGTCAGAACGTGTCTAATCTGACACACCAAGGGACCAGGGAAATGTGTCAGATTGTACAGGATGTCAGAACCTGTCTAATCTGACAAGAGACCAGGGAAATTGTGTCAGATTGTACAGGATGTCAGAACCTGTCTAATCTGACACACCAAGGGACCAGGGAAATGTGTCAGATTGTACAGGATGTCAGAACCTGTCTAATCTGACACACCAAGGGACCAGGGAAATGTGTCAGATTGTACAGGATGTCAGAACCTGTCTAATCCTACACACCAAGAGACCAGGGAAATGTGTCAGATTGTACAGGATGTCAGAACCTGTCTAATCTGACACACCAAGGGACCAGGGAAATGTGTCAGATTGTACAGGATGTCGGAACCTGTCTAATCTGAAACACCAAGGGACCAGGGAAATGTGTCAGATTGTACAGGATGTCAGAACCTGTCTAATCTGACACACCAAGAGACCAGGGAAATGTGTCAGATTGTACAGAATGTCAGAACCTGTCTAATCTGACACACCAAGGGACCAGGGAAATGTGTTAGATTGTACAGAATGTCAGAACCTGTCTAATCTGACACACCAAGGGACCAGGGAAATGTGTTAGATTGTACAGGATGTCAGAACCTGTCTAATCTGACACACCAAGAGACCAGGGAAATGTGTTAGATTGTACAGGATGTCAGAACGTGTCTAATCTGACACACCAAGGGACCAGGGAAATGTGTCAGATTGTACAGAATGTCAGAACCTGTCTAATCTGACACACCAAGGGACCAGGGAAATGTGTCAGATTGTACAGAATGTCAGAACCTGTCTAATCTGACACACCAAGAGACCAGGGAAATGTGTTAGATTGTACAGGATGTCAGAACGTGTCTAATCTGACACACCAAGGGACCAGGGAAATGTGTCAGATTGTACAGGATGTCAGAACCTGTCTAATCTGACAAGAGACCAGGGAAATTGTGTCAGATTGTACAGGATGTCAGAACCTGTCTAATCTGACACACCAAGGGACCAGGGAAATGTGTCAGATTGTACAGGATGTCAGAACCTGTCTAATCTGACACACCAAGGGACCAGGGAAATGTGTCAGATTGTACAGGATGTCAGAACCTGTCTAATCCTACACACCAAGAGACCAGGGAAATGTGTCAGATTGTACAGGATGTCAGAACCTGTCTAATCTGACACACCAAGGGACCAGGGAAATGTGTCAGATTGTACAGGATGTCGGAACCTGTCTAATCTGAAACACCAAGGGACCAGGGAAATGTGTCAGATTGTACAGGATGTCAGAACCTGTCTAATCTGACACACCAAGAGACCAGGGAAATGTGTCAGATTGTACAGGATGTCAGAACCTGTCTAATCTGACACACCAATGGACCAGGGAAATGTGTCAGATTGTACAGGATGTCGGAATACTCAGGTTTTATTTTTAGTTAACAGAAATATTTTTGGGACCATAAATTTTTGTCGGATGTCACAGGATGTCGGGGAAAACTCAGGTGTCAGATTGCACAGGTTCCATGGAATATAGCTATAGCTTATTTTCAAATGAAGCATGTTGTTCTTATGTTTTGAAGAACATTGATTTATTTTTTCAGGACACTTTACTGGCCCTGGCTAAAGCTGTGGCAGGAGCTACGTCTACTCTTGTACTGAAGGCTAAGGGTGTAGCTAGTTCTACTGATGACCAAGGTTTACAGAACAAAGTTATCAACTCTGCTACCAGCTGTGCTCTAGCTACATCACAACTGGTCGCTTGTACTAAGGTAAATGTATAATGCAGCTAAACCCGTCTAAATAAATCGAAAACCAATTTGTGTGTTCTTAATAGACAGGTATTTTGGTTGATACAGGTTAAATTAACAAAGATTTCTCACATTGGGACTTTATTTAAAAAGATTGTTTATGCAGGATTTCGTTTTATTCAGGGTTCGGTTTATACATGTTATGTTAAAAAAGATTTCTTAAATTGGTTTATACAGGATTCTGTTATAATCAGGGTTTGGTTTATGCAGGTGATTTAACAAAGAGTTCCTACATTGGACTTTATTTAAAGTTTGGTTTATTCAGGGTTCCAGTCTATTCAGGGTTCGGTTTAGACAGTTTTCATTGTACTGTGAATTCATTCAAATTGGTGGATATCAATTTTGTGGTTTGAAGAATTTTTTTTATATTTGTGGACTGGAAAATTTGTGGATTCCCTGCTATAGTCAGTACATATATATTATATATATATATCTGGTGATAAATAATTGTTGATTTCCTGTTTTTGTTTTGTTATTATAGTTTCCACGATAATTCGTATACAATCCTTATAAGAACTGTTTTGAAATCAATGATGAAAGGAATTTATTTACATCCACCATTCGTACTAGTTCTCTCTGTTTGTGTCAAATTCAATTAAATTTGTGCTCCTTTTGAATGTGTGTTAGAAATCTTGACGATTTTTATATTCTGAGGAAGTACTGATACTGTACAGATGAATATTTTGGCTGAGTGCCAAATTTTGTGGTCGTACAGCATTTCACTCAAAAACGTATAAAGCAATGTGTCCAAAATAACTAAATATTGAAAATTTACACCCATCAACATCACCCCTACAACGGTAGCTTTTATAGATTTAATTACACACTCCCCCTTCCCCCTGAAAGATTTTACACAGATTTATCAATTATGTTCTATCAATTGTTGGAGAATTATGACAATTATGTTTTAGGTGGTTGCCCCAACTATTGGCAGTCCTGCTTGTCAAGAACAGCTGATAGAGGCTGCAAAACAAGTCGCCCATTCTGTAGAGGGTATCGTTGATGCTGCCCAACAGGCGTGCCGTGATGACAAGTTACTCCAGGATCTGGGTACAGCTGCTACACTAGTCACACAAGCTCTGAACGATCTTTTACAACATATCAAGAAAGGTGCTGGACCCACACATGCACACGAAGCCCACGAAGAAGCCGTCGATGCTATAATAGCTGGTACAGACAAGATCGTGAGTTATTTTGGTGATGCACATGAGATGGTTAAACAGGCCAGACAGCTGGCACAAGCCACATCAATGTTAGTTAATGCCATCAAAGGAGACGCTGAAGGCCACTCGGATTCAGACATGCAAAAAAGACTTTTGGCTGCTGCTAAGGCACTAGCAGATGCCACAGCTAAAATGGTAGAAGCTGCTAAAGGATGTGCTTCTAATCCTAACGATTCAATGCAGCAACACCGATTGAGACAAGCCGCTGAAGATCTCAGATCTGCTACTAACATCGCTGCCAGTAATGCATTGAAGAAGAAGGTCATCAAACGTTTAGAAAATGCAGCACGACAAGCAGCATCTGCGTCCACACAACTCGTTAATGCTGCCAACTCTGCCAACTCAACCAATAGAAATACAACGTCACAACACCAGCTAGAGATACAGATCAACGAGATGAATGAAGAATTACCTAAACTCGTCCAAGCCTTCCGTGCCTCCATGTTAAACACGGACAGTGCTACAGCACAATTAAATCTTATTAACCAGAGTAAAGATTTTATACAGGTAAGACCTTATCTGTTTTAATTTTTAATATAGTTGTCCCTCTCTTGTAAGGCCACTCCCTCTGTAGTCTGTATTTTATTAAGAAATGTTTGAAGTCAAGTAATAGTTTCTGCTTTGATTTATAATTTTTGTCAGTTTTGTTCATAAGGATGATATTTTACAAATTCTGAACTTTTTATAGCAAGAATATAAACATGAAAGATTCCTAAATTTCTGAAATTTTTAATAAAAAAAAGGTTTTTGGATAAAAGTGAACATGAAGTGAAGCTCCTGTAAAAATTGTTTAATGTCAAACATACATTTTTTTTTATATTTTATGTATTTCTGTATCTATCATTATTTTTGAGGTAATTTACAGAAAATCATTTCATGCCAAGATATTGCAGAATTTTTGCAAAAACTTGATAACTAAATTATTTTCCCTATTCTACAGCCTGCAAGTGTCTTAATAGCAGCCTCAAATGCTGCCAACCCAACGATTGGTGATCAGGCTGCAGCCTTGAACTTGAGCCATACTGTCAAGGTCATGTCAAATGCTCTAGCAGAATTGAGATCAGCTACATCAAAATCAGAAGAAGCATATGGTTCTCTAGAGATAGACAGTGCCTTAGATCAGCTGTTCACTCTAGATTCTGAACTGGTTGAGGTCAGACGATGGGCTCAACAAGGACAGCTTCGACCACTTCCTGGAGAAACAGTAAGTCAATAAAAACATAGATATCTAATTTAGTGTGCACGGCACGTGTCAGGAATAGCTTTCATCAGGTACACCCAGAGTTGAAAGATTGGAAAGTCAAATAGTTCTAGGTCTTTTGGAGCAAGAAAAACAAAGGGCCTAAACAGGGTGTCCAAAATCCGTTAATGTTATACCTTACATTATATATTATATATAAAATAAAAGTGATGTTTTTACAAAATTGGTACCCCAGGGAAACATCACTGTTGTTCACCGGTCGACAAATGTTATGTTCCATGTCTGTCCGGAAATGTATCCGTTTTTGCATTCCGGAATTACAATCTTGACTGGAAGTTAAAAACACAAATATGATGTTTATGAAAACACAAGATAAAAACACACAAATAATTGTTTATTGCATCCAACATTATTGTAAATAGAGTTTCGGTATAATAAAACAATTATTGCCTGCACTTGCGGTGAACATCATAATCGGGAAAACAACACCCCTCGGGTGAACAATTATGATCTTCACATTAAGTGCAGGCAATAATTGTATAATGTCTCCTAGGCCAAGAAAAAAAATACATGTGTTTCTGCTAACATACTCTAAAATATTACGGTCGGTAGGTAGGAAAAAGATTTTATTTTTTTAAATATTTTTAGCTAGGTTCTACAAGGGACACATTCTGACTTTAATAGTGCTTATTCAAAAATGGTCAAAAAAACTTTAGGGTCGGTAGGGTGTATAGCGGAAACACGTGTAATTTTTTTTTTGGCCCTATGCTTCAGGGAGGAGAACCTTAGTTTTAATAATAATTATATTATTTAGTAACAAAGTTTAAAGATACCAAAAGGGTAATCAGAAGGACAGACAACACAATAACCAAAAGCCATAAATCACAGAAGGACAGACAACACAATAACCAAAAGCCGTATATCACAGAAGGACAGACAACACAATAACCAAAAGCCATAAATCACAGAAGGACAGACAACATAATAACCAAAAGCCGTAAATCACAGAAGGACAGACAACACAATAACCAAAAGCCGTAAATCACAGAAGGACAGACAACACAATAACCAAAAGCCATAAATCACAGAAGGACAGACAACACAATAACCAAAAGCCGTAAATCACAAAAGGACAGACAACACAATAACCAAAAGCCGTAAATCACAGAAGGACAGACAACACAATAACCAAAAGCCGTAAATCACAGAAGGACAGACAACAAAATAGCCAAAAGCAATAAATCACAGAAGGACAGACAACACAATAACCAAAAGCCGTAAATCACAGGACAGACAACACAATAACCAAAAGCCGTAAATCACAGAAGGACAGACAACAAAATAACCAAAAGCAATAAATCACAGAAGGCCAGACAACACTATAGCCAAAAGCCATAAATCACAGAAGGACAGACAACACAATAACCAAAAGCCGTAAATCACAGAAGGACAGACAACACAATAACCAAAAGCCGTAAATCACAGAAGGACAGACAACACAATAACCAAAAGCCGTAAATCACAGAAGGACAGACAACACAATAACCAAAAGCCGTAAATCACAGAAGGACAGACAACACAATAACCAAAAGCCGTAAATCACAGAAGGACAGACAACACAATAACCAAAAGCCATAAATCACAGAAGGACAGACAACAAAATAGCCAAAAGCAATAAATCACAGAAGGACAGACAACACAATAACCAAAAGCCGTAAATCACAGGACAGACAACACAATAACCAAAAGCCGTAAATCACAGAAGGACAGACAACAAAATAACCAAAAGCAATAAATCACAGAAGGCCAGACAACACTATAGCCAAAAGCCATAAATCACAGAAGGCCAGACAACACAATAACCAAAAGCAATAAATCACAGAAGGACAGACAACACAATAACCAAAAGCCATAAATCACAGAAGGACAGACAACACAATAGCCAAAAGCCGTAAATCACAGAAGGACAGACAACACAATAACCAAAAGCCATAAATCACAGAAGGACAGACAACACAATAACCAAAAGCCATAAATCACAGAAGGACAGACAACACAATAACCAAAAGCCGTAAATCACAGAAGGACAGACAACACAATAACCAAAAGCCGTAAATCACAGAAGGACAGACAACACAATAACCAAAAGCCGTAAATCACAGAAGGACAGACAACACAATAACCAAAAGCCATAGATCACAGAAGAACAGACAATACAATAACCAAAAGCTGTAAATCACAGAAGGACAGACAACACAATAACCAAAAGCCGTAAATCACAGATGGACAGACAACACAATAACCAAAAGCCGTAAATCACAGAAGGACAGACAACACAATAGCCAAAAGCCGTAAATCACAGAAGGACAGACAACACAATAACCAAAAGCCGTAAATCACAGAAGGACAGACAACAAAATAACCAAAAGCCGTAAATCACAGAAGGACAGACAACACAATAACCAAAAGCTGTAGATCACAGAAGGACAGACAACAAAATAGCCAAAAGCAATAAATCACAGAAGGACAGACAACACAATAACCAAAAGCCGTAAATCACAGGACAGACAACACAATAACCAAAAGCCGTAAATCACAGAAGGACAGACAACAAAATAACCAAAAGCAATAAATCACAGAAGGCCAGACAACACTATAGCCAAAAGCCATAAATCACAGAAGGCCAGACAACACAATAACCAAAAGCAATAAATCACAGAAGGACAGACAACACAATAACCAAAAGCCATAAATCACAGAAGGACAGACAACACAATAACCAAAAGCCATAAATCACAGAAGGACAGACAACACAATAGCCAAAAGCCGTAAATCACAGAAGGACAGACAACACAATAACCAAAAGCCATAAATCACAGAAGGACAGACAACACAATAACCAAAAGCCATAAATCACAGAAGGACAGACAACACAATAACCAAAAGCCGTAAATCACAGAAGGACAGACAACACAATAACCAAAAGCCGTAAATCACAGAAGGACAGACAACACAATAACCAAAAGCCGTAAATCACAGAAGGACAGACAACACAATAACCAAAAGCCATAGATCACAGAAGAACAGACAATACAATAACCAAAAGCTGTAAATCACAGAAGGACAGACAACACAATAACCAAAAGCCGTAAATCACAGATGGACAGACAACACAATAACCAAAAGCCGTAAATCACAGAAGGACAGACAACACAATAGCCAAAAGCCGTAAATCACAGAAGGACAGACAACACAATAACCAAAAGCCGTAAATCACAGAAGGACAGACAACAAAATAACCAAAAGCCGTAAATCACAGAAGGACAGACAACACAATAACCAAAAGCTGTAGATCACAGAAGGACAGACAACACAATAACCAAAAGCCGTAAATCACAGAAGGACAGACAACACAATAACCAAAAGCCGTAAATCACAGAAGGACAGACAACACAATAACCAAAAGCCGTAAATCACAAAAGGACAGACAACACAATAACCAAAAGCCGTAAATCACAGAAGGACAGACAACACAATAACCAAAAGCTGTAGATCACAGAAGGACAGACAACACAATAACCAAAAGCCGTAAATCACAGAAGGACAGACAACAAAATAGCCAAAAGCAATAAATCACAGAAGGACAGACAACACAATAACCAAAAGCCGTAAATCACAGAAGGACAGACAACACAATAACCAAAAGCCGTAAATCACAGAAGGACAGACAACAAAATAACCAAAAGCAATAAATCACAGAAGGCCAGACAACACTATAGCCAAAAGCCATAAATCACAGAAGGCCAGACAACACAATAGCCAAAAGCCGTAAATCACAGAAGGACAGACAACACAATAACCAAAAGCCATAAATCACAGAAGGACAGACAACACAATAGCCAAAAGCTGTAAATCACAGAAGGACAGACAACACAATAACCAAAAGCCATAAATCACAGAAGGACAGACAACACAATAACCAAAAGCCGTAAATCACACAAGGACAGACAACACAATAACCAAAAGCCGTAAATCACAGAAGGACAGACAACACAATAACCAAAAGCCATAAATCACAGAAGGACAGACAACACAATAACCAAAAGCCATAGATCACAGAAGAACAGACAACACAATAACCAAAAGCTGTAAATCACAGAAGGACAGACAACACAATAACCAAAAGCCGTAAATCACAGATGGACAGACAACACAATAACCAAAAGCTGTAAATCACAGAAGGACAGACAACACAATAGCCAAAAGCCGTAAATCACAGAAGGACAGACAACACAATAACCAAAAGCTGTAAATCACAGAAGGACAGACAACAAAATAACCAAAAGCCGTAAATCACAGAAGAACAGACAACACAATAACCAAAAGCTGTAGATCACAGAAGGACAGACAACACAATAACCAAAAGCTGTAAATCACAGAAGGACAGACAACACAATAACCAAAAGCTGTAGATCACAGAAGGACAGACAAAACAATAACCAAAAGCCGTAAATCACAGAAGGACAGACAACACAATAACCAAAAGCCGTAGATCACAGAAGGACAGACAACACAATAACCAAAAACTGTAAATCACAGAAGGACAGACAACACAATAACCAAAAGCTGTAAATCACAGAAGGACAGACAACAAAATAACCAAAAGCCGTAAATCACAGAAGAACAGACAACACAATAACCAAAAGCCGTAAATCACAGAAGGACAGACAACACAATAACCAAAAGCTGTAGATCACAGAAGGACAGACAACACAGTAACCAAAAGCCATAAATCACAGAAGGACAGACAACACAATAACCAAAAGCCATAAATCACAGAAGGACAGACAACACAATAACCAAAAGCCGTAGATCACAGAAGGACAGACAACACAATAACCAAAAGCCATAAATCACAGAAGGACAGACAACACAATAACCAAAAGCCGTTGATCACAGAAGGACAGACAACACAATAACCAAAAGCCGTTGATCACAGAAGGACAGACAACACAATAACCAAAAGAAAAAAGACAAATTGGACAATGATCTACAAAACACTAGACAGAAAACTGAGACAGCTAAAGATAGAACAACATGAGCAACAAAACAAACAAACAAACAAATATTTTATTGCCAATCATAGGTGCCTGTTAAAGCAGAACAATTAACATCAATTTTTATACAATTGATTACATTGATTGATAATGATTTTAACAGCAATAGTGATTTACAGATAACCTTTAAAAAAAAAAAAGCTATACAAACAAATACAGGATCCAGGACTCAATATATTATCAGTGGCATTTTTAAAATATATGTATTGTTGACTTAAGATATGAAATTGTTATACTAAATATTGCCTGAAAGGGCTTCACATCTAAAAGTATACAATTTAGTTAATAATAGATATAATTTATCATAAACATAAATATCCACTAAAACCGGGGGTGAACATAGGTGCTCTGGAAACAGTTTACTTGTGGTCTCGTATCCTTTCAAATCTTATTTCTAGTATAAAGGGGGAATGTCTTTTATTTTTAGTATGTTGCTGGGAACTTTTGTAGGTATAGGGTATGGAAAAAAAAAGGATTTGATATATTTTATCCAAATATAGAAAACCTACAATTTTTTTAAACCTGTATAATTTTCATGTTAGATTTAAGAATCTTTTGCTGTTAAAGTATATTACTGGTAATATCTACCCATTTGCTTTGTGCACATCAAATATAACTTGTTCTTGCCATGATATGGCTAAAAATTGCTCAACAATCAGTCACTCACTCAGTTAGTACACAGTAATGTGATTGACTGATTTGATACTTGCATCTGTGTTAAGCAAGAATAACATTTATTTTTTGTAACAATTATTTTTCAGGCGGAGTCATCCGCATCTAAACTTGGAGCCACCTCTAAGACGGTTGGATCTGCCATGGCACAACTACTGACTGCTGCTTCACAGGTAAGTCATTACCATAGTAATCCTTGGTTGTTATGGCAACAGATGTAATAGATTCTGATATCCTGTTGGTCTATGCTTAAGAATTTCCATGTTAATTTCTGTTCTGCTTTTTAGGTAAGCAGTTTCTGAATTGTTGTCCAAAAATGTCATAGTAATTGCTGTGCTTTAAGACTTAGATAGGGTAAAGTGGGGGCTGGAAGTATGTTAAAAAATGAAAACAGAAAATACCTAGATAGGGTAAAGTGGGGGCTGGAAGTATGTTAAAAAATGAAAACAGAAAATACCATAATTTCTCTTTAAGTAGAATGGTAGTATTGTGAACACTCCCTTGCATAAAAGCAGACATTTTATTTGCAGGGATCGTGGGTTCAAGGCCTAGTCAGGTCAAACCAAAGACTATAAAATTAATAATTGCTGCTTTTCTAAGCACACAGCTTTAAGGAGTAAGAGGAAAGACTCGTTGGCTCGGAATCGGGATAATGTGTTCGAGGGGAGCGACATGTCTACCAGTAGACCCTTGTTTAAGTGAGCTAGCACAATAAAAATCCAGCTAAGCGTGTTGATCTAGTACAAAGTGCCATTATCATCATCTCATTGTAATGTTATTTGTTCTCTCCATGATAAAGTGTTCTCTTAGCATTAAATAACTATCACTCACTTTTTACAGGGCAACGATAATTACGTAGGAATAGCTGCTAAAGACACGGCGAATGCCCTTCGTGTGTTGACTGATGCCACTCGTGGTGTTGCTGCTACCACTGAAGATCGTGAGGTACAGGAACTTGTTGTGGACAGTGCAAGGGAGGTAATCAGTCAGTCCACCAAGTTGCTGGAGGAGGCAAAGAAAGCGATGAATGATCCTGACAATCCAGAAAATCAACAAAGATTGAATCAGGTATATATAGAAACATTGTGATATAATTATTTAATAAATATTTGTAAAGGCTGAAAGCTGAATTTGTCAGCTGTCATCTAATTTTGTACAAATCAGCCTTCATATGTCTAAAGGGATTACATATTTGTTCTACAACTATTATTGTGTAATTATAATATATTACTATTTAATATAGATCTACATAAAGTAGAATGAAACTTTATTCTGACTTAGATATTCATCTAGGTCTTTGACGGACAGGACAGTGATCCCCCGTATTTATTGTATGTTGCACTAATTTGGTCAAGCCAATATCATCTTCTGATTTTGAGAAAATCGTTTGGAACTCTACCAAAAGATCTTTATAAGATTTTTGTTGGTTTTCATCTAAGCAAGTTATGCCCCTTTCATAGACATTCTCAATATGTGAGGGTAATGTTGCCGTTTAGCCCCCTTAAGCCGAGTTTACTAAGGGAAATATTAGAAGGCTGAAACAATATTACTTCTATTATACTAGTTATCTGCCTTTAGCAAATGTGTTATCTCCCTTTTAATAAAAGTAAATAAAGCAGTTATCTACCTTTTATCAAATGTGTTATCTCCGTTTAAAAACATTGTTCACACCATGATAATACCTGTAATGCTGCTAAGGTTGGCATTAAGCACCAATCAATTGATCAATGCAAGCTTTGGACACCATGATATAGCTGAAATATTGCTAAAGTTGGCATTAAACACCAATCAATAAATCATTTTATTATTTATTGTAGGTGGCTAAAACAGTATCAAATGCCCTGAATAACTGTGTGAACTGTTTACCAGGACAAAGAGATGTAGACAATGCTATAAGACAAATTACAAGTTCTAGTCAAGCTCTAGCTACTTCACAGGTAAATTGCTGATAGTTACTACACAGGTATATTACTGATAGCTACTATACAGGATAATTACTGAGCCACTACACAGGTAAATTACTGATGGCTACTACACAGGTAAATTACTGTTAGCTATTACACAGGTAAATTACTAATAGCTATTACACATGTAAATTACTGATAGCTACTTCACAGGTAAATTACTGATAGCTACTACACAGGTAAATTACTGATAGCTACTGCACAGGTAAATTACTGATAGCTACTGCACAGGTAAACTACTGATAGCTACTACACAGGTAAATTGCTGATAGCTACTACACAGGTAAATTACTGATAGCTACTACACAGGTAAATTACTGATAGCTACTACACAGGTAAATTGCTGATAGCTACTGCACAGGTAAATTACTGAAAGCTACTACACAGGTAAATTACTGATAGCTACTACACAGGTAAACTACTGATAGCTACTACACAGGTAAATTGCTGATAACTACTGCACAGGTAATTTACTGATAGCTACTACACAGGTAAATTACTGATAGCTACTACACAGGTAAATTGCTGATAGCTACTGCACAGGTAAATTACTGATAGCTACTACACAGGTAAATTAGAAATGCAAAATTTACCTTTTACACATTCCTGATTTGACTGTAAAGTAAATTATTTTTTGATCAGGTAATATTAGTTGTATTTTTTGGGGGAAATGACCAATTAATTAACACTCTAATCAAATCTGATGCCATTGATATACTTTGTGATCAATTTTAGGCTCCTGATGAATAAACGTTGAGAGAATGTTGAAGGGGCAATAAAAAATGGACAATCCGGAGAAACTGGCAACATAGGGTACACAAGACGAAGAGAAGCAAAGCAAAAACACAACACAATATGTGTTGGCTACCACTATACGTAAACAAACACAAATAACGTATATAAGACATGCGTTCTCCTACAAACAACTGGAGGTATAGACGAACCGAACATCGTTATTTTTTTTTTATGTTTGACTACCAAAATAATAAATATTTACAAAAAACTTTACATCAAAATGTTATAATTTTGTTTAGTTCCCAGTGACAAGTAAGAGTTTCCAGGATGTACAACTAGAAATGTTTGACTACCAAAATAATAAATATTTACATCAAAATGTTATAATTTTGTTTAGTTCCCAGTGACAAGTAAGAGTTTCCAGGATGTACAACTAGAAATGTTTGACTACCAAAATAATAAATATTTACATCAAAATGTTATAATTTTTGTTTAGTTCCCAGTGACAAGTAAGAGTTTCCAGGATGTACAACTAGAAATGAACAATGTAGCTGTCAATCTTAATCAGGCTGCTAGTAACATCGTCACGTCATCTAGAGGAGAACCCAAACTTCTGGCCGAATCTTCACGTCTCTATAGCTCCACCTATGAAGAATTTGTTAAAACAGGACTGACCATTGCTGGAATAACTAAAGATCAGGAAACACAAAGTCAGATTGTAGGAGGATTGAGAAGTGTTTCCATGGTTTCCAGTAAACTATTATTGGCTGCCAAGTCAGTTTCTGCTGATCCTAATGCACCCAATTCTAAGAATCTCTTACAACAAGCTGCCAGGTAAGTTTTAGAAATCAGACAATTTTCCAAATGTTGATTTTATAAAAGGTATGAATTCCCCCCCCCCCCCCCCCCAAAAACTGCCATTATACTATATATAGATACATATATATATAGGTCAGGAAGGTCATTTGTTGATCGAAAATTTTGTCAATATATTTTTTGTAACATCTTTATCGGTATCGTTGCACAATCCTCTAGACTTCTATAATTTATTTTGTTTGTGCTGCATCATCATGTCTCAACGATCCGTTACTCCTTAAGTTCTCTGGTTGGTAGATTCCCTTAGACTTTATATGTATATGTATATATATATATATATATATATATATAGCCTTGACACACACTAATCCTTTGATCTCATCTAAAAGAAGATGTTCCTCTTTGTAGACATTCTTCAGTTTGTAATCTTATGAAGACAAAAAAGTAAACACATTATCTATTAATAATAACATCACAAAATTTAACAGTAGCAGTATTGACTTTATTTCTAATTATGAAAAGAAATTTTAAACAGTGATGGTCAACAATTCCACCAATGTCAGTAAAACAAATCAAAATCCCCTCTCGTCTTAATTCACTGAACACAACATATGACGTTTGGAAATCCAGGTCCTGGCTTGGGACAGGCCCAAAAAAGTGGCAGAGTTAAGCCAGTTAAAGTCAACAAGTATTTTGAATAAGTAATCAGGATTTTGATGCTGTATTCCAGGGCTGTTACAGAAAGTATTAACCAGTTAATAAACACCTGTACAGTATCAGCCCCAGGACAGAAAGAGTGTGATAATGCTCTCAGACAAATACAGGTAAGATTTAATAAATACCTGCACAGTATCAGCCCCAGGACAAAAAGAGTGTGATAATGCTCTTAGACAAATACAAGTAATTTAAGTGGAAGAAGGAAAAACGTAAAATTTGAAAGATTTTGCTTGATATGACTCGCGGATGAAATTTTTAAATGCTAAGCTGTATCTTGTAGTCATGGAAACATAAAAGTTTGCTTATGAATAAGGATTCTCGTGGATGAAACTGGATAAAAACGGCTATTCTGTTTCTTGTAGTCGTGGAAACTTAAAATTTTGGAAGACTTTATTAATAATTTGCACTGATACTTTTTATCATTGATTGATTTGAACCATTACAAGCTGAAATGTTTTCTAAGGCAAACATTTTAAACTTTTCTAAATGATGACACATTCAGTAGAAGATAATTTGAATCATGTGTGCCTTTAATAGTACCATGTAGTACTAATGTACTAATTTTCAAACTCCATTCCTGCCATAGACGCTTAATAGAATAAGTCTTTGCAATAAAATCTTCCATTACAATAAAAATTTGCCTTAATAAAATTTGCCTTTTACAATAAAATTTTCCTTGACAGATGATGCAGAACTTGCTACAGAGTGCCAATGAACCTGTGACGGACATGTCTTACTTTGAATGTCTAGATGCTGTCATGGAAAGGTCAAAGGTCAGTTGTCTTTAATTTTATCATTTATTGTAATGTTTAAAGTTTTTACTTATGAACATACAGGCTTTAATGTATGTGGTACTTTCAAAAACAGGAAAAAGAAAAAAAAATCTTTTATTTGGGTATACATGAAATATCCAAATTTTATCTCTTTTTCTCGAAAATATCTCCTTATTTGTAACAGAGATGAAAGTTTTCCTCTGATCGTCAGATTTCTTCTTTTTTTTTCTTTTTTTAACAAAAAATTTGGAAATATTATGTGTCAAAATTGGTCTGAAAAGCTAAAAACTCAGCAAATTCATGTACTTTTTATGGGATTTCCTCTTTTTTTCATCAGTGAGAACTTTCATTTCTGTTGTAATGAAAATTACCAAAATGATGTACACAACATAACATCATCCGTATGGCATGGATTTGTTTTAACCAGTGAACCCACAGTGTGTCCTATAACAATGTCCATCAGGATATTAATTTGCATAAATCTTGATCGCTTTCTTGCATCATGTTAATACTCTATATCGTTATTAAATATCATGCTAACATCTAACACACAAGGTCGACCAATTTATGTCAAGACTTGTCAAAATCAAAAGTTCAGCGATTGTCATTTCAATCAGCTCAAGTTACCATGGGATGGTAGGATAGGGGAGGAGTGGACAAAGCGTTAAGAACTGCTTGTATTTTATTTCTAAGCACAGATGTGATGGCAGAATCTGTGGAACTATAGGTTCAGGATTGGAACAGGCACGAAAAAAATATAGGTTCAGGATTGGAACAGGCACAAAAAAATATAGGTTCAGGATTGGGACAGATGCCAAAAATATAGGTTCAGGATTGGGACAGATGCCAAAAATATAGGTTCAGGATTGGGACAGGTGCCGAAAATATAGGTTCATGATTGGAACGGTCGCAAAACATAGAATCAGCATTTGGACAGGCAAAAAGATGTTCGGAATAGACAGATGTTTGGTTTATACAGGTTAAATTTATTAAGATTTTCCTGGGACTTAATTTAAACTTTGGTTTATACAGGTTAAATTGATTAAGATTTTCCTGGGACTTAATTTATACTTTGGTTTATACAGGTTAAATTTATTAAGATTTTCTGGGACTTAAACTTTGGTTTATACAGGTTAAATTTATTAAGATTTTCTCGGACTTAAACTTTGGTTTATACAGGTTAAATTTATTAAGATTTTCTCGGACTTAAACTTATACAGGATTCCATTTCATTCAGGGTCTTGTTTAGATAGGATTCACTATAATTCTGTTCAAATTGAGTTGTTAGTTTTGAAAATTCTCTTTCCCCCCCCCTCCCCATTTTACAAATTAACAGTAGGGTAGTAGAATTTATTTTAAGAATATAATTTTCTGTTTGTTTTATGTTATGTTTGGTTTAAGGTTAGTTGATGTATGAAGATTGTTTCAGGGTCAAGTCTGGGTAAATTTAGACATTTTTTGTTATCATCATGTTATTAACACATCCTCAATGTTGTTTGCACCAGTAGTTTTGTAAAGGTGCATTAACATGGTCATTTATGTTCCTTCAAATTCACTTCAAACTTTAGCTGTGCTCCTGGACTGGGTACTGGATTGCACAAATCTCAATAAATTTGATAAGTCTCTATTAAATCTTCAATATAAATTGATTTCGTGTACATTACATGTAAATTTATTTAATCGACACTTAAGGCCTGCATCCTCATCTCATTGAAAATTAACTTGTTCTCGCCATGATATAGCTGAAAATTGCTGAGTTGGTGTTAAACAACAATCACTCGCTCGCTCACCCATTTAAGGTCTGTGTGCAAGTCAGTCCAGCGTCGAGCACAAATTTGACAGTCAAAACACCTATCCAACTGCCTTCCAATATTTAATGGAGGTATCAAACATGTTTGACGAAGTGTTTAGACTGTCAGATTTGTGTTTTAAACAGTTGCATAGCTTAAGTTGGAAGTGAATTTGAAGAAAAAATTTGACCGTGTAATGCACCTTTAGTTTTACCTATGTGCATGTTTTTATGTTGTACATTAGCAATGTATGTCTGCATGAACATTTTGTTCAAAGTGTATAACAATTATCAATGAAATAAAATTTAAAAAAAAACCAAAAAACACAGTCGGAACAATGAAAGTAAGTTTAAAAGTTACAAGAAAATGGGCGGAGCATTAGGAATAATATTTAATATGTAACAAGATCAAGATCCATACAGGTACATACCAAAAAATTTCCATGGCAACACTCCCCCTCCCCCTTAAATTCTTCACCATGATATAGCTGAAAAGTTGCTTACCTGACAGTAAACAATAATCACCTGTGTTTTAATGCATCCTTTGTTAAGCCTAACATCCCTCATACACTGCAATTAAATAAAATACAGAAAGTTTCCAACCTTTCCTAATCACAAAGCAATTTTGCACAGTAAATGTATTTATTTGTTATGTTTTAAAAAAATGCAAATTCTGTCACTTTATCTTAACAATGATTGACTTATTTTTAAATGAAGTAATTTTTGTATAACTTTTTGGGGGCCGTCGTGGTTATGGTCGTATGGTTGTTGGATATACAACTACCTATGCAATCAGTGCTGAGTTTGAACCCCGTTCATGGCGAGGTGTACTCGATACAACATTATGCGATGATTGTCAGTGACTTGTGGCAGGTCGGTGGTTTTCTCCAGGTCCTCCGTTTTCCTCCAGCAATGAAACTGACCGCCGCAATATAACTGAAATATTGTTGAAAGTGGCGTTAAACACCTTAAGCCTTACCATGTATAACTTGTGTGATGAGGAGGTTACGATTTTTATAAAAATAATCAATTTATTATAAAGTGTTACATTTGACTAACAAATTCACTGTTATGCTGCCATAAATAAAACAGTTTTGTTTGCCCTTCACTGACATGTTTGTCTTAAGACAAGGTTAATATCTAAAAGTTTAGGAAGGGTATTTTATTTGATCAGATATGACATGACTACAATGAACTGAAATCACATGACCACACTGAATTTATTGATTGGTTGGTCGTTAGTTTACTTAAAGGTCAAAGGTCAGCAGAATTTCATGTATATTTAGGATGAGAATAAGTACAGTAATGTAAAAATATTACACAGAAATGAAGGAGAAATTGAACAGAGGGGGAAACAACATTTGATTGCCACTGAAAAATATGGGGCATTGGTTATAGAGGATATATTTTTTTATCCTTTTGGAAAAGGGCTGCAAAAAAAGTCATGCAAGCATGATGGTACTCTCCAAAATCCAGCCCCACTATTGTCACTGATGGTCAGACTTTCTGTATTATAACCCATCAAGCCCCCCATCTAGGGTACATCTGTGTCCACCACATCTGGAATTTCTGGGTAGCTCAATAGGGTGATCACAGGGAATCGTCACTAATTAAGCAGACACTGAATTCAAATCAATCTCATATGGAAAAGTCTTATTGAAATCTCCAGTAATTTTTTATTTGATTGAGGCATTAAAGAGGTTGTATTAGGGCAAACAAACAATATTATATTTTTGGCCTGATGTACACATGCAGTCATTAATCAAGTAAATATGTTGTGTCATGTATTAACACTAAATCTATGTTATGTAGCGTTCTGTCTTAGTAAAGTCATTTAAACGTTTTGTCAATTTCATATTTATCGTTTCTCATATTGTGACACCTAATGTATTTCACGATATTTATTTGTTATTCATCATCATGGTTTGTTTATTTACCCATAATTCAATTTTCCATTATATTCATTTTAACCCTGACTGGTCTAGTGGTGTAATAATGGTTACTGTTTTCATCTAAGAGCGTGGAAGAATCTAGATTTGAAATAGGGGGGTGGAGGAGGGTGGGGGTTGTCTGTTCAAAGACTGTCAAAATTAGTTTTTGCTGCTTCTCGGATAATTGGAGGAGTAAGCTTCTTTGGTGATTTGATAATGGTTTGTGCACTCATCGCGAATGTGCAGGATTGTGGATTTGTAATTTTAAGAGCTGGACAAACCAAAGATCTAAAAATTATAGTTGCTGTTTCTCCAATAAGCATGGAACATTACAGATTACAAGCAAATACTGGTTAACACAGAGGCAGGAAAAAGAAAATATACCATTATTTCAATTATTTTGGTCACTTAACTTTATTTTTTCCCTGCATGCATTTTGCTAATGAATATAGAGTGAATGCTGTCTAAACCGCACCTCCTTTGGACCAGATTTTGGGCTTGGTATATACAAGTTTTTACGTATTTAAAAGTTTGGTCCATACAGAAATCCGTTTTTTTCCAGGGTTTTGTTTAGACAGATTTCACTGTACAAATGTTGTTATGATTCATCTTATTTTGCATTATTTTCGTAAATTTCTACTAATTTTGACTCTATTTTGTTGTCCCTCCTCCACCTCTAGGTAAATCATTACACGTTTATACACAAGATCAGGGACCATACAAGAAAAAGCAAGTTAGATTTGCAGATTGAACCTCTATTATAGAGTTATACACCTGTTTACTAACCCTAACCCATGTCTTATGGACACACTCTTACATATTTGATACATTATTTAGTGTGATGACATTATGGTGTAAATAATAATAATGTGAATTGTTATATTTATATTTTGTAGAATCTTGGAGAAGCCATGACTGGTATTACAAATCATGCTAAGAAGGGAGAACTTGATGAGTTCTGTGATTCAGTACACAACTTTGCCGGGGCAGTGTGTGGTCTTACCGAGGCTTCATCACAGGTAGGTTAACTAAATATGCACTGACATGGTTTAATAGATAGATTTATATTTGAAATTTACAATAATGAAATTTATTAAAACTAAGGCCAGTTTTCCTCAGGTATAGATAATCGTAGCTGATTTTAGCCATCATGTTTAGGCCCTTTGGTTTTCTTCCTCCCATAGACTTTTAGGTTATTTGGCCTTCCAATCTTTTGTACAGTACTTTGAGTGAAAAATGTCGTGTGCACTAAATTAGATATCTACAGTTTTCATTGGTTACAATTCCTCCGTTTCAGAAATTAGTATCGGGGTTCGCGAAATTGCATATGAGTTTGGTGGTCTTAGTTAAAAAAAAAATGTCAGTCCTCATTAATTTACTATTGCAAAATACCAATCTTGTGTCAGTCCTTAGCAAAATTTGCCCAAATATTGCTGGTCATGTCTGACAGGACTGACATATTTCGCGAACTCTGTTAAGTATATGCTGGGACTTCCATTCACTATAATGAGGTCACTGATGGAAAATGATGGTAAAAGTTATTATTCAGTGCTGTAACTCTTTTTCAAAATTTCAAAACACACCAAAAATTCTCGTGCAATTTTTTCTTTCCCAATTTTCCAAAATTTTATACCTGTCAAAAGCTATTAGTGTTGAATATTTAGATTTTGTTAAAAACAAATTTATTTACCTGTGTTTTCAATTTACATGTGTTTAGTTTGCATTGCTACTCAGTTGATGGAGATGTTAAAAAAATATATTGGCCCTGCCACATGGGAAAACACTGGCCAGCTCTGTTGGTTGAGGTCTGGGAACCTTCACCATTCCCTGTCTGGAATTGAGGTCATTATAACATCCCATAATTACACTTAGAAATCAAGGATAATTTTAGCTTATACATATTTTTGTTTGTAAAGATCAAATGGAAATTTTACAAACCATGGATAAAGTGATCATATGACATTGTATTTTTAGGCTGCCTATCTTGTGGGTATATCTGACAAAGCATCAGAGCCAGGAAGACCAGGACTTGTAGACCAGTCACAGTTTGCCAGAGCTAACCAGGCTATACAGTTAGCCTGTCAGAACTTAGCCAACCCAGCAAGCTCCCAGCAACAGGTATAATATATAACTATATAGTATTCACTACAGTCAAGCCTGTCTTATTATGTGACCTTGCAAGGAAACATTGAAATAGGGTCACATAAGTCAGGTGGTTGCTTAATACAGGTTTAATTGATATGAAAAGTAATGTGAAAGGAAATAGAAATAAATCGTCACATAAGACAAGTGTTTACTTAATACTGGTTTGGGATCGTCTCGGATAACCTTTTATTAATCTTTTGATTGTCCAGTCATATGTAAGACAGTTAAATATATTAACCAATCAGACAACAGCTCTTGGCTTGTACTCTGACTGGACCTTAAGCAAGATGTTGTTTGATGTTAGCGTATCGTCCAAAAACAAAGAAAAAAAATTCAATAAACATTTAATTTTAATTACATTATGTGAAAGTTAAAGTGTAACCACGTGGGTGGCGTGCTTGCCTGGAGTGTTGTAGATTTTTGGTTCGAGCTAGTTGGGTCATACTAAAAACAATAAAATTAGTATTTATTGCTTCTCCGCTAAGCATGCAGGATTAAGGAGTAAGAACAAAGACTGGCTGGCTAGGAATTAGGATAATGTGTCGGAGCGAAGTGACATTTCTTTTAATCTGGCTGACTGTTGTTTCAATGAGCTGGCATTAGAAAAATCCAACTACTGTAAGCAATTTGCTCATCATTTGGTCGAAATATGATTTGTTCTCATCATGATATAGCTGAAGAATTGCCCACGTGACATTAAACAACAATCACTCACTCAGAGGTCAAATATAGATTGATAACTTATTTGGGACAAATCACATCAAAGCGGACCTCATCATCATCATCATCATCTCATTGAAAATTAATTTGTTCACACCATGATATAGCTGAAGAATTGCTGCGTTGGCATTAAACAACACTCGCTCACTCACTCACTAAACACATGATATTTCACCTAATTTTATTTCTATTTATAAGTATTACTCAACATGGACAGCTAGGTCAATGGTATGTTCCCTGCATACTTTTATCCATTTTTTGTACGTCTTTTAGAAATGTCAAGTTTACTCCTGAATATTTTTGTTTACTTTTTTATTATTTGTATACTGCAATGTTATTATTTGATCCGGGAGTTCAAAGTTCACAATGGGAGACAGAAAAGTTAGATATGTTTCTACAGGGAACTCTACATCAGTTCAAGATCATCAAAACGTTTTACAATGTTTTTAGAAATCGTAATTTCAGGATATAATGGTTCTTGTCCTCAAAATATCTTTGTTTTTAATTTTTAATTTCTTTTTGTAAAACAAGTGAAATTTTCTCCAAAGTTGTATAAGATCTAAACTTTAGGGCTTTCAATATTTTTCAAGTGTACCAGTACTTAACTATTTACAGGTGGTATTGTTTCTAAAAATTTGAACATTTTTTATGAATATCTTATGCAACACTCTTTGAAATTAGGAGGTACCAATTACCATTTTCAGTGGGTAAAAGTACTTGGTATGACCCAGTGATTAAGATAAAATCTTTTTATACTTAGACCAAAGCTTTCATCAAAACATTTCTAACTAAGAAAACTTTTCTGTCTCGCTCTGAACTGCACACTCGCATATTTCCTAATTCACTATTGTCTTGTCTGCTAGTACACCTGTGTCATTATTAAGGAAATGTGTAAAATGACAGAAAATTATGTTTAATTACAATGTTTGTCATATGTATTGAATTCTATAGCAGAGAATTCCTTTTTTGTATTGACTTAAACATATGGTTGGCTAATGTTGCATTAAATTGATCGGTATTGAACTTTGTAAATTATGAACATACTTCGTTTAATATTATATGAACATGAAATAATTTGTTTATCTTTCTAACTGTAAAAATTATTTAAATCTGATCCCACCTTACCAGTGTATGAAGAATGACCTGATAATATACAATAATATCACAGCTAACAATGAAATTTAATGAAACGTAAAACAAAAGGAATGGAAAAAATTATCTGATTTTGGTCTGTCATAGTTGTATGTTGAATTTAATCAATTAATTTATGCATTGTAATTTTGTCTTGTTTAAGCATTTGTATATATATATTTATATACTATACACACAGGTCACATAATATGACATGACATGTGACACAGGTCACATGATTGACATGTGATACAGCACTAGCTGCCTTAGAATGGAATGGCATCTTTAGATTTTAATCAATTCATTGACTCTTTGGTAAAGTAAGAAAAAAAGCAGCCATTTTTGCAACAAGATCTATAGGAAATCTCATTATTCTGTTTAAAATTGAGAAAAAAATCTTTATAACAGTTTTTTTGTTTAGTCAAATTTGTAATGTTGTAATCTTCAATGGCACCCTTTTTATTCTGATTAATATCTGTTATAATGTGCTGCACTTCCCCTAACACCTGACACAACCTGATTAGAGGTCATATCCAGATGAACTTGTGATCGGCCACTGGAAAACTCTTTAACGGAGCATTTCATACATGTTTTATTACCACATGTTAAACGTAAGGCTGATAGTTTGATTTGTAAAATAAAATATTCGTATAGAAAAATTCACCTGGATATGATTTGTAAAATAAAATATTCATATAGGAAAATTCACCTGGATATGAGATCTAATCGGGTTCTGTCAGGTGTTAGGGGAGGAGTGTAACATATTTTAACAGCTGATTTTAATTAGATTACATTTTTTTTTTTATGTTTGTTTTGTCAGTCAGTATAGTAAGTTATGTTAGCTTTACTGAGCTCATGTTATAACTTTACTGTACATATGTTCCAACTCTTAAGAACAATTTCTTACTTCCTGCCAGGAGCACATAGTCAATCTTTTGTAAGCGTTGTTGTCTATAGGTGCGTTTCTCCGTGAATTTTTTTCATTCAAATTTACTTCAAACTTTTTCTGTGCACCTGTTTCACACACAAATTTGACAGTCTTAACACCTGTTCAACTCCCTTACAATATGTGACAGACTCGTGAAACTTTGCTGTTAAAAATAAATGGGCCAAGTGTACCTGATACAGCTTAAATGATAAGTATGTCAGTCACTTACAGCAGGTCTGTGGTTTTCTCCTGGTAGTCGAGTTGCCGTCATGATATAATTGAAATATTGTTGAAAGGGGCATTAAACACCCATAGCTCTAACCCTCGAATTGTTGACTAAGAATAAAATAACCCTGATTTTAAAGTTATTGTCTGAGATGAAAGTTTTCCTCAGATGAGCTGATTTCTGCCTTTAGAACAAAATATTTGGAAATATAATGTATCAAGCTCGGTCCAAGCAGGTGGGAAGTGAAAATATTTAGCACTGTGTAGGGTGTTTCTTCTTTTGTCATCAGTAAACACTTTCATCTCTGTATTGTTCAAAATGATTGACTTAAAATATACTTAGAAAAGTAACTTGGAATGATGATGCCTGTGATTTAGTTACAATATAATTATAGTGTAGATTCATATCTACAGTACTAGCAAGGTGAATTTGTTAGAAAACACTATGATGTGACATCAGTGAATCACAGTGGAACTCTGTGTTATGGCTGTGATTGCTGGAGGTATTCAAATATAACACCTACATTTACTCAATGTATTTCTATATACAGCATACAGGATGTAATTTACTGGTGTTTCTCCCACATTGACAGTGGTTCACTGTGACAATTCTATGAAAAATCACCAGTCAGGGTGATTTCAAAACAAACACGTTGTTAGTACTGTATTCAAACAAATCTTCTATTTTGGTCTTTTTTTTGTGTAGTTATGGGGCTTTGGTCTGTCTGTAGAGTTCTGGTGTTTCTATAATAAATTTTAAGTTGTATTGGACATATCTGAATATTAAGTTTCTGTAGTATATTTCTTCTGTATATAAACTTTATGGAAAACCGAAGGGGCAGTCAGGAATGGACACTGGCAACATTGGGCACACAAGACACAGACCAAACACAACACAGAAAACAAAAAAAAATATGAGCAACATAGACCCCACGAAAAAACTGGGGGTGAAGAAAAACAACTATTGTCGTGTTATTAGTAGCCAACAGATGGCAGAATGAAATAATGAAAAAGTAAATATAATTTTAACCTACCTATTTATAATTCCAATGTTTCATTGTACAAGAGACCCTATTGTAGACAGCACCACATGTAACCGTCTTCTACGAGCTGTTGCACATGAACAAATTTGATTAACGGAATAATTTGATATTCATTTTAAAATTTGATATCGGAGAAGAATTTAATACTTATAATTCTTAACATTTCAGGTCTTATCAGCGGCTACTGTTGTTGCTAAACACACGTCATCATTGTGTAATGCCTGTCGTCTGGCTTCATCTAAAACAACCAATCCCGTCGCAAAGAGACATTTTGTGCAGAGTGCTAAAGATGTAGCCAATAGTACGGCTGCCCTTGTTAAGGCTATCAAAGCATTAGACAGTGAATTTACTGAACAAAATAGACAGAAATGTGCCGAAGCGGCCAAACCATTGATTGACGCAGTGGATGAATTATCTACGTTTGCTTCGTCACCAGAATTCGCCAGCATGCCAGCTAAAATTAGTCATGAGGTAAAAGATATAATTTGAAATATTGACTGGTTAAAATATGATTACTTCATGAACTTCAATCTTATTGTCTGAAATAACAATAATATGGCCCCTACAATATGTATACAATTACAAATTAACAGGATTACTCGACCAATGTTAATTTTTGTTTACATTGTCCAAGTTCCTATCTGGCCGATACAGGATATGTGTATGTCACTAGATTTTTGGTGACATGTTGTAACAAAGACTGAACTGTCGTCTGCTCAAGTGGAACTGCAGTATACTTTACCCATTGTATATCTTCTATTTGACTTTGTTAGCAAGCCAGTCCAATATATTGTATATTGAATCACCCACACGCACTCCAATATAATGGAAACTTCCGGTTTTCTTCTAAAGTTGTGAGTTTGAACCCTGTTCATGGCGAGATATACTCGATAATTTATGTGATAAAGTTTGTCAATGACTTGTAACAGGTCAGTGGTTTTCTCCGTGTACTCTGGTTTCCTCTACCAATAAAACTGACCGCCACGATATAGCTGAAATATTGTTGAAAGTGTGTTAAACACCATAAACCAATAAAGCAACCAATCTTCATCTGAAATTCACACACAGTAAATTGGAATGGTTTTACTTTAACTTATTGATTTGTCTTTCAGGCTAGAATTAATCAAGAACCGATCGTTTCTGCTGGCAAAGCAATGATAGGAGGAGCTTCTAACATGGTTCAAGCTGCTAAGCAGCTGGCTGTCAATCCTAAAGACCCGCCCACATACCAGATGTACTCCAGCCATTCAAAGAGTGTTTCTGATGCCATTAAAAGACTTGTTGCATCAATCAAGTAAGTTATAGTAGATTATTGGCTGTCAATCCTAAGGACCCACCCACATACCAGATGTATTCCAGCCATTCAAAGAGTGTTTCTGATGCCATTAAAAGACTTGTTTCAATCAAATAAGTTATAGTAGATTATTGGCTGTCAATCCTAAGGACCCACCCACATACCAGATGTACTCCAGCCATTCAAAGAGTGTTTCTGATGCCATTAAAAGACTTGTTGCGTCAATCAAGTAAGATATAGTAGTAAAAGACTTATTTCAATCAAATAAGTTATAGTAGATTATTGGCTGTTAATCCTAAGGACCCGCCCACATACCTAATGTACTCCACCCATTCGATGAGTGTTTCTGATGCCATTAAAAGACTTGTTTCAATCAAATAAGTTATAGTAGATTATTGGCTGTCAATCCTAAGGACCCACCCACATACCAGATGTACTCCAGCCATTCAAAGAGTGTTTCTAATGCCATTTAAAAAAAAAATAGTTGCATCAAGTTATATCTTAGATTATTGGCTGTTAATTCTTACCATGCTTCCTCCATGCCTACATCAGCTTATGCCTCTCTCAGATATTTGTCATAGCAGGTGGCAAATATGTCAAATACATCAAAAACACCTCTCACATTATTATGTCAGAAATATTGCCATCTTAGGTGATAACTCCGTCTGGTGCATCATAATGTTACGATGATGTTGCATCTGGCATCACAATGTCTGATATGACAAATGTGTATAGCCATAATGATACGATTCTTTTAAAAGTTAAAATTACTTTGAAATCTTAATTTTCAACTGGAATTGTCATTCCACACATTATATACTAACTAAAATGATGGAAATAGAAACAGTATACCCTTAATTCTAGAGACTAAATACATAACAAAGCAACCTCTTGTAAATAAAAACCTTTTCTAATTTACAGAGATTGTGCACCAGGTCAGAAGGAGTGTGATGATTCATTAGACACTATAAATATATGTGTTCTAGAGACTAAATACATAACAAAGCAACCTCTTGTAAATAAAAACCTTTTCTAATTTACAGAGATTGTGCACCAGGTCAGAAGGAGTGTGATGATTCATTAGACACTATAGATATATGTGTTCTAGAGACTAAATACATAACAAAGCAACCTCTTGTAAATAAAAACCTTTTCTAATTTACAGAGATTGTGCACCAGGTCAGAAGGAGTGTGATGATTCATTAGACACTATAAATATATGTGTTCTAGAGACTAAATACATAACAAAGCAACCTCTTGTAAATAAAACCTTTTCTAATTTACAGAGATTGTGCACCAGGTCAGAAGGAGTGTGATGATTCATTAGACACTATAAATATATGTGTTCTAGAGACTAAATACATAACAAAGCAACCTCTTGTAAATAAAAACCTTTTCTAATTTACAGAGATTGTGCACCAGGTCAGAAGGAGTGTGATGATTCATTAGACACTATAGATATATGTGTTCTAGAGACTAAATACATAACAAAGCAACCTCTTGTAAATAAAAACCTTTTCTAATTTACAGAGATTGTGCACCAGGTCAGAAGGAGTGTGATGATTCATTAGACACTATAAATATATGTGTTCTAGAGACTAAATACATAACAAAGCAACCTCTTGTAAATAAAAACCTTTTCTAATTTACAGAGATTGTGCACCAGGTCAGAAGGAGTGTGACGATTCACTAGATACTATAAATATATGTGTTCTAGAGACTAAATATAAAGTAGCCTGTTGTTAATAAAACCTTTTCTAATTTACAGAGATTGTGCACCAGGTCAGAAGGAGTGTGATGATTCATTAGACACTATAAATATATGTGTTCGTAGCTTAGACCAGGCTTCATTGTCAGCCATTAGTCAAAGTCTTAATCCAAGAAATGAAAAATCATTACGAGTAAGTATTAATTAGGGAAAGGTTTGTTTTTTTTTACATTTTATGACGGGCTAAATAAATTAATTATCAGGGATTAGGATTTCTTCCTTCTAAAAGATTTCGTCCATAATCCTGAATTTATTTTTATTTTATCCTTGTTTAGCTATTTTATTTTCTGGTGTTTGAGTAATTTTCTTTCAAATATATTCAACAAAAATACCTGAAGTTAAACTTTGCAATGTGATTATCTATCTTCAATGTCTTTTTTTATATTTATTTTCCTGTCAATCCTGGGGGATCGAATATTGTAAGGGACCTAATATTGTAGATAGAATTAACCAACTATTTCATGATGATTTTAACGTACAGTTACATGTACTATGAACAAACCTTATTCTTTCTTCCGTCAAGTTTTTCAGGAAAAGGATTTATTAGAGTTTAAGATCATGAAATTCATCTATGCATTCATCTATACAAATCATGATTTATTAAAACAGGGTTTCCAAGAACAGATAATAGGAAGTGCCAGAGAAATCCTTGACATGGTTGATAAAGTGAAAGTAGCTGCTAAATCTGAACCAGAGAATCTAGGTTATAGGGTAAGTTATAAAGTGAAAGTAGCAGCTAAATTTGAACCAGAGAATATAGGTCATAGTGTAAGTTATAAAGTGAAAGTAGAAACTAAATCTGAACCAGAGAATCTAGGTCATAGGGTAAGTTATGAAGTGAAAGTAGAAACTAAATCTGAATCAGAGAATCTAGGTCATAGGGTCAAAAAATGCTTGATATGATGGATTAAGTGAAAGTATAATATTTGAATGTCAAAAGTCACATGGTACAGTGAAATGTACATTGAAAGTGCATGTCTTATTTGCTTTTGTTTTGTTGGGGTGTCTTTTACAATATTTGTACTCGCTCCATGCAGTTTTTTATACTTCAGAAATTCAATTCAACCATTCAGATATATAAATAAGTTATAATGTAATTTTGATACTAGTTGCTGATAATTGTCTTTTATTTCCTAGGTAACAATGATGGCCAGTTATTTTGAACCTGTAGCCGACGGAGCAGTGGGTGCTGCATCCCTTTCTTCAACATCTAAACAACAGACACACACTTTGGATCTGACCAAGACGGTCATGGAGTCGTCTTTACAATTTTTATTTGCATGTAAGGATGGAGGAGGTAACCCCAAGGCCACTCATACCCACGAGAATATTGAAACAGCTGCTGAGAATACCAGAGATGTGCTACAAGATCTGTTGCAAGCTATGGAGGAAGCTGCTTCACAGGCAGGCATGGTTACCAGTATGATAGAAAAGATAACCAAATCAATCACTAAGGTAAGAGTTGTCTACCTTTATTGAGTTGCTTCATTTTCTGTTTGTTCAGTTGGATAGAGTTGTCTACCTTTATTGAGTTGCTTCCCTTTCTGTTTGTTCAGTGAGATACAGTTGTCTACCTTTATCAAGTTGTTTCCATTTTCTTTTTGCGCAACATCCGTATTAAGTTGAATAATGAAGTCTGTTTATATTAATTAGTCCTCTAGATTGGTTACAGACAATGCAGAACACAGTATACATTTTGAACAACAAACTGCAAAATGGCTGTTGGAACTGATGCCATTTTTCTTTTCATACTTCCATGTTCCTGTTACAGTTAGGAAAATCTTCAAATACATTCCAGCTAACTGGATTCTAATGAAGATTACATTTTGATTTACCACATGCTCAACTGTTTGACGGCAACAATTGTATAATTGATGTCGGAAAATATTTGACACTGTCCAATCAGAAAAGCTAACGTAGATATAAAATTTATTGCGCACAACGTGTTTCTGGAATAACCTTTATCAAGGCACGCTCAAAATTGAAAAATGAGAAAACCAAATAATTTAAAGTGTCTGGGAGCAATAAAACCAAAAGGTCCTAAACAGGATAGCTAAAATTGGCTAAGGTCACCTATGCCTGAGGTTAGGTTTGATGAAAATTACATATTTATATGTAACATAGTACTTTAATGTATTAGGAAGACAACAGTTTAACACTAATTGTTCAAACTTCATTTTATAAATTTTTTTTTTTTTTTTTTTTTTTTTTGAAGACCTATCCATTAGTGTGTTGAGCACTTTGCTTTTCTGGTATTTAAAACTAACATGTATTTGTTCCCAGCTTTTACAGATGGTAAGTGTTAAAGCGAAATGAAACCATGTAATCAGTTATATAACAAAAATATCCACAAAAAGTCTACAGTATTATATATATACATCCTGAGATTTAATTAGAAATGTGTCATCGGTTTCACAAACAATGTTTAGGGACCATCTCAAAATGCTCATATGCAATTTCTAGACAATAAATTAAGTATTGAGGAAAAAGAAGCAGTTATCCCTTCCTACTCTACTGATGAGTTATGTCCCCTGAATCTTTTGATTAAATCACTGATAAAGGATCATAGAATGTTGGTTGAGAATCCTGCTGAAAAATGTTGTCAAATCAAATTCTATGTTTAAGAGCTGGCATTTTAAGAGAAATAATTTTAAGTGATATAGAACCCAATCAGCCACAATACAAAAACAGATTTGTTGTGTAGAAATCATATGAGATGTTTTGAAATGATCCCTTTTGTAAGAAATCATATGAGGTGTTTTGAAATGATCCCTTTTGTAACAATTTATTGACAAAGCTTTAATTAGAAATCATATGAGGTGTTTTGAAATGATCCTAGCTTTCCTTGCAATTATAACATTATTGCCATGGAAACCAACATCTTCAGTTTCATCTAAGAAAATCTTTTGAAAGAAAGCAACAATTGACATACACATATTCTCATTTCATTTTAAACCTGGATAATATTTTTGCACAAAAATTAGATTACCATTATTTAATTGGAGTAAAATGGATATATTTTGAATAATTGCTGTTTTCTAAATTTCTCATGGAAAAAGGAATTGCATATATAGTCAAACCTGTCTTATATGACCTTTCAAGGGAACAGTATGATATGGTCACATAAGACAGGTGGTCACTTAATACAGGTTTAATTGATATGAAATGAACTGTAAAGGGAAATAAAATTCAAGGTCACATAATACAAGTTATTCCTTAATAGAGGTCGTCACTAAAGCTGGTTTAACTGTAACTTAATAGAGGTCATCACTAAAGCAGGTTTAACTGTAACTTAATAGAGGTCGTCACTAAAGCTGGTTTAACTGTAACTTAATAGAGGTCGTCACTAAAGCTGGTTTAACTGTAACTTAATAGAGGTCGTCACTAAAGCTGGTTTAACTGTAACTTAATAGAGGTCGTCACTAAAGCTGGTTTAACTGTAACTTAATAGAGGTCGTCACTAAAGCAGGTTTAACTGTAACTTAATAGAGGTCGTCACTAAAGCAGGTTTAACTGTAACTTAATAGAGGTGGTCACTAAAGCTGGTTTGACTGTAACTTAATAGAGGTCATCACTAAAGCTGGTTTAACTGTATAATGTGTCCAATACAGGTTTGTAAACAGATACTATCAATTTACATGAATTTATCATCATATTTAATTAAACATCTTGTTTGTGAAACTGAGACAGATTTTATTGATTTCTTTGTCTTATTTCTCCTAGCACGTCTATTTATTTACAATTTATATATATTTAATTCATAGAAAATGATTTCCTGTAGTACGTTATTTTAAAATAAAATCCTTTTTCTCTACATGTTAAAAAAAATAAAAATAAAAACTTAGATATCAAATTTAGTGTGCACGACGCATTTCTGGAATAACCTTCATCAGATATGCTCAAAGCCAACATATTAGAAAGGGAAATAATTTTTAAATCTTTGGGAGCAAGAAAACCAAAGGGACTAATCCATTTCAGTGCCGAAAAACTGACTACTGGGCGGATCATACCCTCGGGGGCTAATAGTCCACCAGCAGAGAAACACTGACTACTGGGCGGATCATACCCTCGGGGGGCTAATAGTCCACCAGCAGAGGTATCGACCCAGTGATAGTAATAATAACATAGATATCTAATACACAATGTCAGTACAGAAACATTCACTACTGGGAGGATGATGATACCCTCGGGGGCTAATAGTCCACCAGCAGAGATATCTAATACACAATGTCAGTACAGAAACACTGACTACTGGGAGGATGATACCCTCGGGGGCTAATAGTCCACCAGCAGAGATATCGACCCAGTGATAGTAATAATAACGTAGATATCAAATTAAAGTTTTGGATACAAAATTGATGGTTGTCACAAAAGTATTTTCTGTCATGATTGTAATGAGTTCAGAAACGATGAATCTGTTGATGTTCAATATTTCAACAGCGAAATAAATTAACAGCATAAATTTAATTTGAACTTTTAGGTCAGCTTCATATATTTCCAAACATAGTACACACCACGATATAGCAGAAATACTAATCAATCAATCAATCATCAACCAAACATAGTAGTCCAAAGTCCAACAATTTTAAATCACATTAATCAAGTATCCTTGCTTGTAAAATATATCTAATAAAAGGACTACATTTTTGCTTTGAATTGTCTTAAGAAAATAATTTGAAGCTTCTGTCCATCCTGTGATAAAACCCAAGGTACACATGGTACAGAAACACTTACCGTTTATCATCAAGTGACTGCCACTTCAATGTAAATAAGAGAATTTTGGGGAAAGGGAAATAACTCTGTATTTTATTCTGACAAAATATGATTTGTTAATTGCATGTGATTTGTATTATTGCAGACTGACCAAAAGATAAACATAAATGAACACGAATCATATGTTGACTTTCAAACAAACATGGTCAGTGTTGCTAAGAAGATTGCCATGACAGCACAAGACATGGTCGGCAAATCAAACAATAATCCTGCTGACTTAGGGTCATTAGCTAACCAGTTGACCAGAGATTATGATTTATTGGCAGCTAATTCAGCTGGTGCCGCTGCCGCTTCAGCTAGTTCTGATGTAAGTGTATTTTTTATTCTCTCGCCATTTTACATTTTCCTGAACAAACAGTACCTATCATCGCTGAAATTTGTATGTTAGATTCTTTACACGTGGCAAGGTGTACTTGATAAAACTTCATATGATAAATGATAAAGTTACTTATGGAATGTAATTGTTTTTATACCCCCACCGCTAGCCGTAGGGGGCATTAAGTTTTACCCATGTCAGTATGTACATCTGTCCTCCGTTCTGTATGATGGAAGCTGGGGCATCTGTATCCTATGGACATACCTCCGTCCTGTATGATGGAAGCTGGGGCATCTGTATCCTATGGACATACCTCCGTCCTGTATGATGGAAGCTGGGGCATCTGTATCCTATGGACATACCTCCGTCCTGTATGATGGAAGCTGGGGCATCTGTATCCTATGGACATACCTCCGTCCTGTATGATGGAAGCTGGGGCATCTGTATCCTATGGACATACCTCCGTCCTGTATGATGGAAGCTGGGGCATCTGTATCCTATGGACATACCTCCGTCCTGTATGATGGAAGCTGGGGCATCTGTATCCTATGGGCATACCTCCGTCCTGTATGATGGAAGCTGGGGCATCTGTATCCTATGGACATACCTCCGTCCTGTATGATGGAAGCTGGGGCATCTGTATCCTATGGACATACCTCCGTCCTTTATGATGGAAGCTGGGGCATCTGTATCCTATGGACATACCTCCGTCCTGCATGATGGAAGCTGGGGCATCTGTATTCTATGGACACATTCATCCGGTGTTTTTTTTTCCCTGGGGATTCCAGGGATAAATATTAATTGTCACTGATTTATTTTGTGTGAATGGATTTCTCTAGAGTAATATCCCATGAAATATTTGATTTAAGATGCTGTTAGAAGTCCATTTTAAGCAAAGCATATCAATGATTGATGATTTGAGTGACATTAGTATAACGTTCCATAGTTAATCGAATGTAGCATATTCATGTCATATGATTTTAGTCAAATTGAGATTCAAATTCTATTGGCCCTTTCATTAACCAATGAAATTGAATGACACATTATTCGTTGTAGTTCTTTGTAGCACAGTGTAGAACAGTAAAACAAATTATTATTGTTTGATCTCAGGTATCTAACAGAATCAGAACGACTGTGATGGACTTGGGTAAGAGTTGTATAGAACTGGTACAAGACGCTGGTAACATACAGACTAACCCTGGAGACACCTACGCACAACGAGATCTAGCTGACCATGCTAGAAGTGTTAATGAAAAGGTCAGAATTATGTATTTATTGTCTGTTTAAGATGAATAGTTATATATACTGTGAATGTACTTTTATTCGTTGGCACCAATCTTCGTGAATTCTACAAAATGCATTGATCCATGGGTTCTTGAATTCGTATTTCGTTCGATTTTTATTTTCGTCATTTAAGTGAACCACGAAATCAGGAAAAATTAGAATCCCATGATTGATAATGATTTCACAGTACAGTAGTTCCCCTTTTATAAGACCACCCCTTCTGTAATGAAAAAGTGGCCTGATAAGATGGGTGGCCTCCCTTGAGGGAGAAAATTTAGTAGTATTTTACTATATCAGTGCATCTGAAATCTGGAAAAGATATTTTAAGCAGTGATGGTCAACAATTCCACCAATATCAACAATATGAGGGGCTGTCGTGGCCGTGTTTATATGGTAGTGGGATTTACAACTACCTATGCAATCAGTGCCTATCACCACTGATGTTGTGAGTTTGAATCTTGATCAGGACAAGATGTACAACATTATATGATAAAGTTTGTCAGTGACTTGCGACACGTCGGTGGTTTTCTCAGGGTCCTCCACCAATAAAACTGACCGCCACGATATAACTGAAATATTGTTGAAAGTGGCGTAACACCATCAAACAATCAACAAAATGAAGAATCACCTCTTGCCTCAAGTCATTGAACACAAAATAAGACCATGACATATGACATTGGAAATTCAGGTCCTGGCTTGGGACAGGCACAAAATTGTGACAGGGTTAAATCTGTTAATGGAATCTGAATCCTCCCTGTCTGGATAATTGTAGAAAAGATACAGTCAAACCTGTCTTATGTGACCTTTCAAGGGAACATTGAAATAAGGTCACATAAGACAGATTGTCGCTAAATACAGGTTTAATTAATATGAAATGCATTGTTAAAAGAAATTAAAATTAAGGTAACACAATGCAAGTTTTAGCTTTATAGAAATGGGTTTTAAAGCAACATATGGCTATTTTTGATAATTGTAAATGGAATACTTCAAAATATATTATATCTTTTTCAGGTGTCTTTTGTTTTGGCCTCCTTACAAGCAGGATCCAGAGGCACACAGGCCTGTATCAATGCCGCTAGTACTGTCAGTGGCATCATAGCTGATCTAGATACCACCATTATGTTTGCCACAGCTGGTACACTAAACAGAGAAGGAGAAGAGAGTTTTACTGATCATAGGTAGGTACACAGGCCTGTATCAATGCCACTAGTACTGTCAGTGGCATCATAGCTGATCTAGATACCACCATTATGTTTGCCACGGCTGGTACACTAAATAGAGAATATCAATGCCACTAGTACTGCCAGTGGCATCATAGCTGATCTAGATACCACCATTATGTTTGCTACAGCTGGTACACTAAACAGAGAAGGAGAGGAGAGCTTTACTGATCATATGATGGAGATAAGCATTTGAAAGAATTAATTTTATGAAATTTGTGATGTTACAGTTATACAGTATGCCTGTTTTGTAACATTATTCTAACTACATCATTCTACTACATCGGTGGTGTTATGGTTAACGTGCTCGCCTTAAGTGCGATAAATTGAAATTGACTGAAATTGGTATTTGTTGCTTCTCCACTACGCACGCAGTATTAAGGAGAAAGCAAAGACTGGTTGGCATGGAAACAGGACGATATGTCTGATTGGGGCAACATGTCTATCTGTGGACTGTCCTTTTGGCGTAAGCATGTGACATGCTAACTCTACTTTGCCATGACTGATTTTGATGCAGCTGTTTATGTTTCTTGAATTATTTCAAATACTTTGTGTGTTTAAATTGTATAAGATTTAATTAAAATGAAAATGAAATTTTCTTTTTCCAGAGAAAATATTTTAAAAACAGCAAAGGCATTGGTTGAGGATACAAAGACATTGGTTGCTGGTGCTGCCTCTAACCAGGAACAACTGGCCGGCGCTGCCCAACAAGCTGTTAAAACTATCACCAGACTGGCAGATGTTGTCAAGTTTGGGGCGTCATCACTGGGATCTGACCAACCAGACGCTCAGGTTAGTTATAGCATGATGTTGTCAGGTTCTGGGGAATCGTCATAGTACTATCTGGTTTTGAATCATCCTTTTGGGATCATTCCAGGGATAAAAGTTAAAAAGAGCCCATGAACAATTTCAAACAGCTGGTTACTGAAACTTTTTAATATTTCATGTGCAAAGTCAGTTGCTGGGTCCCAAAAAACTTGTTGCTGGGATGCTAAAATTATTATTTAAGGAGTGCAGCTGGCAACTGCAGCAAAAGTGCAAAGCTTTGTCCCTGCATTCTATATATCACCACAAAACATTTGTGAACATCAATTTAAAAATTGAAGTCTGCAAATGTTCAAATAGTACACAGATACTAAATAATTGATGTGACGATTAACAATTTGTCATGTACAGTGGAACCTGTCTATACTGAACATTTTTTCTTCATACAATAGACAGGTTGAAGGATACAGGCTACATTTAATGCTTCTCCGCTAAGCATGCAGCATTAAGGAGAAAGAACAAAGATTGGTTGGCCCAGTATCAGGACATGTCTATCCCTGGACTATTGTTTCACTGAGATAGCACTATAAAAATCCAACTCAGCGTGTTGGTCTAGAACAAAGCGGACTTCATCATCATCTCATTGAAAGTTAACTTGTTTTCGCCGTGATATATTGCTGAAAAAGTGCTGAGTTGTCGTTAAACAACAATCAATCACTCACTCTGGCTACATTCAAAATATTATTTAATCAGGATTCTGATTTTTTAAGGATTCAGTGAAGATAGTTTTCATCAAGATTTCAAGTTAATACATTTTAATGTGTTCAGATTGGAGAGGTTTAACCAAGTTAACGAAAGGATACATTTAAAGGGAACATTTGAGATGATTTCACCAAGTCGACAATTTGATGCATTTAAGAGTTTATAGGAGAAAATATTTCTATTTTCTAAATTTTCATATTGAACAATAAATTATGTTAAAATTTTAGAGAGTTTTCACCAAGATTTCAAGTTAATACATTTTAATGTGTTCAGATTGGGGAGGTTTAACCAAGTTAACGAAAGGATACATTTAAAGGGAACATTTGAGATGATTTCACCAAGTCGACAATTTGATGCATTTAAGAGTTTATAGGAGAAGATATTTCTATTTTCTAAATTTACATACTGAACAATAAATTATGTTAAAATTTTAGAGAGTTTTCACCAAGATTTCAAGTTAATACATTTTAATGTGTTCAGATTGGAGAGGTTTAACCAAATTAACGAAAGGATACATTTAAAGGGAACATTTGAGATGATTTCACCAAGTCGACAATTTGATGCATTTAAGAGTTTATAGGAGAAGATATTTCTATTTTCTAAGTTTACATACTGAACAATAAATTATGTTAAAATTTTAGAGAGTTTTCACCAAGATTTCAAGTTAATACATTTTAATGTGTTCAGATTGGAGAGGTTTAACCAAGTTAACGAAAGGATACATTTAAAGGGAACATTTGAGATTATTTCACCAAGTCGACAATTTGATGCATTTAAGAGTTTATAGGAGAAGATATTTCTATTTTCTAAATTTTCATATTGAACAATAAATTATGTTAAAATTTTAGAGAGTTTTCACCAAGATTACAATTTTGATTGCATTTCAGGTGTTACTAATTAATGCAGTGAAAGACGTGGCCTCAGCGCTGGCAGATCTGATCAGTGCTACAAAGAATGCCTCTGGTAAAAGTGTACAAGACCCTGCCATGTTACATCTTAAAGAATCTGCTAAGGTGGGTGTTTATATGGTTTTATTTAACATAGAATACTACTGTTAAGTTTTATCAAAGATGAATATAATGTGAATTTAAGTTTTATTCATGTCTATGTCTTTCTATAAATACATTCAGCAGTTTGTTTATCTTGTAGTACTATTTTAAGTATTACCCAGGTACGTATCTCCCACATTTGGCTTCCACTTAATAACTTGAGTTCCCCGTTAGTAAATCATTTGAAATTGATGCACAATGTTAGAGACCATAAAAGGATCTTAGTTTACCTCTGATTAAATGAAATGTTGATATAGAATAAATGTCTGTAATAAAATCTTATTAAACCTTTAGTCAAATTGGTTCACCATACATCTTTACATAGATTGGAGTAATTGTCTGTCAAATAATCTGATTAAACTTTTAGTCAAATTGGTCCACCATACATCTTTACATATATTGGAGTAATTGTCCGTCAAAAAATCTTATTAAACTTTTAGTCAGATTGATCCACCATACATCTTTACATAGATTGGAGTAATTGTCGGTCAAAAAATCTGATTAAACTTTTAGTCAGATTGGTCCATCAATTGGTATATATCTTTCTGTAGACTGGTTTAGTATATATAACCTCCATCTGCATAAAATCTCATCTCTCACTTTACTGAATTGCCGTGTCGTGGGAGATCTGAAGAAAACACAATGCGGGTCACATGCGAGTGACCCTATGTCATGAATATTTAATTATACGATAAATAAAGGTTATCACAGTTTTTTGACTAATCGGATTGTTCATTGCATGCAAAGCTGCTTAGTAACACTTTCATGGTCTCGCAATTGTCATTTTCATTGGATGGAACATATTGTCACTCAAATGCGACCAGTAATGGGATTTCTTCAGATCTCCCACGTTGCAGCATATCAGTAAAGGAGAGCGAGCAAGAGGTGTGATTTTAGTCAGATTTATAGAATCTTTAGTTGAAATAAATATATGTGCCATATCCTTGTATCTATAATGTAAATATACATAGATTAAATATGTATTGTAATATTGTATTTATATGTATTCATGTGCATTAATTATATGATCTGGGAAATTAGGAAAACAAACTTTATTCAGTAGTCTATTTTAGAATAGTTACCTTATAATCAGTGGAAAATACATTTTCGAAGAAGAACATTATCCGAATTAAAAAAAAATATATAATAAATGACCCCTTCCCCCTAAGAAGATTTTTTTACATGTTTTGAATGCACTTATATATTGTATATCAAAATAAATTATTCCTTTACAATTTGACTTCCTATCTTAAATCTTGTTCAAATAAAGATTAAAAACGGAAAATATACAATTTGAAAATTCATTTTGTAGCTGTTGTACAGTTTTGATTATTTATCCATTTCAGAATATTTGAAAATTAAATACATAGCGTCCATCAATGAATGGCTTGAACCATGTTTTTTTTGTCGTGCTGACCCCTGAAGTTACGTGTGCAGTGTATCTATGGAAAAACCCAGATGTATTTGTTGTATTTCAGATAGCAGAATTCGTAACAAGTCATTTGCCGCAGCGGTATCAAATTTCTGTTTCTAGCATGCTCTGAGTGAAAGGGCTTGCCATTATTTGATTGGTAGAAATTGCCTTACCATGTTCAATGCAGGACTAAAACAAATTTTCAATGTCTATAGTGAATGTGGTTCATGTGTCATTGTTGCCATGGATGCGTTTGTTAACATATACAACTTGGTTTCTCCATAGCAACCATCATGTTTAAACCTTTTGTTTAGTAGAATGAAATCCTATTTATATTGTTTGTGTGCTACGCCAACTTTGAATTTTTATTTCAGTGTTCTATTGCAAATATGTGTGAAGGTCATCATAAAAAAAAATATTGTTCTGCTGTAACCCACAGCTGATCACTCAGATTACTCTCCAATCATCACCCATGAAGCAACTGGGAGAGACATCCTCGTTTCATTGAAAAAAAGGTTGTTTCTCCTTCTTTGAGATGAAAAAACTTTACAAAAAAATGGCAACTCTCATAATTCCTTTTTTGATTAAGTTCCATAGAAATGCTATCGGGACTTATCAAAATGTTTTAAAACGATGATGAGTGGGGAGTAATCAAAGCAGGATCAGCTGTGCATTTCCAACGATGGCTTGAAATAGTTGAAGTGGGAAGGTAGATGGACAAATTGTTGGGTTTTTTTCCTTTCAAATGATCTGAAAAAAAGCTTATTGTATACAATATGCAATAAGCTGGCTACAAATAAGTAAAAACATTTTTTTTATTGTTTCCTGATTTAAATTACACTGCCACCTTTTGGACCAAACTGTATTTTGGCAATAAGCGTGGGTGAAAATATATCGAGAGAGAAATCTACAAATAAACTAAATAATTTTTGGAAATTTTGATTTTGAAATTTTATGTCAATAAGAGAAAGTGGTAGATTAAAAGAGGGTTGGTGTAATGAGAGTTACACCATACAATCTCTGCAAATTTAACCTGGTTATTCAGAACCAAAATTTTGTTATAAAGGTTAGGAGATAGCAGTATTGTATTTGAAGATTTGCTGTCATCAATTGTTGATTTGATGGTCGCAAGTTGAGTTCAATGACAGCACGTTAGCAGAGCCAATAAACAGATATTTGTGACCATCAAATCACAATTGATGCCTGCAATTCTTTAAATACCTTACAGTTATCTCCATTCTGATACAATTTCTGATAAATGAATATTCCAAGATTACATTTTCAATTTTGACATTTTCAAACTGTACAACGACATCAATGGTGTAATTGATGCCTGCAAATATTTGATGCCATCCAATAAAAAAAGGCATTACGTACACAACTGCATTAGAATATTTGTTTTAGATAGGGTTCACTGTATACATGTAATTAATTCAAGGTTGGCATGGTTACGATTTTGTCCAACTATGTTATTTGAAGATATACATGTTAAAAATTTTGAATAAGATGAAAGAAAAAATTGGTGATGAATTATCGTTGTAAATTATGAAATTGATTAAAGATAAATATTTTTTTTTGTCAGTAACAAATTAATTGTTCATGATATCAGACGTTTGTTAGATATAAACTTGAAATCGTGAAATTTGATTTAACATGTGTATTTTCCTGTTATGAAAATTTGTTTTGAATTTTTTCAGCAGCTTCTTAAATAGTACTTATCTATTCTAAGGATTTATTTTTGTTGATCGGTTAATCCAGTCTTCGTGCTAACCCATTTGCCCGAAGTCCCGGGACAAGTGAAAATTATGAATTTTTTTTTTTGGAATAAATAGACAATTTGTCTAAATTTGGCTTTCAGGCAAGTAGGTGAAAAAAATTAAGGCAAAGACTGTTAATCCTATCTGATCGGAAATAAAATTAAAATGATAACAAAAGTCATACAAGGGAACTTTTACTGAGTTGCTTAAGCAGAAAAAGATTTATTTATTTTTCAGAGCGAAATATAAGCCCAAATTTCAATATTTTTTTTTTATCAGATATCCATTTGAATTACTTATGGATTTCAGTAAATTTTGTATGTTCCCTGTGAACAGAAGTGAATTTTAAATTGCTGTTTTAGAGCTTTATGAAATATGAATTCAAATTTTCAACAAAAATCTCTAAAGAATAAATTTTGGCTAATAGGCCTATTGTTCTTGGGCCCGGGTGGCTCAATGAGTTAGGTAGTTGGATTACCTAACAACTCGTACCATAGCCTATCACCAATACGGCGTGGGTTAGCGCCTGGCTTTGTAAATTACAAAAAAGGATGCACTCGACTCACAGCCGCAAGTGATAAAGTTTACCAGTTGCTTGCCCATCGTCGGTGGTTCTCTACAGGTACTCTGGCTTCTTCCACCACTAAATATGGCCACCATGATATAGCTGAAATATTGCTGAAAGTGGCATTAAACACAATAAATCAAATCAATCCTATTGTTCTAGCAGTAAAGCAAACATTATCTAAGAGAGGAAACTGATTGAACTGTAAACAAATCTAAAACACAAGATGAAATTTGGTGCTAATGTTTGAAATGTGGCTAAGATTGCACTCATGAATGAGAACCTGTTGTAGTTCCATTTTCGTTCTAACTTTTGAAATCTTGGTTAAGATTGCACACATAGATTTGGATCCCGTTGAAGTTCCTTTTTTTATGGCACTAATGTTTGAAATCTGGCTAGGATTGCAGACAAAAAATTGGATCCTGTTTAGTTCAGTTTTCACGTTAAAGTTTGAAATCTAGCTAAGGTTGCACTCATATATTTGGATCCCATTGGAGTTCTGTTTCTTGTATAAAAATCCCAGTTCCAGCATGTTTGTTATAATCATAACTATAAAGTGTTCAATTATGAAATTCCTTAATGAAACCCGCAGTCCATTCCTGTTGCACCGGTGCCTTCATTATGTAGGATTTGAAGCATGAAATCAGACGCCATTTTGTTCTCCCACGAGATAAATAGAATAACATCATAATGTGTTTGACGTCATGCTGACCGATAATTTTCAGCGTCAGTCAGTCTGTTGATACTAACAATATCACTCAGTGAGATCAAAGGTCAAATGTCCAAATTAACGAATGATAAAAATGTTAACTAGTTGCTTTAATTAAAAAAAAGACCAGTAATTTCTAATATAAAAACGAAATATCAATCATGTTAAGCCTATGCTACAAAACTCTAAAAATACTTTGACAGTGTTACCATGACGACAAAAAATATTAACTGAGAAATGAAGAACAGCAATGAAAACGCTGTACTTTTATTTTAATTTTTGTCTCAGTGTAAAGTTGGATTGTCTCTCGTGTTCATTTACATCCATAACCTTTTGTCACTTCATATTGCTTAAAATAATTTGGCTGCAATAAATATGTAAAACTACAAGTAAAAAATTATCTTGATGAGGAACAAAATGACGTCCAATTTCAGGTTCCATCATTTAATATTATTGCATACATTTGCCTCCCCCTGGAAAGATTCCCCTGATAAAGCTAGAACCATTCTATGATTTCAGATGTTATATATTTGTATGATGCTTATAAGATGTGATAAGATGATAAGATTATTAATGCTTTAAAACATATCATTGATTTGTCTCCATATCGTTGCTAGTTTTATTATTTACATGTAGAATATTTATTTTTGTGTGACCCGTTTATCATGGCCAGCAACATTGGGATCACTCTGTCAGTTTGTCTGTACAAAGGTTCTACAGTTTATATCCATATCATTAAAAGTTGAAAGTTTATTGGGTTCAAAATAAAATGATGAAGATTGTACTTTAGTTGTTTTCCTAGAGTAATTACAATTTATCACATGTGGACTTTTAGTAAAAAATGGAATCATGTAAATACTGCCCATTTTTCTTGAGGGTGTTCGGTGACCCCCATTACATAGAGCAGATGTCAGGCGACGCCCATTTTCCTGGAGTAGCAGGTGTCATATTATGATACATATCAGTCGTTTACATTTTATTGTTTTATTTATATAAGTTTTGCATAGCATAGGTATAAGTTATGGGGTCATGAACTTAAAAAATTATACTTTTGTGATTCATTCATATGCATACTATATATGCAGTTGCTATAAAATATGTGCAATTTATCATATTTTTGGAATTTTTAGTGGAAAACTAAATCTTCAGTTGTTGTAAGTGATAAGTTTTTTCAGTAAAAAGTCTATTTCAGTTGTAAACATTTGTGGAAAAATAAATAAAAGTTTATTTTTTGTTTAATGAAAAGTAGATAAAGAGGTTTTGGGAATAATGTTTCTAGTGGAAAATCAAGCCAAACATTCATTGATTGTAAAAAAATAATTAAGTTAAATGTAAGGCTGAATCTTCAGTGGTTGTAAGTGGAATACCAAGCCAAACATTCATTGGTTGTAAAAAATATTTTTAGTCAACTGTTAGATTCAATCTTCAGTGGTTGTAAATGGAAAGCCAAATCAAACATTCATTGGTTGTAAAAACAATTATTTTTTTTAAAGTCAAATGTCAGACTAAATCTTCAGTGGTTGTAAAGAGACACGATTAAAAAGCAATGTAATATAGAAGGCTAACGTTATTGGCTGAAAAAATAATAGAGAATTTACCACAGTACAGTACCAACAAGGTGTTTCTGTTAAAAATCAATATATATGTGGTGATTTTTCACAGTACCACCGTGAATGTAGGTGAAACGCCAGCAAATGACATCCTGTATATTGCATACAGAAATACATTGACAGGTCATAAATGTAGGTGTCATTTCTCCAACCACCAGCTATCACACTAGTATCACAGTGTTCCACAGTGATTCACTGATGTCAGTCAATAGTGTTTTCTAGCAAAAACACGTTGTTAGTACTGTACTATAAGTAACATTAAAATGTTGAATTATTTCTGTATTTAGTCATTAATTATGTTGTCATGACATCAACAACTACATGTCTGTTTTATTTCTGTTTTTGTTTAGTAATTTTTTTTTTATATAAAATTAGATTATGAATTGAAATTTTGTTATGTTGAATGACTGCCAGACTGGTACCGTCAGAAGTTCATTTCGAGCTAAGCGTATCAACTATAGTTTGTTTATTAAGTATTAGACTGGAACAGGGACATAACTTTATATCAAATGTTGATGTGATGAACTTAATGAAAATTAATTATGACATATTGGCTACAGAAATTGACAATTTCGGATTCTTAGAGGATTGAAGAAAATATGGCAAAAACAAACTGAAGAAAAATTCTGGTTGTGATATGTTTAAGGAAATTTATTTGTCATAAACAAATAAATAAAGACAGAAATACAGACAGATGTCGTAACGTTTTGTCTATTTGTTGTTGTTTGTATCATGTGACATTAAATGTTTTCAGATAAAGATTTTAAACGTATTCATACTCTTTTTTTTATTTCTGTGCCAATTATCAATTTCAACATCAGGTGATGAAATTTAACATTAACTTGACACAGGTCAGATTTTTTCTCCAAGTACTTCGGTTCCCTTCATCAATTAAGCTGTCTGCCACGTTATAACTGTAATAATTTTGAAAGTGGCATTGAACACCATTTACTATCCAATCTTATACACCTGCATGTATTGTAGAGGTATATGGACATTTGTATTATTATAAATAAATTCATAAATAGTGTATTTACTCTTTCAATGTGTATTTCTCTCATATTATGGAATAAAATGTATTGAAGAATTATGGTAGTGTTACTTATTGTTGGACCAGTTTTTGAAGTACATGATGATATTCGTAAACACAGGTAAATTGTTATGGTGGTTTCAGGTAAACAAAGGTAAATTGTAATGGCCATTACAGGTAAACACAGGTAAATTGTTATGGTGGTTTCAGGTAAACAAAGGTAAATTGTAATGGCCATTACAGGTAAACACAGGTAAATTGTAATAATTGTTTCAGGTAAACACAGGTATATTGTAATGGCTGTTTCAGTTATACAAAACACTCCATGAGAACTTTATTCTCACAAAGCACTAATCTTCATGCTATATTTGTATCTTGTCAGTTCAGAGAGGGAGAGAAAAATATTTGGGGAGGAGTTGAAAGTTAGAAGACCTATCGGCGGGGAGAACCCTAAAGGGGATTTTGTTACAGGGAGATTAGAGACTAAGAGGACAGGAACTTCGAGTCCAGTTCCCCTTTCCTCACCATCCCCTTAAAAAAAAATGCTGTCAAAAATATGTCGGAATTTACCATAGTTCCTAAATTTAGAAACAAGACTTTTTTTTTTTTTCAAGATGGATGAAGTTGAGTGCTTTTTGACAATAAAAGTTCTTTATTCCAAATTTACCTGTTTTTTTGCTAATTTTTATTCCTCTCAATAATTTCAATATTTTATTTTATTTGTAGACCATGGTAACTAATGTGACATCTTTACTAAAGACAGTAAAAACCGTGGAGGACGAGGCTTCAAGAGGAACGCAGGCATTAGAGGGTACAATAGAGGCTATACACCAAGAGGTCAAGGTCAGTTGTCCCTTTGGTATCTTCAAACTCTTCTTATCGATGATGCTGAACCGCATCGGTGGTGTAATAGTTAGCGTGCTCGCCTCAAGTGTGGTAGATCATCGGTTCGATCGATCGGGTCAAACCAATGACTATAAAATTGGTATTTGTTGCTTCTCCGCTAAGCATGCAGCATTAAGGAGAAAGAGCAAATACTGGTTGGCTTGGAATCAGGATAATGTGTCCAAGTGGAGCAACATGTATGTCTATCGGCGGACTGTTGTTTCAGTGAGCTAGCACTATAAAAATACAACTAAGCATGTTGGTTTAGTACAAAGTGGATCTCATCATCATCTCAATGAAAATTAACTTGTTCTCGCCCTGATTTAGCTGGAAAAAAAGAGTTGGCGTTAAACAGCAATCACTCACTCAATGGTGCTATCTTCTTCTTCTTGCAGGCTATGATTTAAGTCAATTATTTTTACTGGCCAGGGGCAATAGAACTAGTGCTAAAGTCATGTTATTGGACAAAAAATTTACTTTACACTACTGCCAAGCTATGTTAGTTTATTAAAGAATTTAAAGCAGTTTTTTTTGGGGTAGTTTTATGGATGTGTTAAAGTGTTGACCGTAATACATTTTGCCTTTATCATGAAAAAAAAACAAACAACAAAGAATGAAGTGTAAGATTTTATCACATTATCCAGTTTCTGATCAAGATAGAATAAAAATAAATTATGTCTGATGATACAAGCTAAGAATATGCTCATTAAATGTACAGTCAAATCTGTCTAATGTGACCTTACAAGGGAACAGTGAAATAGGATCGCATAAGACAGGTGGTCACTCAATACAGGTTTAATTGATATGAAATGCACTGTGAAGGGAAATAAAAATTAAGGTCACATTATACAAGTCATTGCTTAATAGAGGTTGTCTCTAAAGCAGGTTTGACTGTAACTTAATAGAGGTGGTCACTAAAGCAGGTTTGACTGTAACTTAATAGAGGTGGTCACTAAAACAGGTTTGACTGTAACTTAATAGAGGTGGTCACTAAAGCAGGTTTGACTGTAACTTAATAGAGGTGGTCACTAAAACAGGTTTGACTGTAACTTAATAGAGGTGGCCACTAAAGCAGGTTTGACTAACTTAATAGAGGTTGTCTCTAAAGCAGGTTTGACTGTAACTTAATAGAGGTTGTCTCTAAAGCAGGTTTGACTAACTTAATAGAGGTGGTCACTAAAGCAGGTTTGACTAACTTAATAGAGGTGGTCACTAAAGCAGGTTTGACTAACTTAATAGAGGTGGTCACTAAAGCAGGTTTGACTGTAATAATGTTTTCTCGTCTTTATTACAGGCCTATGACAGTACCCCTGGTACAGATAAAAAAGCATCAGCAGAAGACCTGATACGCTTGACTAAGCCCATCACCATAGCAACAGCCAAGGCAGTAGCCGCCGGCAACTCGTGTCGACAGGAAGATGTCATTGTAGCAGCTAACATGGGTCGTAAAGCTGTGTTTGATTTGTTAGGTGTTTGTAAGGTAGGTCTACAGGTTTAAGATTTGTTTATTGACATCTCCAATCTGCCCGTTTGCTAATTTTTATAGTCTAGGCATCTGAGGCATTAAGTTTTACCAACGCCTGTTCGTCTGTGCTGATCAGAGTGAGTTGAAACACATATATTTGATTGATTTGTAAAATTTAGATATTATTTCATTTCATGTTTCATAAAAAATGATTGCTTAAACAAGAAATAAATTAAAAGTGCTAAAGTGCTCGCTTGTGTTTAATTTTTGCATTCTGCATATTGAAAAAAGAAAACAAAAAAAAACATGTATACAAAATAATAAAATCAGTGTTACATCTCGTCTAAAGTTTTTTTTATTTCTTTTTAATTATTATTTAAAATTTTTTATTTCCACTGGTAATATTTTTACTAGGCGGCTGCAGCAACAGCAGAAACCACGGAAACCAGACAGAGAACAGTGAGAGCTGGTCGAGCGACAGCTGTGGCTTATAATGAATTACTACAACAAGTTCATATGGTTTGTATTGTTTTCTTTATTTACCAAAACTTCCAACATGAGAAAAGGATTTAAGTGAATGTTATGGAAAATTGAATATCTCTCTTTCGTAATACAATAGTAATGGATATTTTAGTGTAACAGGGTCCGTCGTGGTCGTGATCGTATTTAGTTGGAATCAGTGAAATCAGTGCCCATCACCACGAACGACGTGAGTTCGAATTCCACTCATGACAAGGTGTACTCAACACCATATTATGTGATAAATTTTGTCAGTGACTTGCAGCAGGTCGGTTGTTTTCTCAGAGTACTCCAGTTTCCTCCACCAATAAAACTGATATAGTGATATAACTGAAATATTGTTGATAGCTGTGTTAAACACCGTAAACCTAACCATTGTTGATAGCTGTGTTAAACACCGTAAACCTAACCATTGTTGATAGCTGTGTTAAACACCGTAAACCTAACCATTGTTGATAGCTGTGTTAAACATCGTAAACCTAACCATTGTTGATAGCTGTGTTAAACATTGTAAACCTAACCATTGTTGATAGCTGTGTTAAACACTGTAAACCTAACCATTGTTGATAGCTGTGTTAAACACTGTAAACCTAACCATTGTTGATAGCTGTGTTAAACACCGTAAACCTAACCATTGTTGATAGCTGTGTTAAACACTGTAAACCTAACCATTGTTGATAGCTGTGTTAAACACCGTAAACCTAACCATTGTTGATAGCTGTGTTAAACACCGTAAACCTAACCATTGTTGATAGCTGTGTTAAACACCGTAAACCTAACCATTGTTGATAGCTGTGTTAAACATCGTAAACCTAACCATTGTTGATAGCTGTGTTAAACATCGTAAACCTAACCATTGTTGATAGCTGTGTTAAACATCGTAAACCTAACCATTGTTGATAGCTGTGTTAAACATCGTAAACCTAACCATTGTTGATAGCTGTGTTAAACATCGTAAACCTAACCATTGTTGATAGCTGTGTTAAACATCGTAAGCCTAACCATTGTTGATAGCTGTGTTAAATACCGTAAGCCTAACCATTGTTGATAGCTGTGTTAAACACCGTAAACCTAACCATTGTTGATAGCTGTGTTAAACACCGTAAACCTAACCATTGTTGATAGCTGTGTTAAATACCGTAAGCCTAACCATTGTTGATAGCTGTGTTAAACACTGTAAACCTAACCATTGTTGATAGCTGTGTTAAACACCGTAAACCTAACCATTGTTGATAGCTGTGTTAAATACCGTAAGCCTAACCATTGTTGATAGCTGTGTTAAACATCGTAAACCTAACCATTGTTGATAGCTGTGTTAAACACCGTATACCTAACCATTGTTGATAGCTGTGTTAAACATCGTAAACCTAACCATTGTTGATAGCTGTGTTAAACACCGTAAACCTAACCATTGTTGATAGCTCTGTTAAACACCGTAAACCTAACCATTGTTGATAGCTGTGTTAAACATCGTAAACCTAACCATTGTTGATAGCTGTGTTAAACATCGTAAACCTAACCATTGTTGATAGCTGTGTTAAACACCGTAAACCTAACCATTGTTGATAGCTACCGTAAACCTAACCTTTAGTGTTACGAGTATGCTCCTCTAACTAATTTCATAGGAATCGTAGAAGGTTCATGTTCTCTTTCCACTAGAGGAGATCTCCTTCAGATAAGTTGGACCTCATCATCATCTCGTCAAAATGTAATTAGTTCTCACCATGTTATGGCTGAAAAATTACTCATTTGGCATTAAACAATAATCATCACTCACTCACTCTTTTCATTTTTAACAGATTGTACAAAAACCAACTGTGGAAGCTAAACAGAGTCTGATTAGCATATCTAGACAAGTAGCAAACTCTGTCACGGAGATCGTCCACTCGGCAGAAGTTATTAAAGGTTTGTCTTCCTTTTATTTTATTTTGTTTTTTGTATTAATGTGTGACCTCATTGTTGACCTTCATTTAAAAAAAAACGCCCAAGAACTAATGCTACGGTATCCTAATTTTACTAAGATTTGAGTTTGAAAGTAATAAGTAAAAAAAATTACCAATGAGCTTAATTTCCGCTTTTTAACCATAAGAATTAATTCTATAAAATATCAAGTAACTATTATTAACAGGTAAATATTCAGCATGTGTTTTTGCTTTGTGTGGCTGCAGGCATTGGCTTACAGACACGGCTTCATGCTTATCATCTAGGGGTATTTTAAAAATTCATTTTGTGTTTTGTTTTCATCTTCATGATATTTTTTGCCAAATTTGGGATGAAATTTGTTTTGACTAAGCTGTTTGTCTGTTTTGACTTTTTTTCAGTTATGCTTTCAAATAAGATTAAATATAAGAAAAAATATAGAAAGATGACCTGAAATATATTGTTTCATGGAACTTAAAGTACAAATCCTGAAATTACAAGTTAATAAGATTTCTACAATTGATTATTGAAGCTTTCAGGAAAATATTTCCAAATTTTTTAGGTTCTGAAAATAAAATATAAAGAATATGTGAATTTACAATTAATACGGTCTCTTTATCTAAATTGAACTATTTTTAGAACTGGAAAATATTTCTTGTCTGCAAACAGTCCTCGAAATGCAAATTTGAATTTACTTGTCTGAATCAAATGCTTGGAATTTATTTTGATATAGTTCCAAATAAAAACTGAAAAATTTACTGGTCTGAACCAAGTTTTACTGGTCTTGGGCCGGAGTACTGGTGCTCATTGTGAGGACTGTGCAAAATTTAATTTAAATTTCACGATAATTTTATCAAGAAATTTCTTTTATCCATAATACAGTAATTATTAATAATATGAAATCCCCTCCCCCCTTGTCCAAAAATCCTTATTTCCTCCCCCGTTGTGTGTTTTGTGTTTTGCACATTTTTTTGTTTTTGTTTTGTTGATCATTTTCCACATGCTTTACTTTTGTTTTTAGTAAATAAAATGTATGATAGGACCAGAGGAGTTCCTCGAGCGGTATTTTTGGGTAATTTTGATTTGCACGAAAGGCATTTTTTTCGTTGTTTTTTAATAATAATAATACCCAAGTAGATCCCTTAGAGAGCCCCACAAAATCAGCACGATTTGTTTGTTGCTGTGAGATTTATATTTTTGTCACATTCCCATATTTTAATGTTTATCTCTGATAGTGAAGGCTGATATGTAGAAAAAGAATGAATGATTTAGTTTTATGTATTACCGTACCTTTTCGTATATAGTGCTCACTAATGTATAATGCACATCAATTTCATGGTATTTTGTGTATAATACACCTCAATTTCCCGGGCAATCAGAAAACTGTGTTTATAGTATACAGCATTCTGATTGGTCATTTATTGACAGTAAGAATTCCATATTGAATTCAAAATCAGGTATCTTCAAATATTACGGTTAAGTTAGATTAAAGCTAAATCATTCAATCTTTCTCTGATAAAGCAGCCATCATGAGATTGTTTATAATTGTAAAATAATTTTACATGTATTTATATGTTGGTATAAATGTAGATTATCAACATGATGTCATCAGATATCAAATTAATCTTGTACGAACTTTAAAGACAAGGAGGAATGTGTAGTAAACGAGCGTTTCTTGTTTTTCTTGAGTTAATTACAAAATCAAGTTGATGCCCATGACAGTGTGTTGATATTCTTTTTATTCTGCAATCTGTGAAAATAATGAAACATGTCGTTTAAAGATCTATTGTAAGGTTCAATTTAAAAAAAATCGAAATCAAATGTAATATCATGTCTTCAATAATAGAATGTAAAGACATTAAATTGAGATGGCACCTGTTCCTATTACTGCCCTGATGGTGTAATGGCTTGTATGTTCGCCTCGGGTGCAGTAAATCTTGGGTTCAATCTACGGTAGGTTCAAGCCAACGACTTTAAAATTGGTATTTTGTCGTTCTCCAGTTGGTTCAGAGTCGGGATAATGTATTCCTGTGGAGTGACATATATAAACTATTGTTTCAGTGTTACTAGACGAGAGTCGAATAAACCATAAATCTATTTGTATGCTTTTATCACAACAAATGTAATGATTGCAGGATAAAACAATTTCTCCTATTCTTCTTAATGTGTTTAACCAGTTTGATGTACTTTTCATAATATTTTTAATAACCATAGTGGTTAGATTTCTGAATGAGAATTCACATCATTTCCTCTCGGAAATCAACAACTTAAAAAAAAAAAAAAAAAATCAACTTTTTTGGCATAGGAGAAACGGATTCTCCTTCCCCTACCAGTGGATTACGATATTACTCCAGTCTCAGTAGTGAAATTTTCATTTTCAGAATTTTACTATCTCGAGTGAACTTTCGTGAGTGGAGAAATATCGTAATCCACTGGTAACAGAAGGATAATCTATATATATATTATTATAAACTATTTATATGTTTGTAGCACCAATTGTAAAGACAACAAACATTTATGTGTATTCCATCTCCCGTCATTCAATTTGTATTTTTTTCCTTCCATTTAGCCTTACTCTTAGGTAGGTGTGCCTCGTACAATTTTCCCCAACCTTGAAATATACATAAATGTCATCGCTGTATTATAATTTTGTTTATATGTATCAATTTTGCTTTATCCGATTATTTATAAAACTCAGATATGTATTAATTTACTTTTATATGGATTATTTATGAATCGCAGATATGAATTAATTTCACGTTGATACGATTATTTATAAATCTCAGATATTTTTTAATTTTAAGTTTTTGTCTCGCCTGCATTTTTGTAATTTATGCTTCCTGATTCGACGAAAAAATGCTTGCTTTATTTGAGTTTGAAGTGGGTGCATCTATGTCCTATGGGCATATTCTGAATTGTTTTTATTATTTATTGTACAAGTACATTGTTCCATAGTTGTATGTATCATTTTTTTTTTATTATTAAGTACAAGTTAAGTTGTTACATCAGTGCTTTCAGTGCTTTTAGTTTCTAGTCAATTTTGTTGATATGCAGCTTTCATTTTTTCAGATGCCAAATTTTGTTTTATATTATATTACTTTGTGCCAATAGAAACACAACAATTTGATACAATTTATGTTTTATTAAAATCTCAAACCTGAGAGAACAAAAAAAACAAAAAACAAATGGTGAAAATATTTAGAATAAGTTGAAATGTTTGTTAATAATGCACATAAATTTGTACTTTTTTGAACATTTTGATTTTTAACCCAATAATTAAACACTACCCTCAGGTTTGAATTAGATTTGCAGCTTTTTCAAAAGTGATCTTGAAAAATAACTGAAGTGATTCAAATGCCACATGTAACCAGATTTTTGATGCAGTTAAAGCTGGTTCCTTGTTTAAATTTTTAATAAAAAAATGTAATGGAAGGGTACCAGGGATATTGAAGTACAAAAAATTCAACATGTCTGAATTAGATTGATGTGGTCAAAACAAGTCAACTTCAATAAAACTAAGTGTGGTTTGTAATTGCAAGATTTTAATGGACTCAAGTTTTTGACTTTTTGGATTATTTTTTGTTGTTTAAGCCAAAGATGAAGGACTATAAAATTAAAAAAATTTGAACTGAAAAATCTAATACCAAATGAAATGGAAGTTTTTATTATTTACTCAATAGTATATTATACAATATATGTAAATACAATTATTGAAACAGGGGTGATAAAAAATAATGTTGTGTTTCTATTGGCAACAGTCATAATATTTAATTTATATATAGATCTATACATTATCATTTAGTAGTTTATAAAAATCCAACTCTGCGTGTTGGTCTAGAACAAAGTGGACCTCATTATCATCTCATTGAAAGATTAAATTGTTCTCGCCATGATATAGCTGAAAAATTGCAGAGTTGGTGTTAAGCAACAATTACTCACTCAATCGCTCATTTAGTAGTCTGTTAAAATTTATCGTAATTTTTCGTGTCTTTATTAAACGTGAGACATGTCTTGACATTTTACTACCTGTTTTTAATGCTTGATGAATTACTGCCCATTCTACATGTGTACTCAGTAGGGCACTGGAAATTTGAATATCCAACCAAAACTGATCGTCTGTAACTCACGTCTTATCACACTCCCATACTCTGCACTCGTTACCTGTGGGTCAGTTGAAACAATTGTATTCATTTCGGAGTTGTCCACTTACTGGTCCGACATTTAGAAGTTTCTATAGCAACATAACAGTATTCAAATTATATGACTGGTCGGTAGGTCACCAAACAATGTTTTTTCGTTAACTATACATATAAGGTATCAAAATAATGAAAATATTTTTTTAGTCTAGAAAAATGTAATAGAAGGGCAAATAACTCAAGTCTTCCAAATGCCACTGAGCCAATCAGATTTGAAATGAATTATTTACGAGTGTAAAAAAATGTCTTTCAAGTAACATACTCGCCATCTTGTGGCTGAAAAATTGCTTATTTAGTGTTAAACAACAATCACTTGTTGTTACAAAATGACTTACAGGTGTCAATTGGAGAGTATTGGAGTGTGATCAAACATGGGTTACTGATGATGAACATTATTATCCAGCAATACTAATATGGTATAAAAAAATATATAGTTTTTAAAAATCCATACTAAAAACATTTTCATGCTGTGATAAAACTAATTAAATGTATTTACTCCACAGCAAACAATGAAATAAGATGGTCTTATATTGTCCCAGGTAACCAGTTTTTGGATGCAGTTAATACTGGTTCCCTGTTGATGTTTTATTAAAAAATGCTATGGAAAGGTACCAGGCATATTGTAATATAGTACAGCGTATTTATATTGATTGTAAAAACTTGTCAAATTCAGAAATAATCAGTTGTTATCCTTTATGTTGATTGGACAAAAGATTTTCCAAATTTAGCTGAGAAACTTTTTAGATGGTTGCCATGTCATGTTGTACCTTTCCATAGCCTTGTAACTAAGATGAGTTTGATGATTAAGGGAACCAGTTGGAATGTCAGTAGGATAGTAGAGTTCTTTCCCCTTTGATGTTGTGTTTTTAGAACAAATGAAAAAAATAATGAATTGATGAATTTTGGAGAGAAAAAAATCAAAACCAATAACTTTACATAACAATGATAATTATGAAGTAATTAAGATCCTGTAAATGTTTTATTCTGCCTGTTTGATACTTGGTTTGTGATGATCAGAATTGATAGAGAAAAGAAAGAAAAAAAGCATGAATCAAGCTTGTTTATTGTCCTCTAATAAGTTCATTGTGTGTTATGTTAACAAAATATGTATAATTAGTAAGCATGCCTGTGATAAAATGACTCCTGTTTCAAAGTTAAAATTAAGGATTAGCGTTGTAAGCGTTTATTCCACTTTCAACAAGATTTCAGTTATATACAGTAGTCTTTCTTTGATAATGTCCCTCCCACCAAAGGCCCCCCCCTTTTATCGGGACATATTTTAGATGCTGATATTAGAGAGACCACCCCTCATATAAGGCCACCTTTTCAACATATACTGTAGTGGCAGCCAATTTTACCTGAATATCAGGGGAAAACCATTGATCTGTTGCATGTCATACAAAACTGATCACATATGGTTGTACAATGTATTGAGTACGACTCGCCATGAGTGTGTATTGAGCTCACAATTTAAATTGTGATAAGCACTGATTGTATAAATAGATGTAAAACTACCATGCCATGATGACTGGGACGACCCCTTGTTAAATTAAATTTAAATGTGAAATAAATTTAAAAAATCCCCCTTTTCAGCTATTCTACTGAGTTGAAAAGTTTTATTATGCAAGACTTGTTAGAGAGCATGTACCAACAGCCTTGACCCTATTATATTTAAGCCTACTCCCTTAAGTTTTGCATCGATGGACCAAAGGAAGGGGGATGTCCCTTATCAGAAAAATATTTAATTTTTACAGGGATTTTTTGGTACACAACCCCCTCTTTCTCAGAACCAAAAATTGTAGAGGGTCCCCTGTTTTTGAAAAGTCTGGATCTGCTTCTGTTTTGCATGAGTATTTCACAGGGAATATGGAATACAATTTTTATAGTCCAAAGCAACTTCCTTCAACAAATTTTGAATAAACAATCTCCCCAAGTTCCAAAAGTCGTTACAATACATGCAGTGTTCATATGAAGACCTGTGTCAGACTATAAATCACAAAATGGTTAAATATGGACACCATTGCTTCTCCACATAGCTCTGCATGATCAAGATTTAATGAATTAAACAAGATCTTTAACAGCATGAACCGGTATCATGAACATGCCATAAGCATAGTTCAAAATCATTCAATTTAAAAAAAAAATCTTCTTCTCAGTTTTATTTTAAGTCACAACTTATTTTAAGATATATTTTAAATAAGAATTTTCTTTTAGGAATTCCATCCTGTTAAGTTTAATTAAAAAGAATATGAATTAACTGCCAACAAAAACTCTTAAGATCCAATATGGCCACCATTGCCAGTATTTTCATTTATTTATTAAACTTAATTCATACATAAGAATATTATATCTTTAATTAAGATGAAAATATTAAATTTATAATATGATATTTGTCTACAATTTAAATAACTTTTTTTTTTAATTATGATTTTCCAAAACAAATTAGAAATTATAGGTCAAGAATTAGAATATTGTACCACGAGTTAAAACACTGGTTAAAAATATTAGACAATTTATCTGGGACTTTGTAGAACATTATGGGTTAAATTTTCTTCAAGCCTATTTTGATTTGATGTGGTTTTTTTAGGCTCAGATTGGGTTGATCCTGAAGACCCTACTGTTATAGCAGAAACAGAATTATTAGGGGCAGCTAACTCCATTGAAGCTGCTGCTAAGAAACTGGCATTATTGAAACCCAGACAAAAAGCTAGGGTAAGTACGATAGGTTGTAGATTTAGATTTATACAAGTGTTAAGGGTTGTGGGTGTTTAATATAGTTTAAACATTGTATAAACATAACTAAAGGCTTGGTGTAGATAACAATTTATCTGACAGAAATATATCAACTTCTAGGATAAATAACAGACATACAGAAGTAATAACTGTATATTCTAATGTGAGTTGCTGAATCTGTGATGAATAAATGTGAAATTCAGAGTAATTAGAAATAAGATTTACTAATTTTGTGATTTAGTGAAGGAGATGTGTATTATTATTATGGTGAATAAAGGAAAGATTTCATTTATTTTGGTGATGAATAAGAAAAAATTTACTAATGATGGTGGAAGAGAAAGGAATGATGACTTATTTTAATTTTGAATAACAGAAAGGTTTTATATTTTTTGGTGATGAATAAGGGAAAGATTTACTTATGATGGTGGCAGGAGAAAGGAAAAATAACTTCATCTGGTTTTTGAAAATGGAAAAATTGCATAATTTGATTTTGAATAATGGAAAGATTTAATATTTTTCGTGATGGATAAGGAAAAGATTTATTTATCATTTTTGTGAATAATTGTAAGATTTACTGATGATGATGGTGGTGGATAATGTTATTGTTTTGGTGTTGGTTAAGGGACAGATTTACTTTTGGTGGTGGTGGAAAATGTCATAATTTGGTGTTGGATAGAATATATTTGCTATGTATGGTGATGGACAACTGCTAATTACTGTCAGATATGTTTGATATATTTGGTGGTAGTTAATAGTAACACCGAATATCAAACATGTCATGATGGTGGCAAGCTAACACAACGGTGGTGGTTTATATTATTTTTTGTTAACACTCTTAACACAAATTTTTTTTTTGGCTCCAAAGGTATCCTCTTAATACTTGTTTGACAGTAATTATATTTCCTTGTCTGTTTCTCTCATCTTTATATGACATTATTTGACCTTCAAGATCTTTCTTGTGTTAGTAATAAAAAAGTGGTGTTTGTATTTTTTAGTTGAAATCTATCACTTTTAAGTGGGTAAGTAAAAACAAGAAGTGATCACAATTTTAAGACTTGACAATTTATTTAAAAAAAAAAAAAAAAGGTGTTGAATTTTTAATTTTATGCTTTTGTCAACTATACCTCAGCTGATTTTGGTTATTCAGTTGAGACCATGTGGATTTCTTGCTTCCAAAGACTTCTGAATTATTTGGATTTCCAATGCTTTGACTATTGAGTGTACCTGGTCAAGGTTATTACAGAAACGTGTTGTGCACTCCGAATTAGATATCGTATGTTTTTAGTACAAAGATCTGCTATGGATTTGATACATTCCGAATTATAGGATAATTTGTTTATGTCAAAATTGTTTTTTCATGAAGATGATGTTTAAATAATATCGATTTATATAAAAACTGTGGATGTTTATATATATATTTTGGTATGATGCAGGATTTAAAAAAAAATAGAAAAGAAAAAAAAAGTTCATATTAATACAGCCGAACCTCCTTGGGACCAACGTTAGTGTTCAGAATAGACAGGTGTTTGATTTAAACAGATTGAATAAACAAGGATTTCCTAAATTAAGACTTTATTTAGAGTAATTTATACAAGATTTCAGTTTATTTAGGGTTAGGTTTACACTGAGAGTGATAATCAGAATTTAATAGAGATCTGATTAAGAAATGTTCAGATTTATTATATACAGGATAACATGAAATTAATATAAGTATGCAGTAAGTTGTGTCTTTGATTTGTCCTTGAAAAGTGTGTTGTTATATATGTTTGCAAGTCAAATTTTTGTGGTCATTGCATACCAAACTTTTATCAAGTTTTAGAAAGGGACAAATGTCCAGATTCCATAAATTTTCTTTTGACCCCCTTTTTGCAAATTTATTTGTCCAAATACTGTATTTCCTTCGGCTTATTTTTGGTGATATATCCTGCAAATATATGACATTCTTTACAAATGTATTTGGTTCACCATTGACCTTTGACCTTCTGTAAGCGTAATAATGAAAATACACTCCCTGCCCCCTTTTTTGCAAAGTTATTTTCCAAGCACTATTTAATCCAGCTTATTATTGGTTGATTTTTTTGGTGATGTATCCTGCTAATAAATGATATTCTTTAAAATGTATTTGGGTGACCTTTGACCTTCTATAAGCTTTATAATTCTCTGGGTGAAAATATAGACCCCACGTTTTCCCCTTTCCTTTGTATATACAGCTTTAAGCTACCACCCTATCTATTTTTGTTAAATTGATGGCAATTGTGTATAGACTTGATGAACGGGGTATGGAAAGATTTTTTTCCTTGGATCCCAGTAATTTTTAAAAGAATAGTTAAAGAATTTGAGTGCGCAAATTATGCCTATTTTATTTTAAAAAAATATATATACCCCGGTATATATTTTTGATTAAATATCAAAAACCATATTATAATATCTGTTTTATGTAAGGCATAATAAATAAATAAAGAAAAGAATAAAATTGTATACCTAAACGACTAGTCTCCCAAGACACGGTATCTTTACCCTTTTATGTAGGAATATAACACTTGTCTTTTATCACAGTTGAGCCTTAGTGTGTTCAGATCTAAAAGACCCTCTTTATAAGGCCTCATCTCTTATCTGTGAGACCAGACTTCAAATGTACTGAAAATACTACTAAATTATCCCCCTCAAGAGACCCCTCTTATAAGGCCACTCCTCTTGTCAGATGTATTGATATAGTAAAATACTACTAAATTGTCTCCTCATGAGAGGCCACACCTCTTGTCAGATGTATTGATATAGTAAAATACTACTAAATTGTCTCCTCATGAGAGGCCACTCCCAGCAAAGGCCACACCTCTTGTCAGATGTATTGATATAGTAAAATACTACTAAATTGTCTCCTCAAGAGAGGTCACTCCTCATGTCAGGCCATTTGTTTTCATTGCAGGCAGGATGGTCTTATAAGGCAGGGTCTAGTGTACTTTGATTTAATGACTGCTTCATGCAATATATATAATATATATATACTAGTATATATTTTCACAGTAAGATTGATTTTTACTGATGCTATGTTACACAGGAAGCTGATATGAGCCTGGATTTTGAAGAACAGATTTTAGATGCTGCCAAATCCATCGCAGCTGCCACAGCGGCACTTGTCAAATCTGCTTCAGCGGCACAGAAAGAATTGGTTGCTCAAGGAAAGGTAGGTTATTGTAACGTGTTAGGTAATAGTGAAAATAGTAACTGTTTATTGAGGAACGACAATACCATTACTGTTTTGCAATAATGTCGAAATGTAAACTAAGGTTATTTTTTTTATAAGTACCAGACAAAAACAATATACAGTACAGTCAGAGACATACCATGATAAATCACTGTGATAGACGTATCACTCTTCTTAGTGATACTGATACAGTACAGTCGGACATAGTGTGATAAATCACTGTGATAGACGTATCACTCTTCTTAGTGATACTGATACAGTACAGTCAGACATAGTGTGATAAATCACTGTGATAGACGTATCACTCTTCTTGGTGATACTGATATATCTTTTGGTCTGTTTAATCTATTTACTTACTTTTTTATGCATTTTGGGTGATACCAAGTAATACTCTAAATACAAAAGAAATTTTAAAGATAAATTAAACAGAATAAAAGATATATCAGTATCACTAAGATGAGTGATGTGTCTATCACAGTGATTTATCATGGTATGTCTCTGGCTGTACTGTAATATTATTTTTACATGTGAAATTTTTGTTCATAGATATACATGGAAAATACAGTTGTATTGTCTATCGAATTAAATGTGAAAGTTCACATCAATGACAAATGTTTATTGTCCTTCGCTCCATCTTTTGATATGCCATATTTACTACGAGATAAGTATGAAAACATAGAATCGACTTCGGACAACTTTACAAAACCTGACACATAATTTCTGGATAATCATGTGCAAAGTTAAGCTCTGTTCGAGCTAAGTACAATATTTATCCCATATGAAGACATAGATTTACATATTCAAAGAGAATTAGCTATGGAGGCTTGAAGAAAAATATTTAATGAACGGAACTTAGCGGTATCAATTTACTTAGGCGACCAACTCGACAAATGAGATCATAGTACCTGAAAAACCAGACCTTAGTCGGAATTGTGAATTTTTACATAACGGGTGAAATCCATAGCTCTATGGTCACACGCACAAAAAAATATAGAGATAAGGATTAAAATTTAGGATCGACTTCGGACAACTTTGCAAAACTGTATCTCTAATTTCCGGATATACATGTGCATAAGCGACAAATGAGATTATAGTACCTAAAAAGCCTGACCGTAGTTGGAATCAGAAATTGCGAAATTTTGCAACTGGTGAAATTTGTAGCTCTATGGACACACACACACACACGCACACACACACAATTATATATAGACCATAAGAGCTACAGTTCCACAGCTAAGACTAGTATGTTATAAGAAAGATAAGTTGTATGACTAGTTAAGGCATGATCTGTCTTTGTTATTGCTGTAGTTTGTTTCTTACGCTGTTGTCTCCCTTTGAATCGTCCTAACTTCCTTATTGAGTATAATACAACTTAGTGCAGCATGCATGAATTAACCTTCAGTCGTAGGCAAATAATGCTGACCCCCTTCCTAAGGTTACCCTAGAAATCGTCATAAATTAATTTTCAACAATGCCCCCCTAAGGACACCCTAAGAAATCATCATTTTTTGGCATTCATTTTACCCCCTATAGAAGAAGACTAATAGGCTCTTACACGAGTCCATATTGAAGCGATATCTTCCACGAGTGTAAGAAGTTGCCTATTTACCAGAGTGGAGAGCAGTGGAACACGGGTAAAAGACATAGAATTTGTCACACGAGTGGAAAATATCCCCATCTTCAATTTTGGCAGAATGTTAGAACACATTTCTTTTGTTGAATATGAAGATAAAACTCCACAGAAGACAAAGCTTGTCATTCTTTTGGGACGATTTCTATTGTGACGTAAAATCATTCATGACGTTTATTACTGTTACAACTGTGACGTGGAACAAATCGGTTGGTTTGATTTGGCATTTTCTCATGAGAGAAAGCTACGCATGAGTGACCCTGTCTCCTATGGGCTATCTCCTATGAAAAAAAATATCTATTTACGCACTAAAATAAGATCTTGCCAATACCGTATTTACCGGTAATTAATGAATGCACTTAAATACGGAAGAAAAAATAAGATCTTTCCATTGCCATATCTACCAGAATTAATTAAATGCACTTGAATACGGAAGAAGTTAAAAATATTATCTTTCTATTGCCGAATCTACCAGAATTAATTGAATGCACTTAAATTGTTATAAGAATGCCTGTTAGTAAATAACCATTATAGATCAACCTGCTGCTTTTCAGATCCGTACTAGACGAGAGGTAAAGATTAACATGCTTTATTTGTGGTGATGTGTGCTATGCTATATTTTTACACATTTTTAACGGCTAAGGAATAAATAAATAACACTTGTAATCATCTCTATCAATTGTCCGTTTTCGATGTCCCACAATTTTCTGAAATATACTAATTTATCAGGTTGCTGTGTAATAATTTAAGTTACCCTGAAGGAAATCACTTGTAACCATTTCTGTCAGCTTTATTTTTTTTTTTTTTTGCCCATAACACCATACTTCGGTGGCATTTCTGCCCTGCATCTAGTTTCTCTTCAATAACTTAGTTCCCCTTCAGCAAATGATTTGAAATTGATATACAAGATCTGGGACCATTAAAAGCAGGTCAAGTTTGATATAGGAATTTTTCCTTTCTGGAGTTATGCCCCTTGATTTGCTGAAGATTTCTGTGGTTTCCCTTTAGTAACTTAAGTTTCCCTCCTGTATTGAACATTGTTTTTGAACACAATTCTCAGGTCAGATTCAAATTTTGTTATTATCCCTTGAAGGGTCCATAGTTATGTCCCATAATTGAAACATTGCAAACTTGTGGTTTCTGGTTTTTTATGTGTTATGTTTTCCAAATATTTTGAAATTTTTGCATTGTTTTTGTCCAAAATTCACAGGTTGAGTTTGAATTTGAATTTGAAAAATTATGGTATTCATGTTCTAAATCCAATTTCCTTTAGCCAAATCTTTTGAAATTTGTGCACATTCTATTAGATTTTATATATACTTAGAGTTCTCTTTAGTACAGATCTTTGTAGTATGCAATCTCCTAGCTTATATATAGGAAAACCTAAGGGGTGCATTTACACTGTCAACTGTTTCCTTCAAATTCATTTTAAAAAATTCTTTACCCATGCACCTGCTTCAAGCACAAATTTGACCATCTAAGCACATCGTCAAACATATTTGACCGGTCCATCAAATATTCGAAAAGAATTAGGATCAGGTGGGTTGGTTTTTTTTTTTTTCTTTCTTTTTTAAATCAGGTCTACACGTGAAGTTTGAAACGAATATGCAGGACAAATTTGACCGTGTAAACACACGATTAAATCTCATCCTTATAAAAACACAAATCTACTAATTTACATCTGATTAATTTTACTGCTACTTGTATATATATATATATATAAAACCTACTTATATTCAGTATCTATTTCTGCTTATATAATTATATTGCTTGCTTTCTATATATTATTCTGGTGCAAGATATATTGTTTCTAACCTATTATATATCCTTTTCTTACCACTTCTTGTTTAGGGGGGGTTCTGATATATTTGTTTGTCATCTGTTTGACCCCTACGTTAGTGATGTATGGATTGATGTCAGAAATCAACAGACTTAACCACTTGTTCATATAATGAAAAGATCATATCAAAACTATTTACAAATGTTTGAAATATTTAATATAGTGAAACATGTCTGAACCTCCTTGGAACCAGTTTTTGTGTTCAGAGTAGATAGGTGTTCAGTGTATACAGATTAAATTAACAAAGATTTTCGACATTAGAACTTTATTTAAAGTTCGATTGTTGCATGATTTCACTGTAAATTGTTCAGAATTGCTTTTTCTTGTATGGTTTGTAAATGTCTTTTTAAATAATCTGAATGACTTGAAATATTTAACAAGATTTGTTTTCTTATTCTCCTTGAGACTTGAACTGTATTTTAATAGAAACAAATCACTTTTGCATGTAAACAATAAATCAAGATACATGTACTAACATGAAAATATAATATAAAAGGGTTATCTCCCTTGAAAGTGTAATAAATGAATTATCTCCCCTTCTAAGTGTAATAAAATTATTATCTCCCCTTTTGTAGATTGGAGCAGCATACCACAAGGCTGACTTTCAGAATGATGATGGTCAATGGTCACAAGGATTGATCTCGGCAGTAAGTTATTTTAAAAATTTTAATAATTATATATATTTTTGTTATTGATGAAAAGAAAGTTGAAACAGTGATGTTCAACAATTCCACCAATATCAACAAAACCGATCACCTCTCACCTCAAATCATTGAACTAAAACAAAGACCATGACATATGGTGTTGGCAATCCAGGTCCTTTCTTTGGACAGGCACAAAAATTATTGTTAAACTGTTGGAATCACAGCCCTCACTTTATAGTTAGATCTACAATGGCAATACGAATCGCAACAAAAAAATCAGGTCCATATAACATGTATAGTAGTAGTGGGGAAAAAAGATGATAGATGCTCGACAATAAAGGGCAATCCACACACTCCCCCCTTAAAATGTGTAGGGTATGTGAGGATAGGAATGGATTGTCATGTAGAACCATTCACGATAAATTTATGCTCAAAATAACTATAGCCATAAATTTATCTTTCAATTTCACCCTAATGGTAAGTGTAAAAAACCGGATTTGATAGATTATGACAAATTGCTGTTCGATCTTATGCTTGTGGTAGGTAAAATGAGAGAGTGTTTGGTGTTTTGATGGTAAAAGATTCACACTTTTAAATTGTAAACTTGTACATTGTCGTTGTAATGTTCACTTGTACATGGTAATTATAATGGAAATAAAATGTTATTGTAGGCTAGAATGGTAGCAGGAGCAACCCACAGTTTATGTGAGTCAGCCAACACCATGGTACAAGGGAATGCTACGGAAGAAAAACTTATTGCTTCAGCTAAAGAGGTCGCTGGATCAACGGCTGCTTTACTGGTAGCTTGTAAGGTCAAGGCTGATCCAGGGTCAATGGCAATGCAAAGGTTACAGGTATGTAGATATGGGTCAAAGTTACATAATAGCTGCTTTACTGTTAGCCTGTACAGTCAAGGCTGATCCAGGGTCAAGGTTAAATAATAGCTGCTTTACTGGTAGCTTGTAAGGTCAAGGCTGATTCATGGTCAGTGGCAATGCAAAGGTTACAGGTATGTAGATATGGGTCAAGGTTACATAATAGCTGCTTTACTAGTAGCTTGTATGGTCAAGTCTGGTCCAGGGTCAGAGGCAATACAAAGGTTACAGGTATGTAGATATGGGTCAAGGTTACATAATAGCTGCTTTACTGGTAGCTTGTATGGTCAAGTCTGGTCCAGGGTCAGAGGCAATACAAAGGTTACAGGTATGTAGATATGGGTCAAGGTTACACAATAGCTGCTTTACTGGTAACTTGTAAGGTCAAGGTTGATCCAGGATCAGAGGCAGTACAGAGGTTACATATATGTTGATAAAGGCAAGGTTACTTGATAGTTTTATTGTGCAGCTTGTAAGATTAAAATAGATTCAGGGTCAGTAGTCCAAAAAAATATTCAGGACAATGATAGAAAAGAAAAATATAGGTCAAATTTTGAGTATTGTTACCCTTTTCTGGAACATGGAACCCAAAGTTTTAAAATGTTCACTTGTTTGTTCGTAATTAAAGTGTTGGTGTTAATGGTTAACATGCTCACCTCGAGTGCTGTAGATGTGGATTAGAGCCTCCGTTGGGTAAAACCAAGCACGATAAAATTCTTTTTTTGTTGTTTCTATGCTAAGGGGTAAGAGCAAAGAATGATTGGCTTGGAATCAGAATAATGTGTCCAAGTGGAGTGATTTGTCTTTCCGCAGACTGTTGTTTCGGTGAGCTAACACTATAAAAATCCAACTCAGTGTGGTGGTCTAGTACTAAGCGGACATCATCATCATCACTTCATCAAAGTGTATCTTGTTCTCGTCATGATATGGCTGAAAAATTACTGAGTTGGCGTTAATCAATAATCACTCACTTTACACACTTGACTGTTATAGGCTGCTGGTAATGCTGTAAAGAGAGCTACTGATGCCTTAGTAAAGGCTGCACAACAAGCCAAAGGATTGACAGAAGAGTCGGCAGATGTAAATATAGATGGTACAAGAGTCGGAGGAATAAGACAGGTCGGTAGTCAAAATAATTGTTTCTCCTGGTCGGTCGTCAAAAATACTTTTTACCAGGTTGATAGTCAAACCTAATATTTACCTGGTCGGTAGTCAAAAATAATTGTCACCAGGTCGGCAGTCAAAAATAATTGTCACCAGATCATTAGTCAAAAATAATTGTCACCAGGTCAGCAGTCAAAAAAAAATTTCATCAGGTCGGCAGTCAAAAATAATTGTCACCAGGTCGATAGTCAAAAATGATTTTCACCAGGTCGATAGTCAAAAATAATTGTCACCAGATGGATAGTCAGAAATAATTGTCACCAGGTCGATAGTCAAAAATAATTGTCACATGGTATTGGAAAAAATGGCTGCATGTTTAAAGTATATTTTATTTGTAATAAATCACCATGAATTTTCTATCACATCAATAAAATGAAACTTTGTAGACAGTGATCAAATATCTGACATGCAATATATATGACGACTTAAAAATGGCTAAAGCAAAATTATTTATAGCAAAAATTCTGATTTTGAACTCAACAACTTTGGTATAAATTGTTTATGTTTTATATACAACTGTTCAAGATACAATAAAAACTGAACTTTAATTTGGCATACTAAATTTACGAATATTTTAAAAAATTTCACATTTAATGGATACTTTATAATATGAATTGTGTGTAATTTTAAAGCAAATAGAAGCTCAGGTTGACATGTTGGAAATGGAGAGAAAATTAGTTGAAGCAAGAGAAAAACTAGCTAAGATTAGAAAAGCTAGATACACAGACGAAAATACTTGTAAGACGAACAAACACTATCTCATTTGTTACGTTGAAATCTTGAATTTACTCGTTTGGTGATTATGTTGAAATCTTGAATTTACTCCTTTGGTGAACATCTTTCTATTTAAAGACATTTAACTTTTATTATCTTGAATCTTATCTCCATTTAAAGACATTTAACTTTTATTTTGAATTAATACAGTCAATATCGTATAATAGAATTTTGTGGATAATCGGATATTCTTGCGAAACGCGAAACACCAAACCATTTCTAAAGTTTTAAAGGGGAAAAAACTCTAGTTATTTGCATATCGGAAAAGCGAATATACCGGCTTTTCAAATAAAAAAAATCCAGGTAAAAAGTTGGTATATGTCGTAATAATCGAATATTCTTTTACATTTTGAACAGGAAGTGTAGCTCCGAAATTTTAAATGGCAAAATTGGAAGTGTTCACATATACCATTGTTGTATTTTACTATCTAATGATGTTTATTTTGTTGACAGTGTCACATGTTTTGTTTGTTATTATTTGTTTGTTGACGTCATGGTTTTACTCATATTGTGATATCAGAGAGAAATTCAAATTTATGACAGGGAGCCGTACTGACCGTGATCGTACGGTACCGTAGTTGGATTTACAACTACCTGTGCAATCAGTGCCTATCACCACTAAAGTTGTGAGTTCGAATACCACTCATGGCGAGGGATACAACATTATGTGATAAAAGTTTGTCAATGACTTGTGACAGGTCGGTAGTTTTCTCTTTGTTCTCCGGTTTCCTGCACCAATAAAACTGACTGCCACGATATAGCTGAAATATTGTTGAAAGTGGCGTTAGACACCATAAGCCACACCCATCAAATTTATAGCAGGTTTGGCTGCCCTATGTATCCTTTTTGAAATAAAATTATTTCATTGTAGTTGTTCCTACAATGTAGCGTCAATTTATGTGGTTTTATCCATATTTTTATATCGGCACCCTTTGTTGTTTAAAAAATAATTGTCACCAGGTCGATAGTCAAAAATAATTGTCACCAGGTCGATAGTCAAAAATAATTGTCACCCAGTCGATAGTCAAAAATAATTGTCACCAGGTCGGCAGTCAAAAATAATTTTCATCAGGTCGGCAGTCAAAAATAATTGTCATCAGGTCGGTAATCAAGAATAATTGTCATCAGGTCGGTAATCAAGAATAGTTTTTCACCAGGTCGATAGTCAAAAGTAATTGTCATCGGGTCGATAGTAAAAAATAACTGTCACCAGGTTGATGTAATGGACAAAATGGCAGCATGTTTTTCAGTATATTTTATTTGTATTGAGTCACAGGTAAGATCAAAAAATGAAACTTATGAAATGGATGTAAAATATCTGTCATACAAAATATGAGGACTTGATTTTGGACTCCAATTGTGTATGTTTGATATGAAACTTTACAATGGTACAATGAAAAAAAAAATTGAATTTAGTCAAATTGAATATTTAATTAATACTTTTGTGAATTTGGTGTACATGTGCTAAATTCAATTTAATTATTTTTGAAATTTTAGTATTTCCTGGGATACTTTAATTTATTAATTGTGTGTTGTTTTAAAGGAAATACAAGCTCAGGCCGACATGTTGGCAATGGAGAGAAAATTAGTCGAAGCGAGAGAAAAACTAGCTAAGATAAGAAAAGCTAGATACACAGACAAAAATACTTGTAAGACGAACAAACACCATCTCTTCTGCTTCGTTGCAATCTTGAATTTACTCGTTTTGTGATTATTGAATGTGAACATCTTTCTATTTAAAGACATTTTACTTTTATAATCTTGAATCTTTTCTCCATTTTTGAATTAATATCCTTTCTTTCAAATTCTTTTTTTTAATGACTAAACTTGTAAAGACAATATGTCACTCGCTGCCTTGTGTTGTATGTACCACACAAACAATCTTCACGCTAACCCACTTCCTCTTGATGAAGTTTCATTATGTTTTATATCATAATAATTTCCAAAAAAAAATTATTCATAAGAATGCCGTAATGGTTATTCATAAGAATTTCCAAAATATGTTTATTCATAATAATTTCCAAAAATGTTTATTTATAATAATTTCCTAATGTTTATTCATAATAATTTCCAAAAATGTTTATTCATAAGAATTGTCTAATATTATTCATAAAAATCTCTTATTGCTTTTATTCATGATAATCTTCTAATTTTTATTTAGTATTTCCAAATATATATTCATGTTTCCCAATTTGTATTCATAAGAATGTCCTAATGTGTAAACTTAAGAATCTCCTAATGTTTATTCATAAGTATTTTCTTATATTTATTCATAAAATTTTATGCATTTGTTAATGTAAATATGCATGACAAATTTATCATGGATATTATTTATACATATAAATATTTAGAAAATACAGACACGGGTAATATGCATTGTATATAAAGGTATATAGACTCCAAAGAAAAAATATTTTTATTGTTCAAAGGGGATATTTTAAATATACAAAATTTAAGACCTTAAGATGTAAGATGTCAGGCTATTAATGTATGTCATTACTTTCAAGTCCATGGGGTCACCTCTATTAACCAGTCGCCTGTATTTAAAGGTCACCTTTTCTTGTCTTGTCATAGAAAATTTCATATGAATTTAACCTCTCTTAAGAAGTCACCTGTCTTATAAGTCACCTTTTTCTTAGTCGCAAAGGTGACCTCTTAATACAGGTTTGATTGTATTTTTGTTATCATAGTGCATCTGATATCTGGCTTGATAAGAGAGTTGACCTTTGTGGGGGTGTTTAAGGACTATTGTATGTAAATGAATTTCAGGGTCTGATCTCAAATCAACCTTTGCAACAGAATAACCTTTTTAATTTCAAATATTGTCAAACCTACCCATGTGATGTCAGCTGTCTTATAAGGCCACTTTTTATTGGTTTCAAATGTGACGTCTTGATACAGGTTTGACATTTTCATGCATTTTCAATATGGTTATACTTTGCGAACGCATACGTGGGGGGGGCATCGTGTCCTATGGACACTGTATCTTCATGTTGATTTTAATTCTTTTTTTCTTCTCATCTTTTGTAGGAATTGCAAGCACAGGAAGAAATTTTAAAGCGAGAAAAAGAACTTGAAAGGGCACGATTGAAATTAGCAGAAATTAGGAAAGCTCGATATAAACCTGACAATTATGACTCTTCTTCATCTAATTTTTAGAATGACTATTGCTATTATTAGTCAAGAGTTTTATCTCTTAAGACTATGTATTTATATTGTATTTAATCCATCCGATGAAAGCGGGAAAAAAACGTTATATTTTACTGCCTTGCATATTATAGACAATCCGTAATTGTTTGATCAATTTGAAGACATGATAGCAAAGTGCCATAATTATACACAGGGAGTTAAATGGAATGGATTTTGGACACATGGCAGAAAAGAAGTGCCATAAAAATTATACGTTGGAGTTAAATAGAATGACTTTTGGACACATGGCAGAAAAAGGAAGTGCCATGATTATATGTAGGAGTTAAATAGAATGGATTTTGACTCATGGCAGAGAAGGAAGTGCCATAATTATACATAGGAGTTAAATGAAATGGAGAGTCCTGTTCTGTGCAGTGTTTTTTTACATATCAAACATGATCTGTAATATTAGAAGAATTCCTCATACAAAAACAGTACGGTGACTTAGATGAAGAACCACATAGCGGTGTATAAGATTTTGTACTAGAATTTGATCGTTATGAATTTAATAGAGGTGAAGCATTATGTTCTTGTATGTGAATAAATACTCTTTTTATCATTAGAATAGGTATATAGAATATCGGCAGTTGTGAAAGTGGAGACAGACATTATCATTAGTATGGCAGCCAGTTCATTAGGATGAGCTGTGATACTAGTGATATTGTTTTTATTGGTAACAACCTAATGTGTTTCACATCAACCTGACCGATAATTTTCAGCATCAGAGTTGGTTTGATGATACCGAAAATATCACTCAGCTAGATCAAAGGGAAAATATCACAATAACCGATAAATCCACATATTTTATGAGACTTCCAGCTTCCCATTAGACACAGAATTTTTTTGAAGAGGTAGCTGTTATGGTGTCATGGGGTCAGAGGTCAGATGTACTTTTAAATGAAAGATTGCTATTTATACTCTCAAGGTTAAGAGTCGTTCCCTTTAATGCTGGTTATCTAACTTGTGTTCTGTAAGTCAACTGACTTAATATAACTCGGTTGTTTGTTTAGAACAAATAAAGTATACTTCATCTCTTATTGTTTATGACAAACATTACTTATCAAGCTATGCATTGTAAAAAAAAAAACAATTTTGCTTTTGCTAAGGTAAATTTTTTTTTTAATGGATGCATTTTGACAGCTTATTAGTACTGTGTATCTGTGTGAAAAATTCAATCCCGTTTAAATTAGATTTAAAAAAAAAAAGTTCTTTAAGTAAAAAAACGTGTCATTCTATAATCCTTGAAATATGGTAATTAATTGGTTATTCTCACAAGATTGTTTAAGCTTGTTTGTTAGATACAAATTTTAATGTTGTTAAATAAAACGGATTGTTGTTTTTTGTAAGAAGAAGTTTAAGAATTTTAGAAGTCTTTTATACATCTTTACATATATTTCTATGTGTTTTTTATACATATAGACACTTGTGTTCACTAACTTATTTTAATAAGTTTCTCAATATTCTTTTCATTTATTTATCAGTAAACTAAGTGCTGCATTTAGATGTAATTTAATGTACCAAATAATGTTTTTTCCAATATGGAGTTACATCCCCTGCATATGTAGTTATCTCCCCTGTTTATGGAGTTATCTCTCCTATTTATGAAATTATCTCCCTCCCCTGTTCCAATATGTAGTTATCTCCCTCTTACTGTTCCAATATGGAGTTTCTCCCCTTTTTATGGAGTTATCTCCCCCATTTATGAAGTTATCTCCCTCCACTATTCCAATATGTAGTTATCTCCCCTGTTTATGGAGTTATCTCCCCATTTATGAAGTTATCTCCCTCTACTGTTCCAATATGGAGTTATCTCCCATATTTATGAAGATATCTTCCTCCACTTCCAATATGGAGTTGTCCCCCCTGTTTATGTAGTTGAGTGTTGGTGTTTCTGTAACTTTATTTTTTTAATATTAATACGACTGACAAAAATGATACATCTGTGTAACATTCGAATAATTGATGTGTAATGTTCATGCTGTGATTTTACCAGTTATAATACTTCAATTAAAACCAAAGTACACAACATAGGGAGGTGGAGGTTGATTGTGGGCGTCGCCGGGTAATAGTAATGTTATTTTGATATAAATATTCCTCATATATATATATAATATCCATGTACCCTATTTGGGCGTAGATAATATGTATCCCTTCATGGCACCGTAAATTGCTGTAAACTTTGTTGTAATAGAAAGGTCAGTTGCTGGTTTGTTTCCAGGTACTGGGAGTTCCTACACAAATAATACTGAATCGTGATATAGCTGTATTTATTTATATGTTAACATTACATTTTCAGTATATAATCACGAGAACTTTGATGGGAGTTAAAAAAAAATTCACATCCATTTTTTTTTTTTACATAACTCTTCTTGACATATTACAATTAAAGAGAGAACAGAATAATTTAAAATAAAGGAATCACATGATGTTCCTCAACCAATCATATACCCATGGCGGGGGCATTCATTGTCTGTTTGTTTTCTCCCCCATTACGTCTGGTAGTCCTCATTTATTGTTGAAAAATGCTGAAAGTTTACGTAAACATGAAAAAACCAAAACCAAATAAGAATGTCACATGATATTGTTCAACCAATCACAAACCCTATTTATAAGGTGTAATAATATATATTGTAGGATCTGTTATGTAACAATATTTTTTTCATTTACTCATCATGATTTATCGTAGAAAAACAAACTTTTATGTAGCAATATTATTTTCCTTTACTCGTAGAAAAAAAACGTAATACAGAAAATCTTCCATAAAACTATTGTTATATGTTTATATAAACGTTTAATATCGTAAACAAAACCCTTATATTACAAATCTTGCTATTTTTGTTGTTTTTATATACATGAAATATGATAAATATTTTGTAAGATTATAGACATTCATATTTAATATCATTTGTATGTGTTTTAGTTTATATTATTGACCATCATGAATGTAAAGAAAAAAACATCGTAAAAATAGCCCAGACTATATCTATATTTATTGTCAAGTTACGTTGACAAGACAGCTGACCTTTATTAAGTTTTATTTTTGTTTACTTGTGCATGTAATACTTCTTCCTATTATTTTTTTTAACCATCTCAAGTTTTGTATCTGTGCTTCCTGGCTTCAGCGATAGTGTTCTATTTACCTTAATAGTCGTAAAAAAAATCCATCAGAATAGTTGTGTTTTTGTAATTTTTTTTGTGTATGATTTTGTTTACCTTAAGGGCTATAATTGTTCTAAATATAAATTTGCTACAAAAAAGGGATGCAAACTTAAGTGGCCTTAGATTTATAGATTTTCATACTGACTAAATAAAACAGTTTGTCGTGTCAACCCACCTTTAAACAAGATTGAATTGTCGGCAGATGAAAATGACTGATTTCTTTTCTACATGAACAATTATAATTGTTTTAAATTTTATTCTAAATTTCCATTTGAAACACTAAAGTAATAGTTCCTATCCATGATATTACAAAACTGCTAATCAGTGCCAGATTTCCCTATAGGCTCGATAGGCTGAAGCCTAAAACCTCATAATTTAGGAGACCTCCGGCCAAGGTGTATTTTATTTTAAACACTGTTATTGGTCTTTCACACTTATGCTTTCATAGCATACTGTACTTTCTAAACAACCCTTCAGTAATTTTCTCAACACAGTTGCACTCCATTTCAGAATATTGCAGAAATTTTAAACACCCCTCATCATCTTCGACTTTATTGAAATTGATTAAGCACACTTCCATCTTCCTCCAGTCGTGAAGGTGGGGAAATGGGAGGGGGCTCACAAGTGCAATACCCTAGGGCCTCTCTTTATCTAAATCCGGCACTGCTGCTAATACATTTTGTTTTTGTCACATGGGAGTTTCATGGTGAGGCTTTTGATTGGGTGTTTCTTATAGGAGGGATACGTCACACAAAACCTTATAGAATATTATTATTGTACCATGTATGGAGATCGTAGAAATATATCCAGTGCTTTGAAATTATCACAAAAAATACTAGTCCAATATTGTTTAAGAGTATTGTAAATATTAGCTTTGTTGCTTAGCAAGTAATATATTGACAAGATATATATACATATTTTTTTGGCGTATTTGTTTATGATGTATTACGTATATATGGCAGTAGATATCATTAGAATAATTGAAGGAGAAATTCTATTTTTATCATTTATTCATTTTCATTTCGTTTTTATCTTTGAGTTAATAAATCAAGACATTTATACATTTCTGAAATAATACCAATTTGAGTTCGGGTTTATTTGAAATTTCTGTTGAAAAGCTTAACAAAAAGTTTATAAAGTATTTTTAATTTGATGGCAAAAATATGTTGTTTGAAGTGTATTTCTAATTTTTATCTTTTTCTTCATTTATTGAATTTCTAGTTGTTGGTTTTTTTTTGACAATTTGTATACATATATGTAAATGATGTTCTGTGTATGTAACCTTATTTTTTGAGCTTGTGATGTTTTCTCTGTGTTTTGATCTGATACCTACATGTTCATAACCCAATATAGGGATAAAATTTAAAAGGGAACCAGTAGCCAAAGATGACTAAAATTTGTCCTTGACACTTGAATATTTTCAGCCTAGTGGGAATATTTTATGTGCAAAGTCATTTAGCTTTGATAATTTTTGCTGGGCTGCTAATATAGTTATTTGCTACTGCAGTAATAAATGTTAAATTTTGTCCCCTGTGAAACAAATCTATTTATAGACAAGTTAATTAAGACATGTGTAGTTCTCTGTCTTTTCTGATTTCACTAATATATTTTTCACCAGTGTAAATATACTATAAGAATCCTGAAACCAGTGAAATAATTTTTTTTTTATCAAAATGTAATGAATTATGTTTTTTTTTTCATCTGTTTTTAATGACATCTCTGCCAGACTAATTTGCATATCATTTGAATAAAGGCTTGTTTGTATTATACATGTTGACAATAATAAATGAATTAATCTTTGTATTTGCTATTTTCTTTTTTCATTATTTTTCATTATTATTTTTTTTGGTGTAATGGTTAGTGTAGCAAAAATATGTAATAATTTCATTTTCTTTGTTTAAATACTGCTGTTCTAAAAATAGTTATAGAGATAAGATACCTATCGTCTGTAGTTTGGTTTATAAATAGCCTCACTAATTAATTATCTACACTGATAATTCTTTGCAGTAGAAAACTCCAAAGGTGATCCGAATGTTTCTCGATAGTATATACAGGTACACCTGAGAAATTTTTCACACAAGTGATATACAAAATTGTCATCCAATTAGTGAAACACACAGCAGATAAAGAATACACAAAAACCTCTTATATCTGTTTGAACGTAGGTTGGGAAGTGTTAAGTTGTTCTGAAGCTATTGCTTGGCGAAGCCTCTCGGAACAACTAATACACTGATCAATCTATGATAAAGATTGTGCCAGGCATAGTCTGGAGGTTAATACATAGCTTGAGCAGTGTTGAAACAGCTAATTAGTCTCAAGCACTGGGTCAGACACATAGTTTGAAGATATCTTCAATGGTTTATATGTGTTGGAGGTAACCTCGGGTCTCAAGCATCTGATTAGGTTAATTAATAGATAGTTTGAGCAGTGTTGAGGCAGCTAATTAATCTCAAGCACTGGGTCAGACACATAGTTTGAAGATATCTTCAATGGTTTATATGTGTTGGAGGTAACCTCGGGTCTCAATCATCTGATAAGGTTTATAGATAGCTTGAGAAGTGTTTGAGAGATAAGGTGATTAATCTCAAACACGATAATACATCGTGCCTCAGACACATAGTTTGAAGCATATCTTCAGTGGTTTATATGTGTTTGAGGTAACCTCGGGTCTCAGGAAACTGATACGAACTACTATATATTAAATAAACGCCGAAACACGTTACAAATTGGTGGCAGCGGTGGGACCTGAGAAACATTAACTGTTTACGATGTATTTTGATGGGGAAGAAACTGATGATACTTTTACTTTACATAACCCTACTAAGGAAAATCAAAGTAGTGCAGAAGATTTAGAACATGAAATAGAAAAGTTTAATATAGAAATAAGTAAACTACAGATTAATGAATGCTCGGAGTCTCCAACAAGTATTGCACATTCAACACCGCTCTGGAATATTAAGGAAGATAGACAAGACGGCATTAGTTTAGACTCTGGGTTTGCTACCGGTAGAATGTCAGAGACCATGATCCCTAATTACCGTTATTCTGTTGAGGTTAGAGATGATAAAGTGAATCAAAGTGCTGGTATAGGGGCAAGACCAAAAGTAAGGTTTGAAGCTAGTCTCGAACAATCTCGTTCGGTTTCTCCCGAATTGTTTCGGTATGAAAATAAAAGATACTCTGGATATAAACCAAGTTGTAATTCTGATTTAGAGCTTTCAAACCCAATGCCTCTTCAAGATGATAAACATGTAACACAGCGTAGGAAGAGCTTGGCAAAGTCAAAAACATTTACAGATAAGGTTAGGAATCCCGTCTGGGATACCACTTCTGACAAAGGCCTAAAAATATGATAAAACCAGCTACATGCGACGGCAAAGGCTTGATTACAAATCTCATTTTGAGGCCTGTTCTAAAATAAATCACTGGACGAAAGAAGAAAAGGGGTTGTATTTGGCGGTATGTCTCCGTGGCCAGGCACGGAGTGCTTGTGAATTTACCTCATGACCAAAGACAAGATTTTGACAAACTCGTTAGATCTCTAGAAGAGAGGTTTTCACCGTCAAACCAGACTCGCGTCAAAGGGCTGCCGAAAGCTTACCAGAGCTTGGGCAAGAAATTCGTCGCCTAGCTAATATGGCATACCCTACAGCTCCGAATGATGTTAGAGAGACGCTGGCTAAAGACCAATTCATCGATGCTCTTGTCAGTTCTGATATGAGACTACGCATTAAGCAAGCCAGACCCACAAACCTAAATGATGCAGTACGTCATGCGGTCGAGCTTGAAACTTGTAACAAAGCTGAAGAAAAGAGAGGAGATTGTCATGGGTATATACGAACGACCGTTCCGACACAAGGCAACTCGAATATGGATAATGCAATAACAGAGCTACTTAAGAAGATGCAGTCTGCCTTAACCGACTTGCAGAAGGAAGTTAAGTCACTTAAGGATGCTCATAACTTAACAGTAGAGGAGAGCAAGCTTATAAAAGATCTTCATATCAACCTAACAACAGAACAAGTATAACATGCTTTGGTTGTGGAAAGGCTGGACATTTCTTGAAAGAAAAATTGTACAGTAAAGAGAAAGAACACAAGCCAAACTCAAGATAAAAGAGGCAATGCCAATCAAAATAACAGTTGAAAGCATTGATAGCCCACGTATGTTGATTGATACTGGAGCTACAGTAACCCTCATTTCGAATGATCTGTTTAAAGAAAATGAAATTATTACATATTTTTGCTACAGTTAGCATGCTCGCCTCGAGTGCGGTAGATCGTGGATTTGAGCCCGGATCGGGTCAAACAAAAGATTGGTATGTGTTGCTTCACAGCTAATCACGCAGCATTGAGGAGAAGGAGCTAAGACTGGTTGGCTCGGAATCAGGATAATATGTCCCGAGTGGGGCGACATGTCTATCTGCAGACTGCAGCACTACAAAAATCTAACTACTGGTAAGTGTGTTAGTCTTATAAAAAGTGGACCTCATCATCATTTCATTGAAAATTAACTTGTTCTCACCATGATATAGATGAAGAATTGCAGATTTGGCGTTAAATAACAATCAATCACTCACTATTTAATTGTTTGTACAACAACAGATAAACAGTGTACCAGAATATATAGCACAATCAGAATTGATTAAAAGCACACATTGTAAAAACAGTGTACAAGTATGCAATTGCAAAACATAATATTAAATAGCATTAATAGAAAAATCAGTGTATGCTTCCTGCTACTGATAATCAATGTATGCTGCCTGCTACTGATAATCAGTGTATGCTGCCTGCTACTGATAATCAGTGTATGCTGCCTGCTACTGATAATTAATGTATGCTGCCTGCTACTGATAATCAGTGTATGCTGCCTGCTACTGATAATCAGTGTATGCTGCCTGCTACTGATAATCAGTGTATGCTGCCTGCTACTGATAATCAGTGTATGCTGCCTGCTACTGATAATCAGTGTATGCTGCCTGCTACTGATAATCAGTGTATGCTTCCTGCTACTGATAATTAATGTATGCTGCCTGCTACTGATAATCAGTGTATGATGCCTGCTACTGATAATCAGTGTATGCTGCCTGCTACTGATAATCAGTGTATGCTGCCTGCTACTGATATGTATAATTGTATAAAAGTTCGAAGATTCCAATGGGTAATCAGAAGTCATTATTGAAGAAGGGCAGACAATGCAATGGTCAAAAGGACAAACAATGATCTACAAAACGTACATTACACAGAAAACTATGATCGAGCAACACAAACCCCACTAAGAACTTGTGCTACCGAAGGATAGATTTAACTTAATGTTGAAATTTCCTATGTTTGCAGTATTTTTTACAAAGCAAATATGATCATTCATACACAAGATAAAAATTCAAGGTAATATAAATTGCAATTTGATTGGATACTGACTTGAAGATAGACCAATCCTAAATGAGTTTACAATCACTGTAAAATGTAATCACGTCAAAAAGTCATGTCGAAGAGGTTTCGAAAATCTGAACTGGATAATTAAATTTTATTCAAGTCACACTATTTATAAAATGAACAAAGAACATTTGGAGGTAATTGCTTGTCCAATCTGATTAAAATCACATCTCCCAGTTACTCCCCTTTACTGATATGTTAACGTAGCTGTCTATGTGAATCTTTGCCATCACTTGGCGTCCGTCGTCTGTTAACTTTTCACATTTGAGTATTCTCCTCTAAAACCGCATAGCCAAATGAACCGTATCTCGGTAGGAAGCATCTATGGAAGGACCTCTATAAAGACTGCTCATTTCGTGCCGATTCGTTAACAAACATGGCCGGCACAGGCAATTGTTGTTTCTGATTGGTCGATTTCTATAAATCTTCTCTGAAATATAACCACTGGCCAAATAAAGCAACATTATACAGGAAGCATCTATGGAAGGTCCTCTATAGAATTTCCTCATTTCATCCCAATCAGACATAAACATGGTCGTCATTCTTGTTTATGATTGGCTTAAATTTAAAAAATCTTCTCCTCTGAAACTTGGAGGCACATTGAATTGTTACCTTTTAAGAATGATGTATGGGAGATCCTGTACAAAATTTCTATTTTTCGTGCCGATCATACAACTAATATGGTTGACATAGACAGTTCTTGTTTGTGATTGGCCAATTAAAGAAAATTCTTCTCTAAGACCATTTGACTAAATTAATTAAAATTTGGTAAGAAGCATCAATGGAAGGTTCTGTATAAAGTTTCCTCAAAGCAAAATGACAAGTGAGCGACATTTTAAGGTCGCCACCACAGCTTGGTCAACCGTTGCAGAGTATATATCTGTGTCACAAATGACCACGGATATGTTCTGTTTGTCGTAATCACAATCTGGTCCTTTCCTCATTCATGACTTATTACCGGGTTTGTAACAATAGTAACATGACTGGTGCCACACGTGGAGCAGGAAGAACTGTTTACCCTTCTGGAGCACCTGAGTTGATTCCCTGGCTTTTAGTTCGTATTGCTCGATCCTTAGTTTACTGTGTAATGTATTGTATATTCATTTTTTGTTCTTTTTCATTTTTCTTTTGACCTTCTTTGTTTTACGATTTCTGATTACCCCTTTGGTATCTTCAAACTTTTAGCCATTATATTGTTTGTTCTTCTTTTCACAGACCAGTGACTTGTCATATGCTTTTTGTTTTATTGGTTTTATGAAAGAACCGTTTGAAGATACCAAAGGGGTAATCAAAATCTGTAAATCGATGGATCAGAAAACACAAATTTAAAGTGAGTGGTCAACAATTTCACCAATATCAACAAAACGAACAATCACCTCTCACCTTAACTCACTGAACACAAAAAAATGACCATGACATCTAATATGACATTGGAAATCCATGTTCTGGTTTGGGACAGGCACAAAATGTGGTGGGGTTAAACCAGTTAACTGGATCTCCAATGGCAATACATATATAAACAAACGATAAAATATCTGCACAGCTTCGCTTCCATTCAAAAAGACCTCATACCATTACAAAAATTGAAAGACAACATTAACATGGACATTACAAACACAGGGTCAATGAATGCTCGTACATGTAGTTAACTGACTACTAGCTAGGAAGGTAGAATCTGTTGGTTAAAGACAACATTAACATGGACATTACAAACACATGGTCAATGAATGCTCGTACATGTAGTTAACTGACTACTAGCTAGGAAGGTAGAATCTGTTGGTTAAAGACAACATTAACATGGACATTACAAACACATGGTCAATGAATGCTCGTACATGTAGTTAACTGACTACTAGTTAGGAAAGTAGAATCTGTTGGTTAAAGACAACATTAACATGGACATTACAAACACAGGGTCAATGAATGCTCGTACATGTAGTTAACTGACTACTAGTTAGGAAAGTAGAATCTGTTGGTTAAAGACAACATTAACATGGACATTACAAACACAGGGTCAATGAATGCTCGTACATGTAGTTAACTGACTACTAGTTAGGAAAGTAGAATCTGTTGGTTAAAGACAACATTAACATGGACATTACAAAAACATGGTCAATGAATGCTCGTACATGTAGTTAACTGACTACTAGCTAGGAAGGTAGAATCTGTTGGTTAAAGACAACATTAACATGGACATTACAAACACATGGTCAATGAATGCTCGTACATGTAGTTAACTGACTACTAGTTAGGAAAGTAGAATCTGTTGGTTAAAGACAACATTAACATGGACATTACAAACACAGGGTCAATGAATGCTCGTACATGTAGTTAACTGACTACTAGTTAGGAAAGTAGAATCTGTTGGTTAAAGACAACATTAACATGGACATTACAAAAACATGGTCAATGAATGCTCGTACATGTAGTTAACTGACTACTAGCTAGGAAGGTAGAATCTGTTGGTTAAAGACAACATTAACATGGACATTACAAACACATGGTCAATGAATGCTCGTACATGTAGTTAACTGACTACTAGTTAGGAAAGTAGAATCTGTTGGTTAAAGACAACATTAACATGGACATTACAAACACAGGGTCAATGAATGCTCGTACATGTAGTTAACTGACTACTAGTTAGGAAAGTAGAATCTGTTGGTTAAAGACAACATTAACATGGACATTACAAAAACATGGTCAATGAATGCTCGTACATGTAGTTAACTGACTACTAGTTAGGAAAGTAGAATATGTTGGTTAAAGACAACATTAACATGGACATTACAAAAACATGGTCAATGAATGCTCGTACATGTAGTTAACTGACTACTAGTTAGGAAGGTAGAATCTGTTGTTTAAACACCATTATTCTTGCGACAACAAAATCTGATCAAATCTTTTTAAAATATTGTAGGAAACTGCTCTCGTAGGCCGAATTTGTTGGGAAGGTCTGTTGACAGGTAATGTTGTCTTGGTCAGGATTGTGAATTAGTGTAATATACTAAAGTTTCGGGTCTGTTTCCACATGAGGGTCTGTTGACAGGTAATGTTGTCTTGGTCAGGATTGTGAATTAGTGTAATATACTAAAGTTTCGGGTCTGTTTCCACATGAGGGTCTGTTGACAGGTAATGTTGTCTTGGTCAGGATTGTGAATTAGTGTAATATACTAAAGTTTCGGGTCTGTTTCCACATGAGGGTCTGTTGACAGGTAATGTTGTCTTGGTCAGGATTGTGAATTAGTGTAATATACTAAAGTTTCGGGTCTGTTTCCACATGAGGGTCTGTTGACAGGTAATGTTGTCTTGGTCAGGATTGTGAATTAGTGTAATATACTAAAGTTTCGGGTCTGTTTCCCCATGAGGGTCTGTTGACGGGTAATGTAGCTTTGATCAGGATTGTGACTTAGGGCGTGGTAAGTTACGGGTTGGTTTCTTCAAACATGAAACTCAACATATCAGTTAAAAACAAACATTTATTTGTGTTCCATTCTTTTCTTGGTCCTGCCATATGTTAAATATGCAATACAAAACACAATGTTAGACTATATTATTGAAGGACAATAAAGTACTGCTCACTGGACGTTAGGCAATAATCAATAAGTCGGTAACTTAAGTAAGTAATTTGTATTTAAAGTCGGAAGCATATATATATATACAGATACATCATAGAACATGAGCTCTTTAGAGCTCTTTAACCGCGACATGACATTTAAAATAAAATACAATTGACAAACATAACATATCAGCACCTGGTTAAACATGCATAAAATCATAGTTATAGAGAGACACATAGCATAAATAAAATACATTAATCAATCAATCATATCTATGATGCAAGGGAAATAAAAAAAAATGTTTATTATATATGGTATGTTACTATGGTGAAAATTCGCATAATTTCAAAATTAAAGTATGGAAATCAAGTAAAATTAAAATAATTTTCAGCTGGGAGTACAATGCTGTCGGTTCATTAGACACACCTAAGGGTTTTAACTGCTCTATACATTCATAGAAGAAATAAATTTCTAATGGGTTTTCAGAAGGGTGTAGAAATTAGAATAACATCTTGTATATCAGATAATATTTTTTTTTTCTTCTGAAGAATATGGCAATGATTCCCAAAATTAATGACCAAAGTGGCCAATCCCATGGGCGAACACGATGTAGGCTAATTAGACACACCCCTATAAACCAACCATGATCTGAATTCCGTAGAAGAACTAAATTTGCTACAGATGTTGATATCAATTAGTTTTACAAACACACCAAAATATATTTTAATATAACAAAAATTGTGCCCTGTATGAGAACTTTCATGATACCCTGAGGGCTACCCTTAGCTAAATTTTCGTTTTCTCACAGCAAATCCATATAAAAAGAATTGTTCAACTTATACCCGTAAAAAGATATTTTTCATGTCTAATTTATCAAATCAAAACCACCTAAGCAAAACTTCAAAGACATTTTTTTGAAATAATGCTGATGAGTCTTAATTAGCGTCCAGGACTGTCATGCCTTTCATTACCCCAATGTTGATCAATAATGTTATTGATGGCGACTTTCTCAAATGTCCCAGGTGGATTTTCTTACAGTCCATTTACGTCAAATAGTAGTCAAAATCGATAAGCAGTGATATCGGAACTCCTTCATTATTTTGTGTTTATTTTTGTAACTGGTTCCTTGTTTAATTTGCCTCCGCTCTTGCATTCAAACTTTCCAGTCACCTACTTATCGGTATCGAATGTGCAAATTTATGCGTCTCTTTGATATTTTGGAGAAAATAGCATTTAGGACAGAAATATTTACTGAGATTGAACACAGAGCTTGTACATATTTGTAAATATATTGATTTTCCTGTCAAGGTACTACTTAAATATAGTCTGAACAAAACATGACAAAATTCAAAATCAGTCGAATCAAATAACAGCCAATCAAATAAATGTGCCCATATTTTGGACAGAATAAATATTTTTAACAAGCACATTGGTATCATAGGTATAGGGTTGCATGTAATACACAGTAATAGTCCAAAAGTCTACTATACTAACATAATGCAGTTGGGAAGAAGACTTTTGACAAAAACATGAAAATTTGTATCCAGAATTCTACACTTTCATGTGAAAAGACGGTAAAACTTTTAGGAATTGAAATAGATTATCAATTAAATTTTGACATTCATATCAGTTCAATCTGTAGGAAGGCATCACAGCAACTGAATATACTTAAATGTTTGGGCCCATATTTAGACAGATTAAGCAAATTAACTATATTCCACTCTTTCATTCTCAGTAACTTTAACTTTTGCCCTTTAGCTTGGCATTTTTGTACCGATGAAAATTAAAAAAATTTAGAGAAAGTGCAGGAAAGAGCACTTCGTTTTTGTATACGATGAATGGCTACATCAGTTCATATATCAATCTTCTTGAAAAAGCTCAAGTGCCCTCCTTACAGATCAGGCGTATTAGAACAATGGCCATGGAGCTCCGAGACATATAAAATCGTTGACAAATTAGCTCCTGTATGCCTTCATGATTTAGTTAATGTGAAGAATTAAAAATATGCTTTCAGGTATTCGAACATATTTCTAGATGTTCCTCAAGTTAAAACTACAAGGTATGGCAAAAAATCACATGTTTGCAGCTGCAACTCTGTGGAACGACCTTCCGAACCATTTCAGAACTGAAAACAGTTTCAACCACTTTAAAGGTTTGATTCAGTCCTGGAATGGCTCTGTATGTCGTTGCTCTGCATGCAGATAACCTATTCAACATTCTGTCTTATTTCTAGTGCTTTTTCTAAGTTTTGATGCTGCTTAGTTATTTTTATGTTTGCTTGAATGATATGACCTCAGCATGTTTAGTATGTCCTTTATCTTTGTGCTTTTTATGTTGCATTTGCTAACCGTATGTTAGTAACTGCTTTATGTGTATGTATGTGTGTATATATGTGATTATGTTAATATTTGTATTTGTCTTGTGCTGCTATGTATATTCGGTAAAAAGCTCCTGAGAGCTTGGGTTTATTGTTGCACAAAAACCGAATTCAAATAAAATTTTCTTATATTATCTTATCTTATTTCATATAAAACCATGATTTTATAAGAGGGAAACAAATATTGCCTAGTAAATTCTTACTTGATTTTCATGAAATTTTCAGCATTTTAAACATAATATTATTTCTATTAAATTGTATTTCTACTTTAGCTGAACATAAACAGAAAGTATAAACTTTTATTTTTCACTAAATATTACTTGAATCTAGATTATCAAAGAAAATTGTGATGTCAAGAATTTACATTTGTGTTTAAAATTTTAAATCATAAATACTTGTGTAAATAAAAGTTTGAAACACTGATATGAAAAAACCCCACCTCTTATCAATAGACCCTCTCAAGATAACTGCAGTCCTGTATTCATCAGAGACATTTGTGAGTGGTAATAAAATACCCTTTCCTTTAAAATGATGTCATAGAACATTTAATTAAATGTGTTACTTAGTGTATTACATAATTATTTTTCTGCGAAATCATCATTTTTCCACTCACAAATGTCCCGGATGAATGTAGGATCGCAGTTATTGTGAAAGGGTCTATTCTGCTTTTAAAGTTGACAATTTCAAGAAAATCCAATAAGAAATGAATTCAGGAGAATTTAAAAAAAATAAGTTGTTTTATATGAATTATATATATATCTTAACTAGTGCAGAAAGACTTTTGACCCACGAATGTACTGTGCAGAAATACAGTCTGTGCCAAAAACATTTTTTGACAAACTACAATGTAGCCCAAACAGCATTTTAAAAGAATTTTTTTTCTATTTGATTAAGCAAATTTTATGCAATTTTTATTAGCTGAACCAATATTTAGTAAACTGGGACATATCTAGAGCTAGTGGTTTTTGGCACAGACTGTAAATATAGTTTACAAGATTCTTTATTATCACATCCATAGTGACATCACATGATTATGTACAAATGTAATTGACCAATCAATAATTAGCTTTTTTGATATAAAGAAAATATAGATCTGTAGCCAGTGATACTTACAACTCATCTAGGTGAATTCTGGACTCATCATTTTACTCAGGACTCATCATTTTTGCTCAGGACTCATCATTTTTGCTCAGGACTCATCATTTTTGCTCAGGACTCACCATTTTTTACCAAAAAAATAACAAAGAATACACTAGTTGAACTCGTGACATTTTCAGTGGGACTCGTTTAAAATTTTATCCTATAAGGATCTCTTTCACCAACCATATATAATCCTCAGGATTCTACGTAGACTTCAATACAAATTAATTTAATTGAAATCAAACAACATAAGTTAATAATCACATCTGCTGTTTGTGTGATACTTTTTTTTTATTTTCAAATTCAAATTTAAAGCTTTATTTATAGTCGGTACATGAATATATTAATAACACAAGCTAATTATGTCACATTTTGACAACTGTATACTCACCTATTATAGAAAAAAAAAGTAAACAGTGATGATCAACAATTCCACCAATATCAACATAGCAAATAATAATCCTGCAACTCGTCCAACACAAAAAGACCATGATATATAATGTTGGATATCAAGGACGTGGCTAGGGACAGGCACAAACATGTGGTGGGATTAAACCGGGCAAAGGAATACATACATTGTAAATAAACAAATGATAAAAAAAAAAAATGCACAGATTCACTTCCACTCAAAAAGACCATATACTGGTACTATTACAAAAATGAATGATATAATAGATATAGACAGTACAATAACAGGGTCATTATATTATTTCAATTATATTGTGGTGGTCAGTTATATTGTGGTGGTCAGTTTTATTGTGGTGGTCAGTTTTATTGTGGTGGTCAGTTTTATTGTGGTGGTCAGTTATATTGTGGTGGTCAGTTTTATTGTGGTGGTCAGTTTTATTGTGGTGGTCAGTTTTATTGTGGTGGTCAGTTATATTGTGGTGGTCAGTTTTATTGTGGTGGTCAGTTTTATAGTGGTGGTCAGTTATATTGTGGTGGTCAGTTTTATTGTGGTGGTCAGTTTTATTGTGGTGGTCAGTTATATTGTGGTGGTCAGTTATATTGTGGTGGTCAGTTTTATTGTGGTGGTCAGTTATATTGTGGTGGTCAGTTATATTGTGGTGGTCAGTTTTATTGTGGTGGTCAGTTATATTGTGGTGGTCAGTTTTATTGTGGTGGTCAGTTTTATTGTGGTGGTCAGTTATATTGTGGTGGTCAGTTATATTGTGGTGGTCAGTTTTATTGTGGTGGTCAGTTATATTGTGGTGGTCAGTTATATTGTGGTGGTCAGTTTTATTGTGGTGGTCAGTTATATTGTGGTGGTCAGTTCTATTGTGGTGGTCAGTTTTATTGTGGTGGTCAGTTATATTGTGGTGGTCAGTTATATTGTGGTGGTCAGTTATATTGTGGTGGTCAGTTTTATTGTGGTGGTCAGTTTTATTGTGGTGGTCAGTTTTATTGTGGTGGTCAGTTATATTGTGGTGGTCAGTTATATTGTGGTGGTCAGTTATATTGTGGTGGTCAGTTTTATTGTGGTGGTCAGTTATATTGTGGTGGTCAGTTATATTGTGGTGGTCAGTTATATTGTGGTGGTCAGTTTTATTGTGGTGGTCAGTTTTATTGTGGTGGTCAGTTTTATTGTGGTCAGTTATATTGTGGTGGTCAGTTATATTGTGGTGGTCAGTTTTATTGTGGTGGTCAGTTATATTGTGGTGGTCAGTTTTATTGTGGTGGTCAGTTTTATTGTGGTGGTCAGTTATATTGTGGTGGTCAGTTATATTGTGGTGGTCAGTTATATTGTGGTGGTCAGTTTTATTGTGGTGGTCAGTTTTATTGTGGTGGTCAGTTTTATTGTGGTGGTCAGTTATATTGTGGTGGTCCGTTTTATTGTGGTGGTCAGCTTTATTGTGGTGGTCAGTTTTATTGTGGTGGTCAGTTATATTGTGGTGGTCCGTTTTATTGTGGTGGTCCGTTATATTGTGGTGGTCAGTTTTATTGTGGTGGTCAGTTTTATTGTGATGGTCAGTTATATTGTGGTGGTCAGTTTTATTGTGGTGGTCAGTTATATTGTGGTGGTCAGTTTTATTGTGGTGGTCAGTTATATTGTGGTGGTCAGTTATATTGTGGTGGTCAGTTTTATTGTGGTGGTCAGTTTTAGTGGAGTATCTGGATAAAAACACAAACCTGCCGCAACTGACAAACTTTATCACATAATGTTGTATCGAGTACTCTTCGCCATGATCGAGATTTGAACTCGCAACATCAGTGGTGATAGGCACTGATTGCATAGGTAGTTGTAAATCCAACTACAATACGACCAAAATTCTCAACTACAGAAGCTATGTCATAATCTTTGCGAATAAGATTTTTCAAAGTTTATTTATATAAATATTTATTTGAAGCCATAGGTAATGTAATATGTTAATGATTAAAGAAGGACCAAGATGTTAAAAGGGCCCGGGTGGCTCAATGGATTAGGTACAAATGTAGTTAGATTACCTAGCAACTCATACAAACCTATTACCAATAGGGCATGGGTTCGCGCCTGACTTTGTGAATTACAAAAAAAGGATGCACTCGACTCGCAGCTGCAAGTGATAAAGTTTACCAGTTGCTTGCCCATGGTCGGTGGTTCTCTCCGGGTACTCCGGCTTCTTCCAACTGGTTGCCATGATATTGCTGAAAGTGGCGTTAAACACCAAGATATTTAAAAAAATCAACCAAGATGTTAGCGTAGCTAATTAATCTGATTTATGTTACAAAAAAACATTTTTTTTCCATAATTTCCAGACATGACAGAATTGGGTAAAAGACGTTATCCCGAACTTTCAGAAGAAGACATTGAAGCGAAACGGATGAAAATACATTCAACAAATAAGTTCACGTTAAAAGCCAATCAAGGAGCTGCACGACAGTTCAAAGATTTTTTGAAAGAGAAAGATAAAGATGTTAATTTTGAAGACTACGGAATACCTAAACTAGACCATGCTTTAAGTCAGTTTTATCTGAGTGCCCGAAAGGAGGACGGGTCCTTCTATAAAGTAACGTCACTTACGAACTTCAGATTTTCATTGAATAGATACCTAAAAAGTCCACCGATTAATAAAAAATTTGATATAAGGACCGATCCGGCATTTCACGACTCCAACATTAATTTTTTAGCAGCTATTACGGAATTGAAAAGTGTTGGAAAAGGAGAAAGGAATTCATATTCTCCTATATCGGAAGAAGATCTTAATAAGATGTATACGTCGGTGAATATGCAGCCCACGACACCAAGAGGGTTGTATAATAAAGTACAGTTTGAAATAAGAATGCACTTTTGCCGACATGGTCCCAGCGCAATGAAAGATATGACAATATCAACGTTTGAAATCGTCACGGATACCGAAACTAATAGACGGTTTGTACAAAGAAGCAAAGAAAATGAATGTGGGACAGAAAGCGGTCAAGCGTGTAAAGTTTGGAAATATGTCATGCAAGACATTCCTGACTCTCCGTACTGTCCTGTGGCGTCATATGAACTCTACTTAAAAAAACTTTCTCCTGACAACAATTTTCTATGGCAACGACCTAAAGACCAGTTCCAATTAGAAGATCCTGTTTGGTTTTCGGTAGCAAAAGTTGGTGAGAAATCATTATCAGGTTTCATGAGTAACCTTAGCTCTGAATGTAGATTGTCTAAGACCTACAGCAATCTATGTATCAAGGCTACAGAAATAGCACACCTGACTCGTACTGTCACAGCCTTAAACAGCGCTCGGATGGTGATCATGCCCAAATCATTACCTTCTTTATCAACTGATCAACATTCTGGAAATATTCTAATTCAGGTACAATTTATCAAATTTTAATGTAATTTTTAATTTTTTAATTACAGTCTAACCTGTCTGACCCTATCACCAATACGGCATGGGTTTGCACCCGGCTTTGTAAATTACAAAAAAGGGTGCACTCGACTTGCAGCCGCAAGTGATAAAGTTTACCAGTTGCTTGCCCATGGTCAGTGGTTCTCTTCCGGTACTCCGGCTTCTTCCACCACTGAAACTGGTCGTCATGATATATCTGAAAAATATTGCATAGGTAGCTATAAATCCAACTACCATATGATCACTACCATGACGACCCAACACAGGTGTTTGGTTTATTTTTAGGTTAATAAGAGATACATGTAACTTGTTTAGGGTCCTGGAATCATCATTTGTGTTTGGAACTCACCATTTTGTACAAAAATAACCAAGAAGGACCCGGGTGGCTCAATGAGTTAGGTAGTTGGATTACCTAATAACTCATACAAGCCTATCACCAATACAGTGTGGGTAGTTCGCTCCCAGCTTTGTAAATTACAAAAAAGGGGGCACTCTACTCGCAGCCTCAAGTGATAAAGTTTACCAGTTGCTTGCCCATGCATGGTCGGTGGTTCTCTCCGGGTACTCCGGCTTCTTCCACCACTAAAAGTAAAAATGGTCGCCATGATACATACCGGTAGGTAGCTGAAATATTGCTGAAAGTGGCGTTAAACACCAAAAATCACCAATCACAAAGAATGCACTAGTGGAACTAGTCAAAATTTTATTCTCCAATCTTCTCTGGTTATATTAACAAAAATTTCCTATATTGCAACTTTATTATACCCCCCGCAACGAAGTTGTAGGGAGGTATACTGGTTTCACCATGTCCGTCTGTAGACAAATCCTATGTCGTACGATAACTTGAGTTGTGTTTCTTAGAATCTTTTAAAATTGTATCAGCTGTTTACTGGTGAAGAGAGGGGGATCCCTTTCTTTTTTGACGATTTTCACTTTTGCCGTTCCAGAGTTATTGGACTTGATATGACGGAAAATAGGATTTTTACCCTATGTCAAATGATAACTTGAGTAGTGTTTTTTAGAATGTTTTGAAATTTTATCAGCAGCTTACCGGTGAAGAGAGGAGGATCCCTTTCATTTTTGACAATTTTCACTTTTGCCGTTCCAGAGTTATTGGACTTGATATGACAGAAAATAGGATTTTTACCCTATGTCGTATGATAACTTGGGTACTGTTTCTCAGAATGTTTTGGAAATTTTATCAGCAGCTTACCGGTGAAGAGAGGAGGATCCCTTTCATTTTTGACGATTTTTACTTTTGTTCAAAGTTTGGTTTATTAGCTCACCTTGCCAAAGGCAACGTGAGCTTTTGTCATCACTTGGCATCCGTCGTACGTTAACTTTTCACATTTTAATCTTCTCCTCTGAAACCCCTCAGCCAAATGAACTGAAACTTGGTAGGAAGCATCCATGGAAGGTCCTTTATAAAGATTGCTCATTTTGTCCCGATCCATTAACAAATATGGCCACCACAGGCAATTCTTGTTTCTGATTGGCCGATTTTTAGCTCACCTGGCCATAGGCCATGTGAGCTTTTGTCATGGGTAGTCGTCCGTCCGTCCGTTAGCTTTTCACATTTAAATCTTCTTCTCTGAAACCGCTGAACAGATTTCAACCAAACTTGCCAGAAATGTTCACTGGATGGTCCTCTACCAGATTTGTGTTTTTGGTGCTGATTTGAAATCCAACATGGCTGCCAGGGTCCATAATGTGTTCTCATTGGCTGAAATTTTAAAAATCTTGTCAGAAACCACTAAGTCAATTGAATTGTGACTTTGCAGGAATGATCATTGGGTGGTCCTGTACTAAAATTGTGAATCGTTTGCCGATCGGAAATTCAAGATGGCCACCATGACTCGACTTAGTTTAACATTGGACCCTATGGGAATTTCACATTTTCATCTTTTTTTCTGAAACCACAAAACAGATTTGAACCAAACTTGGCAGAAATGTTCATTGGATGGTCATATACAAGATTTTTGTTTTTGGCACTGATTGGAAATCCAACATGGCTGCCAGGGCCCATAATGTGTTCTGATTGGTCGAAATTTTAAAAATCTTCTTGTTAGAAACCACTAAACCAATTGAATTGTGACTTTGCAGGAATGATCATTGGGTGGTCCTGTACTAAACTTGTGAATCGTTTGCCGATCGGAAATTCAAGATGGCCGCCATGACTCGACTTAGTTTAACATAGGACCCTATGGGAATTTCACATTTTCATCTTTTTTTCTGAAACCACATAACAGATTTGAATCAAACTTGGCAGAAATGTTCACTGGATGGTCATATACAAGATTTTTGTTTTTGGCGCTGATCGGAAATCCAACATGGCTGCCAGGGCCCATAATGTGTTCTGATTGGTCGAAATTTTAAAAATCTTCTTGTTAGAAACCACTAAGCCAATTGAATTGTGACTTTGCAGGAATGATCATTGGGTGGTCCTGTACTAAAATTGTGAATCGTTTGCCGATCGGAAATTCAAGATGGCCACCATGACTCGACTTAGTTTAACATTGGACCCTATGGGAATTTCACATTTTCATCTTTTTTTCTGAAACCACAAAACAGATTTGAACCAAACTTGGCAGAAATGTTCATTGGATGGTCATATACAAGATTTTTGTTTTTGGCACTGATTGGAAATCCAACATGGCTGCCAGGGCCCATAATGTGTTCTGATTGGTCGAAATTTTAAAAATCTTCTTGTTAGAAACCACTAAACCAATTGAATTGTGACTTTGCAGGAATGATCATTGGGTGGTCCTGTACTAAACTTGTGAATCGTTTGCCGATCGGAAATTCAAGATGGCCGCCATGACTCGACTTAGTTTAACATAGGACCCTATGGGAATTTCACATTTTCATCTTTTTTTCTGAAACCACATAACAGATTTGAATCAAACTTGGCAGAAATGTTCACTGGATGGTCATATACAAGATTTTTGTTTTTGGCGCTGATCGGAAATCCAACATGGCTGCCAGGGCCCATAATGTGTTCTGATTGGTCGAAATTTTAAAAATCTTCTTGTTAGAAACCACTAAGCCAATTGAATTGTGACTTTGCAGGAATGATCATTGGGTGGTCCTGTACTAAACTTGTGAATCGTTTGCCAATCTGAAATTCAAAATGGCCGCCATGACTCAACTTAGTTTAACATTGGACCCTATGGGAATTTCACATTTTCATCTTTTTTTCTGAAACCACAAAAAGATTTGAACCAAACTTGGCAGAAATGTTCATTGGATGGTCATATACAAGATTTTTGTTTTTGGCACTGATTGGAAATCCAACATGGCTGCCAGGGTCCATAATGTGTTCTCATTGGCTGAAATTTTAAAAATCTTGTCAGAAACCACTAAGTCAATTGAATTGTGACTTTGCAGGAATGATCATTGGGTGGTCCTGTACTAAAATTGTGAATCGTTTGCCGATCGGAAATTCAAGATGGCCACCATGACTCGACTTAGTTTAACATTGGACCCTATGGGAATTTCACATTTTCATCTTTTTTTCTGAAACCACAAAACAGATTTGAACCAAACTTGGCAGAAATGTTCATTGGATGGTCATATACAAGATTTTTGTTTTTGGCACTGATTGGAAATCCAACATGGCTGCCAGGGCCCATAATGTGTTCTGATTGGTCGAAATTTTAAAAATCTTCTTGTTAGAAACCACTAAACCAATTGAATTGTGACTTTGCAGGAATGATCATTGGGTGGTCCTGTACTAAACTTGTGAATCGTTTGCCGATCGGAAATTCAAGATGGCCGCCATGACTCGACTTAGTTTAACATAGGACCCTATGGGAATTTCACATTTTCATCTTTTTTTCTGAAACCACATAACAGATTTGAATCAAACTTGGCAGAAATGTTCACTGGATGGTCATATACAAGATTTTTGTTTTTGGCGCTGATCGGAAATCCAACATGGCTGCCAGGGCCCATAATGTGTTCTGATTGGTCGAAATTTTAAAAATCTTCTTGTTAGAAACCACTAAGCCAATTGAATTGTGACTTTGCAGGAATGATCATTGGGTGGTCCTGTACTAAACTTGTGAATCGTTTGCCAATCTGAAATTCAAAATGGCCGCCATGACTCGACTTAGTTTAACATTGGACCCTATGGGAATTTCACATTTTCATCTTTTTTTCTGAAACCACAAAAAGATTTGAACCAAACTAGGCAGAAATGTTCATTGGATGGTCATATACAAGATTTGTGTTTTTGGTGCTGATCGGAAATCCAACATGGCTGCCAGGGCCCATAATGTGTTCTGATTGGTCGAAATTTTTTAAATCTTCTTGTTAGAAACCACTAAGCCAATTGAATTGTGACTTTGCAGGAATGATCATTGGGTGGTTCTGTACTAAATTTGTGAATTGTTTGCTGATCGGAAATTCAAGATGGCCACCATGACTCGACTTAATTTTAACATAGGACCCTATGGAAATTTTTTTTAAAAGTCTTCTCCTCTGAAACCAGTAAGTCAGTTTAAAGCAAACATGGCATGAATGGTCCTTAGGTGGTCAACTTTCAAAATTATGTCCTGTGACCCCGACCTCCATCCAAGATGGCCACCATCAGCAAACATATTTTTAACATAGGTCCCTATGGGAAAAATGTTTAAAATTTTTTTACTCTGAAATCAGTAAGCCAATTTAAAGCAAACATGGTCAACTTTCAAAATTATATCCAGTGACCCAAAACTCCATCCAAGATGGCCACCATCAGTGGACATAGTTTTAACATAGGACCCTATGGGAAATATGTTTAAAAATCTTCTTCTCTGAAACCAGTAAGCCAATTTAAAGCAAACATGGCATGGATGGTTCTTAAGTGGTCAATTTTCAAAATTGTGTCCAGTGACCCTGACCTCCATCCAAGATGGCCACCTTCAGCGGACATACTGTTGTTTTAACATAGGACCCTATGGGAAAAAATGTTTTAAAATCTTCTCCTCTGAAACCAGTAAGCCAATATAGCAAACATGTCATCGATGATCCTCAGGTGGTCAACTTCCAAAATTGTGTTCAGTGATCCCGATCTCGGTTCAAAATGGCCGCCGTCAGCAGACATAGTTTTAACATAGGACCCTATGGGAAATTTGTTTAAAAGTCTTCTCTTCTGAAACCAGTCAGCCAATTTAAAGCAAACATGGCATGGATGGTCCTTGGGTAGTATACTTTCAAAATTGTGTCCGGTGACCACGACCTCCATCCAAGATGGCTGCCATGAGCAGACATAGTTTTAACATAGAACCCTATGGCAGTATGGGATTTGAATAGTAACTTAGATGTATTCGGCATGCAGACATTCTTAAGAGGACTTATTCTTGTTTCAGATTAGTCGATTTCTAAAAATCTTCTTCCCTGAAACTGCTTAGGCAATTGAACCGAAACTTGGTAGGAAGCATCTATGGAAGGTCCTCTATAAAGATTGATAATTTCATCCCGATCTGTTAACAAACATGGCTGCCATAGGTAATTCTTGTTTCTGGTTGGTTGATTTCTAAAAATCTTCTTCTTTGAAACTGTTTGGCCAAATGAACCGAAACTTGGTGGGAATGCTCTGTATCACGTTTCCTCAAAGCAGAATGAAAGGTGGGCGACACAGGCTCAGCCCACTGAGGCTATATATAGTTTAGAATTCTGGTTTGCTCATATGTTTTTTTTATGATCATAGGGGAAAACCACAAGAGCTACGGTTCCGCAGCTAGGATTCCAACTTATTCAGGGTTCGGTTTAGACAGGTTTCACTATACACATATCTTAAATTGGAAAAAAAATGTAATACATATGTTTCTTGTCTTAATTTGTCAGGATTTCAATATCTACATATCCATATGGCTACTGGAATATTATTTATAACTAATTGTATAAAGTTTACCAGTTGCTTGCCCATGGTCGGTGGTTCTCTCTGGGTACTCCGGCTTCTTCCACCACTAAAACTGGTTGTCATGATATAGCTGAAATATTGCTGAAAGTGACATTAAACACAATCAATCAAATCTAATTGTATACTGGTATGTTTAATTTGTATCATAAAATGTAATTGGCTTTACATTTGCCATGGTAGGTAATCCACTATTGATCTCACTCTTATAATCTCTACTCAGCATACGTGGGTCAATTCCTATGAAAACCGGTCAGGTTTGTTCCATAGCTCATCTGTGTTTAGTAATTTCCATAGCAACATAACATCACTCAAATTTTCCTATTGGACAGATTGAAGAGATACGACCTGTCTATTCAATATAATATTTATTGCCCATAATCCACAGGTAATTTTAATTTGTGATTTGATTGGCTATAAAACAGTTTGTTGGTACTAATCAAAATGTTTTACAATGTATAATGACTTATGAATAATTCATGATAACAAGGATTTCTCCTTCAGTTGACCCAGGGATCAGAGTGTGATCATGATCAGTTGTGTGTTAACCACGATGTAGGTTTTCCTAAAATTCATAACTGACATGTCATATTACTACCGGTATATGTTATTCATGTGATAAACAGGGTATATTTAAGAAATAAATCATGGAAGCCAGAATGTGTTTTGAGTTTTAACATGGATTGGCAGATATTAGTAAATCTGGCAAGGGATAAAATTTAATAATATCCGCCAACCCATGTTAAAACTCAATACACATTCTGGCTTCCGTGATTTATTTTGATTCTGATATGTCTAAGAGTACAAATACGGTTGTATACTTTGATTGGAAGATGGTAATTTATATTTACATTAGTGGAAAATGTCACACAATTTATGCTGCCAATGGAAAAGTCAGTCACATTCACCGGTGCATGTGTGAATGAGATTATTATATACCATCGATAAATCGCTCGCTTGTCTACAAAGTGAAAGAAGGACGTCATGTTAGAATATATGTTATTCAGCTATCAGACAGGTTAGGATTTATATTTCCTGAGGCACATTATATATCCTGTCTGGATAAGGCAAATAATCGGAAATAAATTTAAATAACCCCAAAGGTGCCTCATTTAAAGAAAAACACCTGATGACAACGGCATGCGACGCCTTGGGAACGATGTCTATTTATAGATTCCGTTCATTGACAAATAACCTCAACTTTTTAAACCAATCAAAACACGTAAAAAATTACATGTGACTCTAAGATTAATTTATATGGTAATATACATTAGAACCATATATGCAATTAACAGTCTCCAGTACTCTCTACCAAAAAAATGTTGCTATCTAGATTAAAAGCCATTTGAGAAGAATTTTGTCTATTTAATTAAGCAAATTTTATGTAATTTTTCCCTAGCTAGCCTGAACTAATTTTTACTAGACTGGGACTTAGGGTCAGTAGAATAGGCACAGACTGAATTAATGCTTATTCTACAACATTTTTTTCAGAATGGACAGAAGATTTATAAGAAGAAACTGTATGATCCCTTTGCTTTACAGAATGCTTGCAAATCTGTGCAGGAAGGATTATCTGTGTACAGGGCCGCAAGAACTCATGGTGTCCCCGAGAGTACATTGAGGGGCAGAACAATGGGATATGTAACTGTTACTGAGAATTCGGCAAGTTTTTTTTTATTTGATTAAAACACTGAAAAAACTAATGGTTTATCATTTTAAAAGATATAGTCAGTACTGGTAATGAATATTCAAAAAGATATTGTTCAAAATTGGTAATGAATATTCAAAAGATAATGCTCAGTAATTGGTAATGAATATTCAAAATGTGATATTTAGTATTAGGCATCAGATCTGGCTGTTTCACTTGCAAAAAGCAGATCAACATACCCAGAGGCGAACTGACCATACAGGCATATGGGCAATGCACAGTGAGCCAATCTAATAGGTGACAGATGTTCAGGCTGGTCTTTGAAGTCCCAGTCCGCTTCTATGTAGAAAAAAATGTACAAGATGTAGAAAAGAAATTGCTTCTGCTGTTCAAGGTTTTGACAAAGAAGACAAAACAGAAGATTGAAATGTCAGAAAACAGTCCTCTGAAAAAGAAAACACCATGCCAATTAAAAGGAAAAACAACACCAAGAATGCTACTGTCAAAAAAGAGAACAGGCTGAGCCCGATGAAGTGTATATTTTACCGAAATATACTAATGGGGTCGTAAATGTACACAGGTGACACGTCTATAAAATACCAACAATCACAGTGGTGACAGTGTTCCAATGTGATTCACAGACATCAGACCACAGTGTTTTCGAACATAAACATCTTGTTAGTACTGTACATTGTATGTAACATAAAAGGTCCAATACCAGTTAGACACTGAAAATGAGCTGATAGTACATGTAACATATCATGCTGTATCTATTGTAAGAGTTCAACAGGGCCCAGCTCAATTGGTTAGAACTGTGATGTAATAAAAATGGTGATTGTAGTTTTCTTCCATCTTGAATAAAAGTATTTCATGTTTCAAACTGTTCATCACATACTGTCGAGAACCGAAACTTATCACAGAATCAAGCAAGCTCCAGATGGAATACATCAGCCATGTGGCATTGTCTGCTAAATGGACACAATATGACAACTCATCATGTAGTCACTAGATTCATCTTCAGTTTTGTAGGCTGGTTCCCTGTCTATATCAAAGGGTACCTGTATCTATACATGTATATGACATACATCTAGTCAGGGAACCTATCAGTTTTGTTGTTTTGTTGTGATGTACATGTTTCAAGAAGAAGGGACAAATTTATTTTGTCGTTTCCACTGTAAAGACCAGTAACTAACTATGACATATAATTTGTATGTTATTTTGTTCTGCTTTATAAATTTTATGATTGAATTTTTATAGTTCTTGTTTAATCATTAGGTTTTGTCAATGTCTTTACATCTGTACGACCATAAGCCCATCTGTCTCACATTTGGTTTCATGGTCAGGTATCATAAAAGGAAGTTTGATTTCAAACTTTACCACTTTTTCAATTCTCGAGTTATGCCCCTATTCAGTTATGCCCCTGTTCACTTCAGCTTGAAGTGGCAGCATCTGTGTCCTATGGATACATTTTTCCATTTTGTTATTTATGTAAATTCCCAGTAGAAATCTATTTGTTTTAATCTAAATCACAATAAGTAAAGTAAAAAATATTGAAAAACGTTAATCACATTGTGCCACACCTGTACTTTCATAGTTTTCATAATTTCCTGTTGCACCAGAATGAGGTTAACAACTTTAAAACGGCTATGTTTTAAGATGCTTTAGTTGCTCTATATTTTTCTAAGAGATGGCTAAGGCTGTTTTGTACATTGTATAACAAGTATCAGATGGTTAAAGCTGTTGTCTGTTTTGTACATTGTATAACAAGTATCAGATGGTTAAGGCTGTTGTCTGTTTTGTATAACAAGTATCAGATGGTTAAGGCTGTTGTCTGTTTTGTATAACAAGTATCAGATGGTTAAGGCTGTTGTCTGTTTTGTATAACAAGTATCAGATGGTTAAGGCTGTTGTCTGTTTTGTACATTGTATAACAAGTATCAGATGGTTAAAGCTGTTGTCTGTTTTGTACTTGTATAACAAGTATCAGATGGTTAAGGCTGTTGTCTGTTTTGTATAACAAGTATCAGATGGTTAAGGCTGTTGTCTGTTTTGTATAACAAGTATCAGATGGTTAAAGCTGTTGTCTGTTTTGTACATTGTATAACAAGTATCAGATGGTTAAAGCTGTTGTCTGTTTTGTACATTGTATAACAAGTATCAGATGGTTAAGGCTGTTGTCTGTTTTGTATAACAAGTATCAGATGGTTAAGGCTGTTGTCTGTTTTGTATAACAAGTATCAGATGGTTAAGGCTGTTGTCTGTTTTGTATAACAAGTATCAGATGGTTAAGGCTGTTGTCTGTTTTGTATAACAAGTATCAGATGGTTAAGGCTGTTGTCTGTTTTGTACATTGTATAACAAGTATCAGATGGTTAAAGCTGTTGTCTGTTTTGTACTTGTATAACAAGTATCAGATGGTTAAGGCTGTTGTCTGTTTTGTATAACAAGTATCAGATGGTTAAGGCTGTTGTCTGTTTTGTATAACAAGTATCAGATGGTTAAAGCTGTTGTCTGTTTTGTACATTGTATAACAAGTATCAGATGGTTAAAGCTGTTGTCTGTTTTGTACATTGTATAACAAGTATCAGATGGTTAAGGCTGTTGTCTGTTTTGTATAACAAGTATCAGATGGTTAAGGCTGTTGTCTGTTTTGTATAACAAGTATCAGATGGTTAAGGCTGTTGTCTGTTTTGTATAACAAATATCAGATGGTTAAGGCTGTTGTCTGTTTTGTATAACAAGTATCAGATGGTTAAAGCTGTTGTCTGTTTTGTATAACAAGTATCAGATGGTTAAGGCTGTTGTCTGTTTTGTATAACAAGTATCAGATGGTTAAGGCTGTTGTCTGTTTTGTATAACAAATATCAGATGGTTAAGGCTGTTGTCTGTTTTGTATAACAAGTATCAGATGGTTAAAGCTGTTGTCTGTTTTGTATAACAAGTATCAGATGGTTAAGGCTGTTTTCTGTTTTGTATAACAAGTATCAGATGGTTAAGGCTGTTGTCTGTTTTGTATAACAAGTATCAGATGGTTAAAGCTGTTGTCTGTTTTGTATAACAAGTATCAGATGGTTAAGGCTGTTGTCTGTTTTGTATAACAAGTATCAGATGGTTAAGGCTGTTGTCTGTTTTGTATAACAAGTATCAGATGGTTAAGGCTGTTGTCTGTTTTGTATAACAAGTATCAGATGGTTAAGGCTGTTGTCTGTTTTGTATAACAAGTATCAGATGGTTAAGGCTGTTTTCTGTTTTGTATAACAAGTATCATACATATGACAACTTTTGTGACACAAAGAATAAATATATTATGTATAAATATCAAGATTACAACTGTTCACCAAGTTACTTGTACTGTATGTGAGGGACTGGGTTTTACTCACATGTTGAGTGGAGGTTTAGACCCATAGAAATAGTTAAGCATATTAAACTGCCTGTACCAAGCCAGGAAAGTGAGTGGTCATGTATATACGTGCTAGAGGTACTATCAGGTATTTCTATGATTTTCGGATTAGATTTTGGAACAGTTCAACTGTTCTGATATTGTGGTATTTTTTGTTGTTCATTTTATTGTGAATATTTTTTTTATCTCTTTCAGAGCATTACATCTACTCCTCAGATTATTACCTTGACAACGCAGGGGAAACCTGTCTCAACACAGACGAGACTTGTACAATCTGTAAGATCTAATTAAGATACAGTGTTAACAAGGTGGGGGCTGTCGTGGTTATGATCGTATGGTAGTTTGATTAACAACTACCTATGCAATCGATGCCTATCACCACTGATGTTGTGTGTTTGACTCCCGCTCAGGGGGGGGGGGGGGGTGTACAACATTATGTGATAAAGTTTGTCAGTGACTTGCAGCAGGTCGATGGTTTTCACCGGGTTCCCCGGTTTCCTCCACGATATAACTGAATTATTGTTGAAAGTGGCTTTTTCACCAAAAAACCAAACCAAACCAACAAGGTGTTTTTGTTATAAAACACTATGACCTGACATCAGTGAATCACTGTGGAATACTGTTTTACCAATGTGATTACTGGTGTTTTTGCTATAAAACACTATGACCTGACATCAGTGAATCACTGTGGAATACTGTTTTACCACTGTGATTACTGGTGTTTTTCAGATACAGTCAAACCTGCTCATCATGTGCTCATCTCTATTAAGTAGTCACCTGTATTAAAAGGTCACCTTTTTCTTGTCTTCTCATAAAAAATTTCATATGATCATGCATTAATCTTCTTTTAAGAGGTCACCTGTTATAAAGGACCAGTTTTTCTTTGTCCCAAAGGTCATGACGTCTTAATACAGGTTTGACTGTATGACACTCACACTTGTGACATTTTTATTGTATTGACGAAGACGGTTGTGCCGTCGAAAATTTTTGCAACACTTTGTTTAAATGTATAAATTTATAATCTCCATGAAGAAATGTTTTGTTTGAATGTATATAATACAGGATGTAATTTAATGATCTTTCACCCACATTGACACTGATACACTGTGGCATCACACTGAAAAATCACCAGTCAGAGTGATTTTTGACACAAACACCATGTTTGTACTGTAAAAGTGAATAAGATACTGTGTATATGGTACAATGTATGTACCGTAGAACCTTGTTAATATGTGAACATTGAATGAAGTAATGTAATACATCTTCACAATTAAAATCACAACAATGCGGGAATTCGGAGTTAGAAAGTCTTTTGTGAAGGAGGTAAAATAGTACTATTATATTTCCCGCCGTTGGACGTTTATTCAAAATGGCGGGTTTTTCTCTGTATTATGTTCCTTTGAATTGAACATTGATGCAGGAAAATATTAAAAAAATAATACCCACAGCTATTTATGTATTCTTTCTAATATGACAAATAATAATTGGTTTGTCTGTATATTATGCTACTGTAAATCTAACATTGATACAGGGAAAATACCTTCGTAAAAAAAAGAAGTATGTTTCTTTTAATTAATGTGACAACTAAAATCATAAAATGTCAATTATTTTCATTAAATATAGTATGCTCAATATTTCTTCTTCATAAAGCAGGTAATTTTACACCTGAAATGTTCAGTGTCATCTACGGTAACTAAATTTGAACATTGTCATTACATTCGATGCGGCGATACTGCACAATATAGCAAAGTTTCTTTATCTGCAGTTTCAGCTTATGATGAATAATCCTAACCTAGCCAGGTAATGATCAGTGATAACATAAAATATGAAATTAAAATGCAACCACTTGGCACTACCCAGTAAGGTATAAAAGGGAAAGTTTTTTCTCTGCTGATAATGACAGCTATTTGTAACAAAGGGTGGTAGCCATCTTAAAAAAGTGTCAAAAAATGAGACCTGGATTAACGGCAAAGAGCTAGACACAGGACATAACTCTTCCCCGAACTCCAAACTGTCGTATTAGAAACTTGGCTTCAGGGTCATGAGGTTTTACCCATGTACAGTACTAACAAATTGTTTCTATTAGAAAACACTGTGATCTGACATCAGTGGAACACTGTGTTACCATGGTGATTGGTGTAATTCTATACAATATATAGGATGTAATTTACTGCTGTTTCACCCACATTCACAGTGTGGCTCCTTGTAACACCACTATAAAAAATCACCAGTCTGAGGGATTTTCAAGAGAAACACCATGTATTCTATTTAATATACAGGATGTAATTTACTGGTGTTTCATCAACATTAAAATTGGAGCACTGGCCATGACACCACTGTAAAAATCATCAGAAAAACCTTCTTAGTACTGTAGGTCTGTAGATTATGTCTTCAATTATTCCACTTTTTTTACAGAACATGCAGATTGATCCAGAATGGAGGAAACAAGCTGAAAAGGTTGACTTGTCGTTCCAGCTCAATAAATCTGGCTGTGTAATGTTAGTTCCTGTCAAGGTAAGAAATTAAAAAAAAATTAAAGTGCAAAAAAATCATAGATATCTAATTTAGTGCACAAGACACGTTTCTGGAATAACTTTCATCAGTTACGTTCATCTGGAATAACCTTCATTAGTTACGTTCATCTGGAATAACCTTCATCAGTTACGTTCATCTGGAATAACCTTCATCAGTTACGTTCATCTGGAATAACCTTCATCAGTTACGTTCATCTGGAATAACCTTCATCAGGTACGTTCATCTGGAATAACCTTCATCAGTTGTGCTCAGTCAAAATATTGGAAAGTCAAATGAATTAAAAATCTTTGGGGACAAGGAAACCAAAGGGCCTATACAGGATAGCCAAAATCGGCTAAGGTCACTTCCGGAGCACCTGAGTTCATCCCTGGTTTTTAGTGGGGTTTGTATTATATTTAGTTTTATAGATTGTTGTTTGTCCTTCTGTTCTTCTTCGATATATAGATTCTGATTACCTCCCTTTGGTATCTTCAAACTTTTCTATGTCTGAGGGAGGAGAGCCTTAGTTTTGTATATTCCTAGTTGTTTTCGAAAGTACAAATGTCTTACCTGGTAAATTGTTTGGCCTGTCAATACAATGTCAACCATGAACCAGTTTGTTATTTAATTTATGATTTATAATTACAGAAGATCATTGAAGGTCAGCCGATCTCTCCCGTTACCAGTCCGCTTACTTTGGGGATAACATCAAACAAACCTCATTTTCGACCAATAGCTTGCAAGACGGATAAAGGAGAAATAATTTCATCGTCTTTCGCAGAGCCGATGAAGCTGGTCAAAAATGTTACTAATAGGCCGATAACTAGGTCACAACAGACAGAAAAGACAGGGAAGACTTCTGACAATCAGTTAATGGCCGACAAAACACAGGAGAGTAGAATTAAAGAAATCCTGTCAACCCAACATTCAAAAAAGATTATAATGGCTTTTGTTCCCGATCAGGATCAGTCACCATCCCTTGAAACACAGGCAACAGGAAGTAAAGACACATTACCAGCACAAAGCCAGCTCCAACAGAGCACTGCAAGTCCATCAAGTAGACAGGAACCCAGTCCAGCAGGAAGTACATCACTAATACTGGGACCCAGTCCAGCAGGAAGTACATCACAAATACAGGGACCCAGTTCAGCAGGAAGTACTGAATTATCTTCAGGGGAGACAACTCATCAACATGAAAATTCAAAAAGGAAAGAAACTTCATATTTGGAATTGAATGAATTTAGACAGAGGTTTGTTATCTTAGCTCATTCATACTCCAATCATGTTAGGAACTTTGGGGCTGTCGTGGCCGTGGTCGACAGCCCCCAAATCCATCTGGCGTGTTGGCATAGAACAAAGTACAAATCAATCACCATCATTATCCTCTGATCAAAAGCATCATATTCTCACCATGATACAGCTAAAATTACTCACTTTGCATTGAACAATCTCCCAATACACTCACCCTGATCCTAACTTGATATTAAACAACAATCTGTCAATCAAGATAATTTAATTTAAACAATATTTATTTGGAAAATAATCAGAAAATACAGTACATCAAACATAGTAAATACAGACAGGATTCAGAAACAAGTAATTATACCAAGATAATTTATTAAATGGATGTGACTTTACATGTATATCGCTGGACTTTAAGCAATAATTTAATCAATCAATCAAGCAAGCAACCAATCAACCAATAAATCAATCAATGGTTTAATTTGCATGATGGCGTCACATTGTATTTTTATTGATTTTATTTTAACTTTTCAGCCAAGAGTTACAGGAGGAATCGTTCAATACTAACAGTCAACCAGAAAATCATACGACAGATTGTGATAATGATAATCCTGTCAGTGCTCCATTAGATGTGGAAGTCAAAGAGGAACCAGAGGAAGGTAAAGTGTTAACTAAGAAATACAGTCAACCAGAGAGTGAGGAAGGTAAAGTGTTAACTAAGAAATACAGTCAACCAGAGAGTGAGGAAGGTAAAGTGTTAACTAAGAAATACAGTCAACCAGAGAGTGAGGAAGGTAAAGTGTTAACTAAGAAATACAGTCAACCAGAGAGTGAGGAAGGTAAAGTGTTAACTAAGAAATACAGTCAACCAGAGAGTGAGGAAGGTAAAGTGTTAACTAAGAAATACAGTCAACCAGAGAGTGAGGAAGGTAAAGTGTTAACTAGGAAATACAGTCAACCAGAGAGTGAGGAAGGTAAAGTGTTAACTAAGAAATACAGTCAACCAGAGAGTGAGGATGGGTAGAGTCTTAACTAAGAAAGACAGTCAACCAGAGAGTGAGGAAGGTAAAGTGTTAACTAAGAAATACAGTCAACCAGAGAGTGAGGAAGGTAAAGTGTTAACTAAGAAATACAGTCAACCAGAGAGTGAGGAAGGTAAAGTGTTAACTAAGAAATACAGTCAACCAGAGAGTGAGGAAGGTAAAGTGTTAACTAAGAAATACAGTCAACCAGAGAGTGAGGAAGGTAAAGTGTTAACTAAGAAATACAGTCAACCAGAGAGTGAGGAAGGTAAAGTGTTAACTAAGAAATACAGTCAACCAGAGAGTGAGGAAGGTAAAGTGTTAACTAAGAAATACAGTCAACCAGAGAGTGAGGAAGGTAAAGTGTTAACTAAGAAATACAGTCAACCAGAGAGTGAGGAAGGTAAAGTGTTGACTAGGAAATACAGTCAACCAGAGAGTGAGGAAGGTAAAGTGTTAACTAAGAAATACAGTCAAAACATGCTTTGGTGACCACCTCTATGAAGCAATAACTTGTATTATATGACTGGGAACAGGACAAAAGCCACCCAGACAAAAAGCCCACCAATATTGAAATAATTATACAATCTTATTACATTTGTTTTATTAATGGGGATCCTAAAAGATATCTTAAAGAATTAGTACAAAAAATGAAATACTTTAAAAAAAAACATTTTTCCACATTTTGTTCATTGTTTATTGTTAAGTTCATTTATAAAATGTAAATTAAAAAAAACCACTACTTAATTGTTTAAATTGAAATTTATCAGATAAAGTTAATCAGGAATTGTTTTTATTGATAAACAATTGATAGTTACCTTTTTAACCTTTGAAGTTATTAAAAGTAATGAGTGAGTTGTTTTCTCGTCATGTTTGATAAACTATGATTTTTATTTTTGTTTTTACTTTCTTTGATGAGGGTTATTATAATTCTTAAACAAATACTTCAATTGTTTATGATATCTTCATGTTCCAAAAGTAACTTATTATGAAAAATGGTATTAAAAAATAATGTAAAATAAATAGCAGTACAATAAGTCCAAAAAGTGTGCAAAGATACAAATGTGGTTTGAGTTACAATGTACAATGAATTAAAATACAGAGGTAAAAAAAATCTTGAATCATGTTATAAAACACAATTTTTTTTTCATATACGAACAATTAAACAAAGACACAGAATAAAATATATATATGACACAAAAAACATTAACATATACTTTTCATTATTGAGGGGCTTGTATGTCTGGGGGGCTTTTATCCGGGGTGCTTTTGTCCTAGACCCATATGACCTTAACTAAACCTGTATTAAGCGACCACCTGTCTTGTGTGATCCTATTTCGTTGTTCTCTTGGGAGGTCACATAAGACAGATTTGACAGTAGTTGATATGGTAACAAAGGTATAGTGGTAAAACGCTCTTTAAAATTAAAATACGGTATAAATGGTTTTTTTCGCGGGTACCTAATTTTCGCTTTATTTGCGATAGTCGTTGATCAGCGAAAAAAAGAACCAGCATAAATTTCTGCCCTTTACTACATAAATATCTTTATTCTTTTAAATAATCGTACAAGATTTGTCTCCCCTAGTATGACTGTATATAACAAATATCTAACAATTATATGGTCACTGCCATTCTTAAAATTGTTGAAATGACGCTTTTAAAATATCTAACAAAGGGGAAATAATCCTTCCCGAAAACAATGCATTTGGTGACAAATACAATGTAACAGATAAATTATTTTACACTTAATTAATTTCCCTTTTATCTTTAAAACACTAATTTAGTTGTTGCTGTGTAAACACACCTTTTTTAATTAATATTATCATTTCCATTCACTGATTTTTAATTACCTGTAAGTTGACAATTTTTGGTGTTAACTAATTGATCACATTTTGTTTCAGAGTCTGTTAATGAGACTTATTTGTGTTTAATTTTTGTAAATGTGTTGTAATAATACATATATGCTAAAATTATATTAAATGCCCCTAAGCAATTTTCTATTATTGAACATGTATACCATTCTAAAATACCGCCGATCGCTTATACAAAAGGCTCTTACTCAATTTATTTTAAAAACATTTCCTATTTTGAATTGTTGGTCAAACAATTCAGATAATGTTATTCTAATATAACTATCAATCCGCTAAAATTTTGATTTTGGTTAAAACTCAGGATCGTGAAAATTAAATACCGCAAAAAATATTTTCACCACTTTGGAAGAAAATCGTGAAATTTGCCTCCCGCGAAAAAACCCCCACTTATACGGTATGACTTTAAAATGATGTGAAAACCAAGATAAATGCCACCACAGAAACATTATCTTCTCTTCTAACACAGGGACAGAAATTAACTATTTTTTCCCAGTAGCCAACTGGGCTACTGACTTCTAATTTCTAGGGGCCCAGCTAAATTTTTAAGGGCCCAGTTTTATTTTTCAGTCGATGAATTTTTATCTTCGTCTGTCTTCCTCATTTGTGGAGGTTTTATGCCACTGATAAACTCCCACATTTTCTAAGCAGGAATTAACTACCTACTTATCATTTAAACTCTTAAAGAGGAATGGGCATGCAAAAAAGGTTTCCAGATATTTTGAATTAATTTGTGTGATAGATCCAGCAATAATTAAATTTAATCAGATCTTGTCCTGATCTGATCTAAAAAAAAATCCTAATTTTGTTAGGAATGCATTTTTTGTGATGTCAAACTTGTCTATAATGACATTTGATGGCAATTTAGTAAGCAGTCTTTATGTGATTGTGAGCTAAATTATATCAGTCGGCATACATATATAGTGCACAGTATCCAGTGGATGTAATGAATACAGCATATATAAATATCTGTATTTAATTATTCCTTTTACTGTATGCTGTATATTATTTTATGTGTGCATACAGATATTGTATTTTATATTGGTTTTTTTATTTGTAAACAAGTAAAATGTAGCAGATAATTTGTATTTCATAGGTTTATAAATTTGAAATATATTCTATAGTATGGTATAAAATAAACTGTATAAAAGTATCCAATACACATCTATTGTTTTGGAAAATTTTAGGATATCAATTGAAAATAGATATACACTAAAATGTACAATTGCAATAGACAAGTTATTCACCTTAGTTTGGATTACAAGTATCAATCAATTTCCATGTAAATAATTTTTTCATTTAAATGTTTTTCTGTATAAGATAAGGCAGATATGGCCAACAATCCATATCTCACTGTCCGATCCCGTTCCGAATATTTTACATCAATTTCAACATCCGGTTTACCTACATTTTTAATTTCAGTTAAGAACATGAATCTGTTGTCATCTTCATTATATAAGCATCTCAAAACAAATTTAATTAAATACAAAGATTCTTTGATACTTTGGGAGTGTGGAAGTCAACTTATTTCTGTGCTCAGTAATATATTTCAGTTTTAAGGCTCCATGTATTGCAGGTGCTCGTTCCTACTAAAAGGATGTTTACAATACATATCGGAAGAAGGAGACGTTCTATTTAATAAAAATAGGAATGTGCTGGTCTGACAGAATAAATAAACAAATTTCAAGTCTCTGTCTGACATTTTAATAAAACTGAAACAGAATTTAAAGCCGTTCTAGAAACTCCGTTGGCAGTGATGAATAAATTTCATTCGCCAACTGGACGACCGCAAAGTAATATTTGATCGCCCAGCTGAAATTTTACTCGTGGGCGACCGTTAATTTCCATCCCTGTAACATGACGTCCTTCTTTCACTTTGTAGACAAACAAGTGATTTATCGATGGTATAATCTCATTCGCACATGCGCCGGTGAATGTGACTGACTTTTCCATTGGCAGCATAAATTGTGTGCGACAATTTCCGCAAACGTAAATATAAATTAACGTCTTCCAATCAAAGTATACTACCGTATTTGTACTCTTAGACATATCAGAATCAAAATAAATCATGGAAGCCAGAATGTGTTTTGAGTTTTAACATGGATTGGCAGATATTAGTAAATTTTATCCCTCGAATCTGGCTCGGGATAAAATACTAATATTCACCAATCCATGTTAAAACTCAACACATTCTGGCTTCCATGATTTATTTCTAAATTAAACCATTTCACACATTTAACTCAATTAATCCACAAATGATACTAGGGTAAATCTCTAACTAAATTGTGATTTTGGTGAAAATCTGAATGCAACCACATTTGAGGTAATGGTTGGCATGGTTACCTTGAGTCCGGTAGATCAGGTCAAACCAAAGACTTAATAAATTGGTATTTGTTGCTTCTCTGCTAAGTACGCAGCCTTAAGGAGAAAGAATAAAGACTGGTTGGCTCGGAATCAGGATGTGTCAGAGTGGGTCGACATGTCTACCTGTGGACTGTTGTTTCAGTGAGCTAGTACTATGAACATTCTTGTTGGTCTAGTACAGAGTCGACCTCATCATCATCTCATTGAAAATTAATTTGTTCTCGCCATGGTATGGCTGAAAAGTTGCAGAGTTTGCATTAAACAACAATCATTCACTCACTCACTGAATTCAAAAGTGACAAGAGGTTCATCACCCTCTGATGGAATTTTTCAGATTTATTTTGATTCATTGCTTATGTAACTTAGGTGAGTGATACTGGCTTTTGAGAGCCTCTGGTTTTAAACAGTTTTATGTACTTGAACTAAACTTTATCTTTGCACACACAGTATTTTGAAACAAAAAGTTATTTGTGGGACAGTATGCAATTTTATTATGAAAAGAAAGTTTAAACAGTGATGGTCATCAATTTCACCAATATCAACAAAACAAGCAATCACATCTCATCATAATTGAAATCACATGTGACTTTGTAAATCTATGCCCAGGATTGATACAGGCACAAAAACCGGTGAATGGTTTTTCAACCCTCCTTTCTTGATAACTGGATCTCCAACAGTAATACATATTTCATATTTAGCTATAGTCAAACCTGCTTTAGTGACGACCTCTATTAAGTTACAGTCAAACCTGCTTTAGTGACGACCTCTATTAAGTTACAGTCAAACCTGCTTTAGTGACGACCTCTATTAAGTTACAGTCAAACCTGCTTTAGTGACCACATCTATTAAGTTACAGTCAAACCTGCATTAGTTACCACCTCTATTAAGTTACAGTCAAACCTGCTTTAGTGACCACCTCTATTAAGTTACAGTCAATCCTGCTTCAGTGACCACCTCTATTAAGTTACAGTCAATCCTGCATTATGTGACCTTAATTTTTATTTCCTTTCACAGACACAGTGCATTTCATATCAATTAAACCTGTATTAAGCAACCACCTGTCTTATGTGACCCTATTTCACTGTGACCTTGGAAAGTCACATAAGGTCACATAAGACAAGTTTGACTGTATTTAGCACACACATGTATTTGTTCTTTTATTCCAGACCAAATAAACAGACTCATTGAGACAGATCAACAGCTTCAGTCTTTAAAATCCAAATTACAGAAAACAACAACACAGCTTAGCAAAAAGGAAGAGGAGTTCAAAATGCAACAGTCACAAATCGGCAGCCTCTTACAACAAATGAAAATTATGAGGCAGAATATTTCCAGTCATCAACGTCGAATCAGTGAGCTTGAAAGCTTCCTTTCTTATGAAACATTACAACATGATAAAAAATTGTTTAAGTATTACACAGGGTACACGCCCGAGGAGTTCCAAATGTTATATGAGTTCATAGTTCCTGAGAATGCAATGCAGACACAAGCTGCGATACGATATTTGAATAATAAAGGACATGGTAAAATAGGTTTAAAAACGCAGCTTCTGATGACGTTGAACAAGTTACGGAATAATTTCACGTTCCTTCATTTAGCTCATCTACATTCAGTTACGGAGGGATTTTGTCGGAACATATTTAAAAGATGGCTGAAGCTTTTAGCAGATAAATTTGAGAATGTTTATATTTGGCCACATCGCGACTCAGTAAGATCACAAATGCCAGAAGCGTTTGCGATTGATTTTCCGAACACTGTTGCAATATTAAAACGAGTTCAGATCAAAGTGGCATTAAATTCATTTGAGTCTGTTAACAGTCGGACTTCAACTTCAACACAGGATGAAATAATGTTGTGCAATAGACATGCTGTATTAGCAATAGATCCTAGAGGGTCGTTAATTTGGTGCTCAAAATTGTCAAAGGGGAATTTATCAGATAGTGAACTATTTATTGAAAGTGGATTAAAAGATAGACTGAAGCAGTTAGTCGGTTGTCATTGGCTTCAAGTTGGGGACGGAATTTTAGCCGATGAAACGTTTGGCATTTCAGAAGAGTTGGATGAAATTGGTTTGGTATTCAATCATGTGGCATTTTCCAAACAAAACATTGAGGAAGAATTAAAGAGGATACTGCGTAAGGAACGTATAAACTCTCACAAAGTTCTTATAGACAAGGCTTACGCTAGAGTGAAACAATTCAGGATTTTGACACAAAAAATTCCTTCATCTTTAACTTCATCAAGTGACATTATATTACAAGTCTGTTCATTTTTGACCAATTTTCAGACACCTTTGCTTTAGGAAATTAATATGTAATAAACATGTTATCTTAATTTGTTTTATACACATTGCCTTTGCTCATGAAAGTTGCTTAGCTACGTTCTTGTAGTAACCAAGCTGGGTTAGGGATATATATATATGGTGTATACGTCACTTTCAACAATATTTCAGTTATATTGTTGTGGTCAGTTTTATTGGTGGAGGAAATCAGAGTAGCCGGAGAAAACCACCGACCTGTCACAAGTCACTGACAAACTTCATCACATAATATTGTATGAGCAATACTTGTATTCTCTGATTTTTCGAATGGGATTTGAACTCACAACTTTAGTGGTGATAGGTACTGATTGCACAGGTAGTTATAAATCCAACTACCATACGATCATGACCATGAAGGCTCCCTTGTAGTAACCAATTCGCAAGCAACTGCATACATCAACAAAGATGTAAAGATAGTTCTACATTGGTTGTTTTCAAACTCAAACACAACTAAAAGAATTACACCTCTGGGAACCCCAAACAGCATTGGTCGATCATATAACCAACAACACAATTCACTCCTCTGAGAGAACCCCAACAGTAATAGTCGCCAATATAGCCAACCACAACAGGGATCACTCTTAGCTATAGAGAACCCCAACAGTAATAGTCATCAATATAGCCAACCACAACAGGGATCACTCTTAGCTATAGAGAACCCCAACAGTAATAGTCGCCAATATAGCCAACCACAACAGGGATCACTCTTAGCTATAGAGAACCCCAACAGTAATAGTCATCAATATAGCCAACCACAACAGGGATCACTCTTAGCTATAGAGAACCCCAACAGTAATAGTCGCCAATATAGCCAACCACAACAGGGATCACTCTTAGCTATAGAGAACCCCAACAGTAATAGTCATCAATATAGCCAACCACAACAGGGATCACTCTTAGCTATAGAGAACCCCAACAGTAATAGTCGCCAATATAGCCAACCACAACAGTGATCACTCTTAGCTATAGAGAACCCCAACAGTAATAGTCGCCAATATAGCCAACCACAACAGGGATCACTCTTAGCTATAGAGAACCCCAACAGTAATAGTCGCCAATATAGTCAACCACAACAGGGATCACTCTTAGCTATAGAGAACCCCAACAGTAATAGTCGCCAATATAGCCAACCACAACAGGGATCACTCTTAGCTATAGAGAACCCCAACAGTAATAGTCGCCAATATAGTCAACCACAACAGGGATCACTCTTAGCTATAGAGAACCCCAACAGTAATAGTCGCCAATATAGTCAACCACAACAGGGATCACTCTTAGCTATAGAGAACCCCAACAGTAATAGTCGCCAATATAGTCAACCACAACAGGGATCACTCTTAGCTATAGAGAACCCCAACAGTAATAGTCGCCAATATAGTCAACCACAACAGGGATCACTCTTAGCTATAGAGAACCCCAACAGTAATAGTCGCCAATATAGCCAACCACAACAGGGATCACTCTTAGCTATAGAGAACCCCAACAGTAATAGTCGCCAATATAGTCAACCACAACAGGGATCACTCTTAGCTATAGAGAACCCCAACAGTAATAGTCGCCAATATAGTCAACCACAACAGGGATCACTCTTAGCTATAGAGAACCCCAACAGTAATAGTCGCCAATATAGTCAACCACAACAGGGATCACTCTTAGCTATAGAGAACCCCAACAGTAATAGTCGCCAATATAGCCAACCACAACAGGGATCACTCTTAGCTATAGAGAACCCCAACAGTAATAGTCGCCAATATAGCCAACCACAACAGGGATCACTCTTAGCTATAGAGAACCCCAACAGTAATAGTCATCAATATAGCCAACCACAACAGGGATCACTCTTAGCTATAGAGAACCCCAACAGTAATAGTCGCCAATATAGCCAACCACAACAGGGATCACTCTTAGCTATAGAGAACCCCAACAGTAATAGTCGCCAATATAGTCAACCACAACAGGGATCACTCTTAGCTATAGGGAACCCCAAATAATAATGGTCATCAATATAGCCAATCACAACAGGGATCACTCTTAGCTGTAGGGATCCTCATATAATAATGGTCATCAATATAGCCAACCACAACAGGGATCACTCTTAGCTATAGGGATCCTCATATAATAATGGTCATCAATATAGCCAACCACAACAGGGATCACTCTTAGCTATAGGGATCCTCATATAATAATGGTCATCAATATAGCCAACCACAACAGGGATCACTCTTAGCTATAGGGATCCTCATATAATAATGGTCATCAATATAGCCAACCACAACAGGGATCACTCTTAGCTATAGGGAACCCCAAATAATAATGGTCATCAATATAGCCAACCACAACAGGGATCACTCTTAGCTATAGGGAACCCCAAATAATAATGGTCATCAATATAGCCAACCACAACAGGGATCACTCTTAGCTATAGGGATCCTCATATAATAATGGTCATCAATATAGCCAACCACAACAGGGATCACTCTTAGCTATAGGGAACCCCAAATAATAATGGTCATCAATATAGCCAACCACAACAGGGATCACTCTTAGCTATAGGGATCCTCATATAATAATGGTCATCAATATAGCCAACCACAACAGGGATCACTCTTAGCTATAGGGAACCCCAAATAATAATGGTCATCAATATAGCCAACCACAACAGGGATCACTCTTAGCTATAGGGAACCCCAAATAATAATGGTCATCAATATAGCCAACCACAACAGGGATCACTCTTAGCTATAGGGATCCTCATATAATAATGGTCATCAATATAGCCAACCACAACAGGGATCACTCTTAGCTATAGGGAACCCCAAATAATAATGGTCATCAATATAGCCAACCACAACAGGGATCACTCTTAGCTATAGGGATCCTCATATAATAATGGTCATCAATATAGCCAACCACAACAGGGATCACTCTTAGCTATAGGGAACCCCAAATAATAATGGTCATCAATATAGCCAATCACAACAGGGATCACTCTTAGCTATAGGGAACCCCAAATAATAATGGTCATCAATATAGCCAACCACAACAGGGATCACTCTTAGCTATAGGGATCCTCATATAATAATGGTCATCAATATAGCCAACCACAACAGGGATCACTCTTAGCTATAGGGAACCCCAAATAATAATGGTCATCAATATAGCCAATCACAACAGGGATCACTCTTAGCTATAGGGAACCCCAAATAATAATGGTCATCAATATAGCCAACCACAACAGGGATCACTCTTAGCTATAGGGATCCTCATATAATAATGGTCATCAATATAGCCAACCACAACAGGGATCACTCTTAGCTATAGGGAACCCCAAATAATAATGGTCATCAATATAGCCAACCACAACAGGGATCACTCTTAGCTATAGGGATCCTCATATAATAATGGTCATCAATATAGCCAACCACAACAGGGATCACTCTTAGCTATAGGGAACCCCAAATAATAATGGTCATCAATATAGCCAACCACAACAGGGATCACTCTTAGCTATAGGGAACCCCAAATAATAATGGTCATCAATATAGCCAACCACAACAGGGATCACTCTTAGCTATAGGGATCCTCATATAATAATGGTCGTCAATATAGCCAACCACAACAGGGATCACTCTTAGCTATAGGGAACCCTAAATAATAATGGTCATCAATATAGCCAACCACAACAGGGATCACTCTTAGCTATAGGGATCCTCATATAATAATGGTCATCAATATAGCCAACCACAACAGGGATCACTCTTAGCTATAGGGATCCTCATATACTAATGGTCATCAATATAGCCAACCACAACAGGGATCACTCTTAGCTATAGGGAACCCCAAATAATAATGGTCATCAATATAGCCAACCACAACAGGGATCACTCTTAGCTATAGGGATCCTCATATACTAATGGTCATCAATATAGCCAACCACAACAGGGATCACTCTTAGCTATAGGGATCCTCATATAATAATGGTCATCAATATAGCCAACCACAACAGGGATCACTCTTAGCTATAGGGATCCTCATATACTAATGGTCATCAATATAGCCAACCACAACAGGGATCACTCTTAGCTATAGGGATCCTCATATACTAATGGTCATCAATATAGCCAACCACAACAGGGATCACTCTTAGCTATAGGGAACCCCAAATAATAATGGTCATCAATATAGCCAACCACAACAGGGATCACTCTTAGCTATAGGGATCCTCATATACTAATGGTCATCAATATAGCCAACCACAACAGGGATCACTCTTAGCTATAGGGATCCTCATATAATAATGGTCATCAATATAGCCAACCACAACAGGGATCACTCTTAGCTATAGGGATCCTCATATAATAATGGTCATCAATATAGCCAACCACAACAGGGATCACTCTTAGCTATAGGGATCCTCATATAATAATGGTCATCAATATAGCCAACCACAGCAGGGATCACTCTTAGCTATAGGGAACCCCAAATAATAATGGTCATCAATATAGCCAACCACAACAGGGATCACTCTTAGCTATAGGGAACCCCAAATAATAATGGTCATCAATATAGCCAACCACAGCAGGGATCACTCTTAGCTATAGGGAACCCCAAATAATAATGGTCGTCAATATAGCCAGCCACAACAGGGATCACTCTTAGCTATAGGGATCCTCATATACTAATGGTCATCAATATAGCCAACCACAACAGGGATCACTCTTAGCTATAGGGAACCCCAAATAATAATGGTCATCAATATAGCCAACCACAACAGGGATCACTCTTAGCTATAGGGATCCTCATATACTAATGGTCATCAATATAGCCAACCACAACAGGGATCACTCTTAGCTATAGGGATCCTCATATAATAATGGTCATCAATATAGCCAACCACAACAGGGATCACTCTTAGCTATAGGGATCCTCATATAATAATGGTCATCAATATAGCCAACCACAGCAGGGATCACTCTTAGCTATAGGGAACCCCAAATAATAATGGTCATCAATATAGCCAACCACAACAGGGATCACTCTTAGCTATAGGGAACCCCAAATAATAATGGTCATCAATATAGCCAACCACTACAGGGATCACTCTTAGCTATAGGGAACCCCAAATAATAATGGTCATCCATATAGCCAACCACAACAGGGATCACTCTTAGCTATAGGGAACCCCAAATAATAATGGTCATCAATATAGCCAACCACAACAGGGATCACTCTTAGCTATAGGGAACCCCAAATAATAATGGTCATCCATATAGCCAATCACAACAGGGATCACTCTTAGCTATAGGGAACCCCAAATAATAATGGTCGTCAATATAGCCAACCACAACAGGGATCACTCTTAGCTATAGGGAACCCCAAATAATAATGGTCGTCAATATAGCCAACCACAACAGGGATCACTCTTAGCTATAGGGAACCCCAAATAATAGTGGTCATCAATATAGCCAACCACAACAGGGATCACTCTTAGCTATAGGGAACCCCAAATAATAGTGGTCATCAATATAGCCAACCACAACAGGGATCACTCTTAGCTATAGGGAACCCCAAATAATAATGGTCATCAATATAGCTAGCCACTACAGGGATCACTCTTAGCTATAGGGAACCCTAAATAATAATGGTCATCAATATAGCCAACCACAACAGGGATCACTCTTAGCTATAGGGAACCCCAAATAATAATGGTCGTCAATATAGCCAGCCACAACAGGGATCACTCTTAGCTATAGGGAACCCCAAATAATAATGGTCATCAATATAACCAACTACTATACAAGCCTTTTCTCTGTGAAACCCCAAACAGTATTGGTCGACAAAATAACTAAGCCCAATAATATGTGCCACTCTTCAGTCAATCCTCCAGTCCAACAGTCTTGGTGGGCAATATATTGTCTACCTCAAAAATAATCACTACAATAGAAATGTTGAAATGATGGTCAATTTTACAACTATGTACAACAGGTAGATAATATTACAATGCCAACTGGAACCATTCTTCTGAGGAAGATATAAAGTTAATGGTCAACACTATAACCTGCTACGACAGGAACCACTCATTGTCACTGTATTTAAAACAAATGTTATTTTGTGACTAATGAAAAAAAGTCTTACAGTACCTGAGACAAATTTTTTTTTTTCTGGTATTCTTAGTGCTATAGGAATTCAAGATTCAGTACAGAGTGTATGAAGAATGTCACACTTCCAGCATACAAAAGACAACTTACAGTATACGTTGTTCATAATGAGCAACAGTTTGAAAGAAGTTATGGTTGATGATGTTCGGTATTCTGACCTTCTCCATCAACTCTCATTTTCCATGTGGCAATCAAACCACTCATCACAGCGTCAAAGTTATGGCTGATGATGTTCTGTATTCTGACCTTCTCCATCAACTCATTTTCCATGTGGCAATCAAACCACTCATCACAGTGTCATCTTGTTACCTGAATGGTGTATTTTTCCATGTGGCAATCAAACCACTCATCACAGTGTCATCTTGTTACCTGAATGGTGTATTTTTCCATGTGGCAATCAAACCACTCATCACAGCGTCATCTTGTTACCTGAATGGTTCCATGTGGCAATCAAACCACCCATCACAGTGTCATCTTGTTACCTGAATGGTGTATTTTTCCATGTGGCAATCAAACCACTCATCACAGTGTCATCTTGTTACCTGAATGGTGTATTTTTCCATGTGGCAATTAAACCACTCATCACAGCGTCATCTTGTTACCTGAATGGTGTATTTTTCCATGTGGCAATTAAACCACTCATCACAGCGTCATCTTGTTACCTGAATGGTGTATTTTTCCATGTGGCAATTAAACCACCCATCACAGTGTCATCTTGTTACCTGAATGGTGTATTTTTCCATGTGGCAATCAAACCACTCATCACAGCGTCATCTTGTTACCTGAATGGTGTATTTTTCCATGTGGCAATCAAACCACTCATCACAGCGTCATCTTGTTACCTGAATGGTGTATTTTTCCATGTGGCAATCAAACCACTCATCACAGTGTCATCTTGTTACCTGAATGGTGTATTTTTCCATGTGGCAATTAAACCACTCATCACAGCGTCATCTTGTTACCTGAATGGTGTATTTTTCCATGTGGCAATTAAACCACTCATCACAGCGTCATCTTGTTACCTGAATGGTGTATTTTTCCATGTGGCAATTAAACCACCCATCACAGTGTCATCTTGTTACCTGAATGGTGTATTTTTTCATGTGGCAATCAAACCACTCATCACAGCGTCATCTTGTTACCTGAATGGTGTATTTTTCCATGTGGCAATCAAACCACTCATCACAGCGTCATCTTGTTACCTGAATGGTGTATTTTTCCATGTGGCAATCAAACCACTCATCACAGTGTCATCTTGTTACCTGAATGGTGTATTTTTCCATGTGGCAATCAAACCACTCATCACAGCGTCATCTTGTTACCTGAATGGTTCCATGTGGCAATCAAACCACTCATCACAGCGTCATCTTGTTACCTGAATGGTTCCATGTGGCAATCAAACCACTCATCACAGCGTCATCTTGTTACCTGAATGGTGTATTTTTCCATGTGGCAATCAAACCACTCATCACAGTGTCATCTTGTTACCTGAATGGTGTATTTTTCCATGTGGCAATCAAACCACTCATCACAGCGTCATCTTGTTACCTGAATGGTTCCATGTGGCAATCAAACCACTCATCACAGCGTCATCTTGTTACCTGAATGGTTCCATGTGGCAATCAAACCTCTCATCACAGCGTCATCTTGTTACCTGAATGGTTCCATGTGGCAATCAAACCTCTCATCACAGCGTCATCTTGTTACCTGAATGGTGTATTGTTTGTTAATTTGTTCTGGTCGTGAATAAAAACGTAGATATCAAATGAAGATAGTTGAAATAGTGCTCAATTGACAATTGACTTTAAGCAACACTCAATCAATCAATCTCTATTGAGTATGCAACTCGTTGGCCGATGGTAAATGTATATGCCAAATATGGCCCTATAAAAGCAGAGACTTCCGCGCTAAAGCATCGAGTACTTTTAATACTCATCGTCAATACAACATATTTCTCCTGTTTAAAGTGGTGAGTTCGAATCTCGCTCATGGCGATGTGTTCTCGATACAACCTTACGTGATAAAGTTTGTCAGTGACTTGTGGCAGGTCGGTGATTTTCTACGGGTACTCCGGTTTCCACCACCATTAAAACTGACCACCATGATATAGCTGAAATATTGTTGAAAGTGGCGTTAAACATCATAACCCTAACCCTTATGTTTATGTAAATAAGGGTAATAACAAAATTACCGAACTCCGAACAATCTTACCAAGGGAAAGTCAAAACTGTATATAAACAGACAAAATCAGTCAACAACCGGAAAACTGTGAAAACCGTAATGACCCTGACTTGGTACAGGCATTTCTAAAGAAATGGTGGGTTGAATGAAAGCTTAACTGTCTTAAACTTAAAAATAAGTTTATTTTTCATCTTTCTTTCTGCTTATTCTCCTGATCTAAATGTCCTGCAAGAAAATAAAACATACTTGGTAGCTTGCATGACAATGAACATGTTAGGAAAACAGGTACACTTTACATAGTGCTGAGTCGCACATACGGGAAAAGCTTAAATGTACCAAAGGGGTATTCTGTAGCCACAAGTCAAAGAACAGACAATACAATGATCAAAGGAAAAGTAAGTAAGTAATTTCTATTTAAAGTCGGAAGCATATACAAATATAATATAAAACATCAGCTCATTAGAGGTCTTTAACCGACTTGATATTTTAAAAACAGAACAATGGACAAACAGCAAAGCTGCACATGGTTAAACATACATAAATAGTACAAATAGCAAAGCTGCACATGGTTAAACATACATAAATAGCACAAATAGCAAAGCTGCACATGGTTAAACATACATAAATAGCACAAATAGCAAAGCTGCACATGGTTAAACATACATAAATAGCACAAATAGCAAAGCTGCACATGGTTAAACATACATAAATAGCACAAATAGCAAAGCTGCACATGGTTAAACATACATAAATAGCACAAATAGCAAAGCTTCACATGGTTAAACATACATAAATAGCACAAATAGCAAAGCTTCACATGGTTAAACATACATAAATAGCACAAATAGCAAAGCTTCACATGGTTAAACATACATAAATAGCACAAATAGCAAAGCTGCACATGGTTAAACATACATAAATAGCACAAATAGCAAGGCTGCACATGGTTAAACATACATAAATAGCACAAATAGCAAAGCTTCACATGGTTAAACATACATAAATAGCACAAATAGCAAAGCTTCACATGGTTAAACATACATAAATAGCACAAATAGCAAAGCTTCACATGGTTAAACATACATAAATAGCACAAATAGCAAAGCTGCACATGGTTAAACATACATAAATAGCACAAATAGCAAAGCTTCACATGGTTAAACATACATAAATAGCACAAATAGCAAAGCTGCACATGGTTAAACATACATAAATAGCACAAATAGCAAAGCTGCACATGGTTAAACATACATAAATAGCACAAATAGCAAAGCTTCACATGGTTAAACATACATAAATAGCACAAATAGCAAAGCTTCACATGGTTAAACATACATAAATGGCACAAATAGCAAAGCTTCACATGGTTAAACATACATAAATAGCACAAATAGCAAAGCTGCACATGGTTAAACATACATAAATAGCACAAATAGCAAGGCTGCACACGTACATGGTTAAACATACATAAATAGCACAAATAGCAAAGCTTCACATGGTTAAACATACATAAATAGCACAAATAGCAAGGCTGCACATGGTTAAACATACATAAATAGCACAAATAGCAAAGCTTCACATGGTTAAACATACATAAATAGCACAAATAGCAAAGCTTCACATGGTTAAACATACATAAATAGCACAAATAGCAAAGCTGCACATGGTTAAACATACATAAATAGCACAGATAGCAAAGCTGCACATGGTTAAACATACATAAATAGCACAAATAGCAAAGCTTCACAAGGTTAAACATACATAAATAGCACAAATAGCAAAGCTGCACATGGTTAAACATACATAAATAGCACAAATAGCAAAGCTTCACATGGTTAAACATACATAAATAGCACAAATAGCAAAGCTTCACATGGTTAAACATACATAAATAGCACAAATAGCAAAGCTTCACATGGTTAAACATACATAAATAGCACAAATAGCAAGGTTGCACATGGTTAAACATACATTAATAGCACAAATAGCAAGGCTGCACACGTACATGGTTAAACATACATAAATAGCACAAATAGCAAAGCTTCACATGGTTAAACATACATAAATAGCACAAATAGCAAGGCTGCACATGGTTAAACATACATAAATAGCACAAATAGCAAAGCTTCACATGGTTAAACATACATAAATAGCACAAATAGCAAAGCTTCACATGGTTAAACATACATAAATAGCACAAATAGCAAAGCTGCACATGGTTAAACATACATAAATAGCACAGATAGCAAAGCTGCACATGGTTAAACATACATAAATAGCACAAATAGCAAAGCTTCACATGGTTAAACATACATAAATAGCACAAATAGCAAAGCTGCACATGGTTAAACATACATAAATAGCACAAATAGCAAAGCTTCACATGGTTAAACATACATAAATAGCACAAATAGCAAAGCTTCACATGGTTAAACATACATAAATAGCACAAATAGCAAGGTTGCACATGGTTAAACATACATTAATAGCACAAATAGCAAAGCTTCACATGGTTAAACATACATAAATAGCACAAATAGCAAAGCTTCACATGGTTAAACATACATAAATAGCACAAATAGCAAGGCTGCACATGGTTAAACATACATAAATAGCACAAATAGCAAAGCTTCACATGGTTAAACATACATAAATAGCACAAATAGCAAAGCTGCACATGGTTAAACATACATAAATAGCACAAATAGCAAAGCTTCACATGGTTAAACATACATAAATAGCACAAATAGCAAGGCTGCACATGGTTAAACATACATAAATAGCACAAATAGCAAAGCTTCACATGGTTAAACATACATAAATAGCACAAATAGCAAAGCTGCACATGGTTAAACATACATAAATAGCACAAATAGCAAAGCTTCACATGGTTAAACATACATAAATAGCACAAATAGCAAAGCTTCACATGGTTAAACATACATAAATAGCACAAATAGCAAAGCTGCACATGGTTAAACATACATAAATATCACAAATAGCAAGGCTGCACATGGTTAAACATACATAAATATCACAAATAGCAAAGCAGCATCGATATAGTTTTGCATATATACATACATACACAAATCATAGGCATAGACAGTTACATAGCATAAATAAAAAAAATAGCACATTTAAAGCATTGGAAGCGAACGGGAGATATCAAAAGCTTAGTTCTGAGACAGCAAAACAGGTCACTATTTACATGAACGACAAGTGCAATTTTCAGAGAAATACCAGGTAAATATGATACTACATACAAAATGTACAATACAAATGATTTTATTGCTAATCACAGCGCCCAAGATTGAGCAGAATAATCACAATAAATTTAGTTACAATGATTGGAATGATTTACATGATTAATGACATTTATATCAACAGTTACATTTGTTAGTTAGGAGGCACACAGATCAATGATCGATCCCTAACTTGTACATCTATATGGGGGAGACATACTGGGAATAGAAACACTTCTGGCACTATGTATACAATACATGAATTAAATACATGTTGTATGTTTCAACAATATTTAATGTTATTAGCCAACTGGCACGTTGTAGAATGTGTGTATAACCCAAGCCAGGACCTGAATTTCCATCCAAAAATATCCTGGTATTTTGTTTATGTTTAATGATTTGAGGTGACATGTGACTTTGTTCTTGTTGATAGTGGTGGAAGTTTTTGCCATCACTGTTTACAAAAAGTTTGAAGATACCAAAGGGGTAATCAGAAGCCGGAAATCGATGGACAGACAACACAATAGCCAAAGATAAAAGACAATAGGACAAAATGATCTGCTTAAATTTCTTTTCATAAACAAGCTATACAATGTATTTGCAATCAAATCGAGATCATGTTCGAATTAATGTTGACGCTTTCCATACATCTTGTATGGAAAAGGGAAAAAAGAGAGACCGTCTTGGTCATGATCGTATGGTAGTTGGATTTACAACTATCTATGCAATCAGTGCCCATTACCACTAAAGTTGTGACTTTTAATCCCGCTCATGGCGAGGTGTACTCGATACAACACTATGTGATAAAGTTTGTCAGTAACTTGCGGCAGGTCGGTGGTTTTCTCCCGGTACACCGGCTGCCTCCACCAATAAAACTGATCGCCATGATATAACTTAAATATTTTTGAAAGTGGAGTTAAACACCACAACCCTAACAATTAACCCTATTGCACTAAGTGTACCACACACACATACTGGATCATGTTCATGCACTTCTATCGTTTTAACTTACCTTTGTGGATCAGGGATAATCCTATTTACAAGAGGCTTCGTAAGGATGAACGGCGAAGTACTGACTATATATCTGACTTATTGCGGGTGTTGTGGGGATAGAAAAGCCCATGTAGTTATAACAAACCAATCGGGATGAAAACTCCACCTTGAACATTTCATGAACATACAGATGTCAAATTTAGTGCGCGCGGCGCGTTTCTGGAATAACCCTCATCGGGTACGCTCAACATCGAAAAATCGAAAAGACAACTAACACTATTCACAATAATCACAATTTAAAGACATTAATATATTTAAAACTTCACTTACAAACATTCCCGTGGGCAGAGGTGCACATTCACACACCGGACACCCGTTTTTGTCAGTGACGTATCCAGTGTAACAATCTAAATCACATTCAAAAACATCTTCGCAGACGATCGTGTGCAGTGTGGTGCCCTCTGGTGTCGTCGTGGGAGTGATTGGTAGAGGTACATGTGGAGTAGTGTGTACTTCGGGGAACTTTATCTGATGTATATGAATACCAATATATGTTATTTAGTCTGCATAATGTAGTTTTTTTATATTTGACTTTGTGCTACTAGTGGAGAAGGAACTGCTTACCTTTCCGGAGCACCTGGGTTTACCCCAGGTGTTTAGTGGGGTTCGTGTTTTTGATATTTAGTTCTCTGTGTAGTGTTTTGTAGATCGTTGTTTGTCCCTTTGTACTTTCTCTTTTGAACAATTGCGTTGTCTGTCCTTCTTCGATTTACTGATTCTGATTACCCTTTTGATATCTTCAAACTCTTCTTCTAATTTCATTCGCTGTCAAGGAGAATACAACAAGAAGACAATACAATGTGGTAAATTTAATGGTAACAAGAAAGATTTATGCATACTGCAAAGACAATTTTGATAGTTACAGAGGAGCCTTTGGAACATTATATTATCCTCACGTGACCCTAAAGTTAAAAATAGAGGTTTTCCGATTTTAGCGTCACGTGAAGTTAATATAACGTTCCAAATGTTCCTCTGGAACGATCAAAATTAATCGTTGCGGAAATTGAAGGTTTAGACAGTATTCATAAAGTTATATCAAGAAAAAATCTCATGCTTTTAACCAATCAGATAAAAGAAATATTTATAGTGATATAATACACATTATTATTGGTGTCCAACACATATTATCTTGTGTTTTCGTTTTGTTTTTCCGACTCGCAGCCGCAAGTGATAAAGATTACCAGTTGCTTGCGCATGGTCGGTGGTTCTCTCCGGGTACTCCGGCTTCTTCCACCACTAAAACTGGTCGCCATGATATAGCTGAAATATTGCTGAAAGTGGCGTTAAACACAATAAATCAAATCAAATCAAATCAATCGTTTTGTTTTTCTTCGTCTCGTATACCCTAATTTGCCAGTTTCTCTGGATTGTCCATTTTTAATTGCCCCTTCGGTGTTCTCTAACGTTTATTTACCTCTGTTGTTTGCTTTGTTAATGTTTCTGTGGTTGGTTTCCCGGTTGTCGGTCTGACTGTCGGTCTTGCTGAAGACTGTACTACAGGTTCCGTAGATTTAGTGTCGGGGTATGTTTCCAGGGTTGTAGCATGTTCTGTATTTGTTGGTGGAGTTGCCTTCGTTGTTGATTTTGGCCTTTGTGTTGATGTTCGAATAGTTGTTTGCATGTCACTGGCTGCAGAAGTAAAAATAAATCTCGTCTGAAAATTACGCACAGTCCCTAAATAATATAATTCATTAAAGCTAAGGTCAATATCCCCTAGGCATAGGCGACCATAGCCGATCATTGACAATATCCCCTAGACATAGGAGACCATAGCCTATCATTGACAATCACTGACATAGGCGACCATAGCCGATCATTGACAATCACTGACATAGGCGACCATAGCCGATCATTGACAATCACTGGCATAGGCGACCATAGCCGATCATTGACAATCACTGACATAGGCGACCATAGCCGATCATTGACAATCACTGCGACTCATCTTTTTAGTTTTCTGTGTTGTTTTTTCTGTTTTGTTTGTCTTCGTCCTGTGCCTTATATGGTACCCAATGTTGCCAGTGTCTCTAGATTTTCCTTTCTTGATTCCCCCTTCGGTTTTCTCTAACGCTAATTTGAAACTGTCTTGTGATAAAGATATACCCTACAATTGCTAAATTGGCGTTAAACAACAATCACCCATTTACTTACTGAACCAACATCACCTCTGGTTATGAGGTTCATCCTACAATGACAGTTCTCGTTCCTGATGATATACCGGTATTGCCATTTACTGATTATCATCCAAAGAGCTACAGATACACTCGTAGAGTTGATACAAAAACAGTCATAATATAATATTCTCTATTTCGAGCCCATGAAACTAATTCAACCCCGCCACTTTTTATTGAAAATATCCCGAAAATTAAACCAACTGTTTAAACACGTTATTTGTGTTAGTTTGTATATAGTGATGTCCAACACATATTGTGTTGTGTTTTTGCTTTGTTTTTCTTCGTCTTGTGTATGATATGTTGCCAGTTTCTCTGGATTGTTCCTTTCTGATTGCCCCTTCGGAATTCTCTAACGTTTATATATATTCTTCTCTTGAAAACGCTTACAACATGTATAGTATTATAATGAGAACTTACGACAGTTACACTCAATACAACCAGACATAGGATTTGTTCTGCTTCCACACGGAACTTCACAATGTTTCCAATCAGTAGTACATGAACCTCCTGCTAATGAATATATGTTTACATTAATATCATGGCCGCGGCCGTGCAAGAGCCAACGGAAATGTTTTTGGCTCTCCTGTTTAGGCCCTTTGGTTATATTGCTCCCAAAACTTTAATTTATTTGGGTTTCTATTATTTCGACTTTGAGCGGAGCGGATGCAGATCACTTTGAGCGTAGGTGATGCAGATCACGTTCAGCGTAGCTGATGCAGATCACTTTGAGCATAGCTGATGCAGATCACTTTGAGCATAGCTGATGCAGATCAGTTTGAGCGTAGCTGATGCAGATTGTTCCAGAAACGGGTCGTGCACACCTCATTTGATATCTACAGTTTCTGTTACATTCAAATTGGGGGCACAACCGTAAGGTACAATGAGACAGTCATGGCTGCGATCGTAAAATAACTTCCTGTTAATGGAAACGTGTTAAATAACATCGCATGATACCAGAGGAGGACCACCGAACAAGCCACGATCGAATAAGAACGGCCTGCTAATGTTAATATTATTACATTTTTATACATTGTAGTGACAGCGATTGTAAGAAAAAACTCAGATTAAAGGAAATGTGATAACATTACATCGTTGCCGCGATCGTATGGTGCCAAAGGACTATCGTTGCCGCGATCGTATGGTGCCAAAGGACTATCGTTGTCGCGATCGTATGGTGCCAAAGGACTATCGTTGCTGCGATCGTATGGTGCCAAAGGACCATCGTTGCCGCGATCGCATGGTGCCAAAGGACTATCGTTGCCGTCATCGTATGGTGCCAAAGGACTATCGTTGCCGTGATCGTATGGTGCCAAAGGACTATCGTTGCTGCGATCGTATGGTGCCAAAGGACTATCGTTGCCGCGATCGTATGGTGCCAAAGGACTATCGTTATCGCGATCGTATGGTGCCAAAGGACTATCGTTGCTGCGATCGTATGGTGCCAAAGGACCATCGTTGCCGCGATCGCATAGTGCCAAAGGACTATCGTTGCCGTGATCGTATGGTGCCAAAGAACCATCGTTGCCGCGATCGTATGGTGCCAAAGGTCTATCGTTGCCGCGTTCGTATGGTGCCAAAGGACTATCGTTGCTGCGATCGTATGGTGCCAAAGGACTATCGTTGCCGCGATCGCATGGTGCCAAAGGACTATCGTTGCCGCGATCGTATGGTGCCAAAGGACTATCGTTGCCGTGATCGTATGGTGCCAAAGAACCATCGTTGCCGCGTTCGTATGGTGCCAAAGGACTATCGTTGCTGCGATCGTATGGTGCCAAAGGACTATCGTTGCCGCGATCGCATGGTGCCAAAGGACTATCGTTGCCGCGATCGTATGGTGCCAAAGGACTATCGTTACCGTGATCGTATGGTGCCAAAGAACCATCGTTGCCGCGATCGCATGGTGCCAAAGGACTATCGTTGCCGCGATCGCATGGTGCCAAAGGACTATCGTTGCCGCGATCGTATGGTGCCAAAGGACTATCGTTGCCGCGATCGTATGGTGCCAAAGGACTATCGTTGCCGCGATCGTATGGTGCCAAAGGATTATCGTTACCGCGATCGTATGGTGCCAAAGGACCATCGTTGCCGATATCGTATGGTACGAGAAAGATTCATGCGGAGAGCCATAATTATTCTATAATATAAATATTAATCAAGTTGTGTATTGCAGTGTATCTAACTCGATACAACAATATGTAATAAAGTTTGTTCATTTTGATATCATTGTTGATCATCACTGTTTAAACTTTCTGATCCCTCTGATATCCTCTAACCTTTCTGTCATAACTGTAAAATGTAATATGAGACAGGCACAACATGTTTGAAGGACGAAGTCCTATAATTTTAAGAGGGAGGCGTGAGAAGGGAATGTATTATTTTTTTTCAAGTACTTTTAAAAAAAAAAAAAATTAATTATTTGGCTGGAGTTATCTCTCTTTGACTTATGGCTGTTCCGTTCATTTTACCTACGCCGCTCTTCCGCCGAGAATCTTGTAGAAAGAGATTTTTTAATTAGAATTTTATTTCAAGTTTATTTCGATTTTGCATAGAGTAAATAATTAAAGAAATGGGAATTTTTCACTGAAATATATTTTTTTTGCGTTTCTAAATATCAATTGATCTATTTTTAAAACCTACAGTTAATATGAGACAGGCACAACCTGTTTGAAGGACGAAGTCCTATAATGTTTAGAGGGAGGCATGAGAAGGGAATGTATTATTTTTTTCAAGTACTTTTAAATTTTTTTTTTTAATTTATTATTTGGCTGGAGTTATCTCTCTTTAGATCTTTTAGAAGATCTTATATTTACTATAATAAAAATAAGATTCAAATTCAGATGTCTGTTCTCTTTCCAAATATAGAATAGAATAGAATAGAATAGTTTTATTAAATCAATCAAGAAGCCCGTGAGAGCACAGAATTACAGACATTTGCATTTTACAGTTACAATGATTTTGATGATTAGTAACATATATGACATATACAAAAAGAATAAAAACAAGTATAGATGATCAACACTGCAGGGGGGAAACCACCCATAGGCAGAACAAACTATGGCAGTTTATAGCTAATATTATGATATACATAAAAAATATATATATTATACAAATATAATATGATGTAGATATAGCATGGTGTTCATATCACGAATATTATTTTATCTTTAAGTAAGGTTAAGTTTTATTCGAAACTAAGCAATATGTTACGTATCCTAGCAACAGATGCTTTTTATTTACAGTGTAACCACGTCATTTTTTTTGATTACAGCTACACTAAAAGTTAAAAACAACACGAAAATACAGGAAATAACGATCAACTGATCAAATGCAAATTCTTCAATGAAATTTCAATAATACGATGATCCGTACTCGTAAATTATCTTTTATTTTGAAAGCATTTTGTAGCAGATTTGGCTGTTCCGTTCATTTTACCTACGCCGCTCCTCCGTCGAGAGTCTCGTAGAAAAAGATTTTTTATAGTTAGAATTTTATTTCAAGTTTATTTCGATTTTGCATTGAGTAAATAATTAAAGAATTGGGAATTTTTCATTGAAATATATTTCTTTTGCGTTTCTAAATATCAATTGATTTATTTTTAAAACTTCCGGTGAAAACTGAGATGATATAGAGGAAAAAATCGTACAGCATATCATTAAAAGGACTTGGTCCTTTATTACAAGATACAAGATATTTTATTTTCCAATCATGGAGCCCAGTACTGAACAGAATAATTATTTACAAATTAAAGAACATAAAATACACATGATTTGTAATAATTAAATGTAATTTGAAAACATATTAAGACAATACAAACAAACAAAAAGTTTTGGAGACACACGGTGACTCTGAAGGTCAAGGGGGAGACAACTCATAAAAGCATAATATTCTAATGTATTTATTATATTATTTTAAGTAATTCTCTGTTTTCTTTCTTTAAATAAATCAATTAATAGTTTAGATGTTAATAAAATAATTACATGTATATATTTGACAATAACACATAGGACAACTTACAGACTTGAGGACGAGAGGGGTTACCTCCGCCATTTTGTCCCGTCAGGGTCTCTCCTGGGTGTGATGGATCAAAATGATGTTTGCAGTCACATTTACACCCATTAGGTGTTACTGAGGCACAGCCAGGAGGACAAAATAACTTTAAACTGATGCAGGGGTCATTTCCCTTTGTCAGTTCAAATAAAAATCCTACAAATAAAAACAACCCACTAACACAATGATAAAATGAAAAACAAGACAATACCATATTGTAGGAATAGTTCCAATATCCAGTAGATAACAGCGGCGGGTCCAGGGAGGGGGGCGCATCCGGCGCGCGCCCCCCCCCCCCTAAAATTGGGGAAAATATGATCTTTTTGGCGTAAAATCGTGATTTTTCACACGAAATACCCCAACGATTTTCGCGCCTCCCTCCGCAATTGGAAACAATGTGATTTTTTGGCGTAAAATCGTGATTTTTCACACAATAAATACCCCAAAAATTTTCTCGCCTCCCTCCGCTCGGTGCAATTTTTGTATGTGCGGCCCCCCCCCCCCCCCCCCCCCCCCCCCCTAACTTGAAATCCTGGATCCACCCCTGGATAAATCACAGAAATGAGCAAAATCACACATACAATGATTAAAGGAAATAGCTTTGTAACTGAAAGATCATGATAGTATGTGGTTACCGTACCTGGTCAGTCCATTGTTCAAATGTCCGTATGGTCAGTCTGCCGTCTTAGTCGTATGGTAGTTGGATTCACAACTACCTGTGCAGTCAGTGTGTCAGTGACTCGAGACAGATCGGTGGTTTTCTCATGGTACTCCGGCTTTCTCCACCAATAAAACTGACAGCCATGACATAACTGAACTATTGTACAACGAATGGTTTGCTTATAACACGGTTTCAATGATACAGTTATATTGATGAATTCACAAGGGAGCTTTTCTTCGACAAAACTGACACATTGTAGACAATGTCGTTAATCCGCCACATTTATGTGCCTGTCTCAAGCCAACACATGAATTTCCATTAGCATATACAGTAATATGATATTTCTTGTGTTCAATGATTTGACGTGAGAGTTAGTAGGTAGTGTTGTTGATATTGATTAAATTGTTGACAATCGCTGTTCAAACATTTTTTCATAATAATTAATAAATTCACCCATCAGTAAAAAGTGTCAACAGACCTTATGTATGTCAGTAAAAAAACAAACTTAACCTTCCGTATATAAGATACATGCAACCGCTAATACTGTTGTAAATAATATCATATTCCAAGGAGTATATACCAGTCACTAGACCAGGGACATCATCTATGGTATTCTGTAACTTTAACTAAAATTGTTCTAATCTGCAGGTGCTTGATTATCAGAATTATCATAACGTCCATAGACTGACCTATCTAAGTTATCGTATTGTCCTGAGGTCTCGTGATACAATAGTATCTTTACAAATATGTCCATCTAGTGTGGGTGGACATTTCACCAAGATTTTTAATCATTCAAAAAACTAATTAAAACTCGACATGTTTTGTTGAAGCGACTTTACAAGAAAAAAAGTAGATATCAAATTTAGTGCGCACGACGCGTTTCTGGAATAACCGTCATCAGGTACGCTCTAAGCAAACATTATTTGAAAGGCAAATAATTTTAAAATCTTTGAGAGCAAGAAATCCTAGAAAGTGAACGGTCACGTATTTGTGTGTTTACGGGTACCGATTTTTCTTCTTTCTAAGGTTTTGATATTTGATTTTGTAACTGTTCCGACAGTATGGTAATTTGACTGTTCCGACAGTATGGTAATTTGATTTTGTAACTGTTCCGACAGTATGGTAATTTGTGTTTGTAACTATTCCGACAGTATGATAATTTGATTTTGTAACTGTTCCGACAGTATGGTAATTTGATTTTGTAACTGTTCCGACAGTATGGTAATTTGATTTTGTAACTGTTCCGACAGTATGGTAATTTGTGTTTGTAACTGTTCCGACAGTATGGTAATTTGTGTTTGTAACTGTTCCGACAGTATGGTAATTTGATTTTGTAACTGTTCCGACAGTATGGTAATTTGTGTTTGTAACTGTTCCGACAGTATGGTCATTTGATTTTGTAACTGTTCCGACAGTATGGTAATTTGATTTTGTAACTGTTCCGACATTATGGTAATTTGATTTTGTAACTGTTCCGACAGTATGGTAATTTGATTTTGTAACTGTTCCGACAGTATGATAATTTGATTTTGTAACTGTTCCGACAGTATGGTAATTTGATTTTGTAACTGTTCCAACAGTATGGTAATTTGATTTTGTAACTGTTCCGACAGTATGATAATTTGATTTTGTAACTGTTCGGACAGTATGATAATTTGATTTTGTAACTGTTCCGACAGTATGGTAATTTGTGTTTGTAACTGTTCGGACAGTATGGTAATTTGTGTTTGTAACTGTTCCGACAGTATGGTAATTTGATTTTGTAACTGTTCCGACAGTATGGTAATTTGATTTTGTAACTGTTCCGACAGTATGATAATTTGATTTTGTAACTGTTCCGACAGTATGATAATTTGATTTTGTAACTGTTCCGACAGTATGGTAATTTGTGTTTGTAACTGTTCCGACAGTATGGTAATTTGATTTTGTAACTGTTCCGACAGTATGGTAATTTGTGTTTGTAACTGTTCCGACAGTATGGTAATTTGATTTTGTAACTGTTCCGACAGTATGGTAATTTGATTTTGTAACTGTTCCGACAGTATGGTAATTTGATTTTGTAACTGTTCCGACAGTATGATAATTTGATTTTGTTACTGTTCCGACAGTATGGTAATTTGTGTTTGTAACTGTTCCGACAGTATGGTAATTTGATTTTGTAACTGTTCCGACAGTATGGTAATTTGATTTTGTAACTGTTCCGACAGTATGGTAATTTGATTTTGTAACTGTTCCGACAGTATGGTAATTGGATTTTGTAACTGTTCCGACAGTATGGTAATTTGATTTTGTAACTGTTCCGACAGTATGGTAATTTGATTTTGTAACTGTTCCGACAGTATGGTAATTTGATTTTGTAACTGTTCCGACAGTATGGTAATTTGTGTTTGTAACTGTTCCGACAGTATGGTAATTTGATTTTGTAGCTGTTCCGACAGTATGGTAATTTGATTTTGTAACTGTTCCGACAGTATGGTAATTTGTGTTTGTAACTGTTCCGACAGTATGGTAATTTGATTTTGTAACTATTCCGACAGTATGGTAATTTGATTTTGTAACTATTCCGACAGTATGGTAATTTGATTTTGTAACTGTTCCGACAGTATGGTAATTTGATTTTGTAACTGTTCCGACAGTATGGTAATTTGAATTTGTAACTGTTCCGACAGTATGGTAATTTGATTTTGTAACTGTTCCGACAGTATGGTAATTTGATTTTGTAACTGTTCCGACAGTATGGTAATTTGATTTTGTAACTGTTCCGACAGTATGGTAATTTGATTTTGTAACTGTTCCGACAGTATGGTAATTTGATTTTGTAACTGTTCCGACAGTATGGTAATTTGATTTTGTAACTGTTCCGACAGTATGGTAATTTGATTTTGTAACTGTTCCGACAGTATGGTAATTTGATTGTGTAACTGTTCCGACAGTATGGTAATTTGATTTTGTAACTGTTCGGACAGTATGGTAATTTGTGTTTGTAACTGTTCCGACAGTATGGTAATTTGATTTTGTAACTGTTCCGACAGTATGGTAATTTGATTTTGTAACTGTTCCGACAGTATGGTAATTTGATTGTGTAACTGTTCCGACAGTATGGTAATTTGATTTTGTAACTGTTCGGACAGTATGGTAATTTGTGTTTGTAACTGTTCCGACAGTATGGTAATTTGATTTTGTAACTGTTCCGACAGTATGGTAATTTGATTTTGTAACTGTTCCGACAGTATGGTAATTTGATTTTGTAACTGTTCCGACAGTATGGTAATTTGATTTTGTAACTGTTCCGACACTATGGCAATTTGATTTTGTAACTGTTCCGACAGTATGGTAATTTGATTTTGTAACTGTTCCGACAGTATGGTAATTTGTGTTTGTAACTGTTCCGACAGTATGGTAATTTGATTTTGTAACTGTTCCGACAGTATGGTAATTTGATTTTGTAACTGTTCCGACAGTATGGTAATTTGATTTTGTAACTGTTCCGACAGTATGGTAATTTGATTTTGTAACTGTTCCGACAGTATGGTAATTTGTGTTTGTAACTGTTCCGACAGTATGGTAATTTGATTTTGTAACTGTTCCGACAGTATGGTAATTTGATTTTGTAACTGTTCCGACAGTATGATAATTTGATTTTGTAACTGTTCGGACAGTATGATAATTTGATTTTGTAACTGTTCCGACAGTATGGTAATTTGTGTTTGTAACTGTTCGGACAGTATGGTAATTTGTGTTTGTAACTGTTCCGACAGTATGGTAATTTGATTTTGTAACTGTTCCGACAGTATGGTAATTTGATTTTGTAACTGTTCCGACAGTATGGTAATTTGATTTTGTAACTGTTCCGACAGTATGGTAATTTGATTTTGTAACTGTTCCGACACTATGGTAATTTGATTTTGTAACTGTTCCGACAGTATGGTAATTTGATTTTGTAACTGTTCCGACAGTATGATAATTTGATTTTGTAACTGTTCCGACAGTATGGTAATTTGTGTTTGTAACTGTTCCGACAGTATGGTAATTTGATTTTGTAACTGTTCCGACAGTATGGTAATTTGATTTTGTAACTGTTCCGACAGTATGGTAATTTGAATTTGTAACTAATCCGACAGTATGGTAATTTGATTTTGTAACTGTCCCGACAGTATGGTAATTTGATTTTGTAACTGTTCCGACAGTATGGTAATTTGATTTTGTAACTGTTCCGACAGTATGGTAATTTGTGTTTGTAGCTGTTCCGACAGTATGGTAATTTGATTTTGTAACTGTTCCGACAGTATGGTAATTTGAATTTGTAACTAATCCGACAGTATGGTAATTTGATTTTGTAACTGTTCCGACAGTATGGTAATTTGATTTTGTAACTGTTCCGACAGTATGGTAATTTGATTTTGTAACTGTTCCGACAGTATGGTAATTTGTGTTTGTAACTGTTTCGACAGTATGGTAATTTGATTTTGTAACTGTTCCGACAGTATGGTAATTTGATTTTGTAACTGTTCCGACAGTATGGTAATTTGTGTTTGTAACTGTTCGGACAGTATGGTAATTTGTGTTTGTAACTGTTCCGATAGTATGGTAATTTGATTTTGTAACTGTTCCGACAGTATGGTAATTTGATTTTGTAACTGTTCCGACAGTATGGTAATTTGTGTTTGTAACTGTTCCGACAGTATGGTAATTTGATTTTGTAACTGTTCCGACAGTATGGTAATTTGATTTTGTAACTGTTCCGACAGTATGGTAATTTGTGTTTGTAACTGTTCCGACAGTATGGTAATTTGATTTTGTAACTGTTCCGACAGTATGGTAATTTGATTTTGTAACTGTTCCGACAGTATGGTAATTTGATTTTGTAACTGTTCCGACAGTATGGTAATTTGTGTTTGTAACTGTTTCGACACTATGGTAATTTGATTTTGTAACTGTTCCGACAGTATGGTAATTTGATTTTGTAACTGTTCCGACAGTATGGTAATTTGTGCTTGTAACTGTTCCGACAGTATGGTAATTTGATTTTGTAACTGTTCCGACAGTATGGTAATTTGATTTTGTAACTGTTCCGACAGCATGGTAATTTGATTTTGTAACTGTTCCGACAGTATGGTAATTTGATTTTGTAACTGTTCCGACAGTATGGTAATTTGATTTTGTAACTGTTCCGACAGTGTGGTAATTTGTGTTTGTTTTTCATTTTATTTGATCTTATCTTTCTTAGGAAGATTATGTTATTTAATTTCAGTATATTATTATTACTTGATTATTTTTATTTTGTCTCTATCATCTTTATGTTTTATTTACAAACAAATACGATGAAAATCCCAACTGTGGTGTCATGGTTAGCGTACTCGCCTAAAGTGCGCCGTAGATCGTGTATTAGAACACTAGCTGCAATAATGTAGCTCCTGTGACAAACTTGTGTCTCGGCAGAGCTACAACGCGGTCCCATTCGTTACAATGAAGCAAAATATAAAAACTCACTATTTACGCTTCAAACATTTCATTATAACTATTACTGATGATCCCAGTCCTTGTTAAATCGGTTTGGCTGAGAAATATACGCTTTTCAAAGGTAGCAACAACCTTGTTCAAATTTATCGATCGTTTTCCATAACCGGAAACTACGGAAGGCGGAGCTTTTCTAAATATGGTATTTCTTACTACACGCTGATGTAAACATTCACGCCTCAAATCGCCAATTATGGTATCGACATCCAAATAGTGAGGCCGGAAATGACGAAATTCAAAATGTTCAGAGACATGGATTTTTATTTTGTGGGAATTACATTCTAAAATACTGGTAGGTAATAAAAACTTGTTATAATAATGGACAACAGGAAAGGCTATGTCTTATTATTGATAATTGCAGGCGTCAGAAACTCTGTAAGCGAGCGCAAAAAATCTCGGCGGTTGCTCCATTACGTGTAATGGCATCCCGTTATAACCCTTGCGAGTAAGCGAGCATTTAGGGTTTTATTATTAGAACTAATTAGAACACCTGTCGGGTCAAACTAAAGACTATGAAATTGGTATTTGTTGATTGTCCGCGTAGCGGCTAATATGTCCAAGTGTAGAAACATTTCTGCCCACTGACTATTGTTTCATTGAGCTAGCGCTATCAAAATACAATTAGGTGTATTAGTTAGTAACACGACGGGTGTCACTAGTGGGGCAGGAACGGCTTAACTGTCCCGAGCACTTGCGTTTCCCCCCGATATTTAGTGGGTTGTGTTGCTCGACCTTTATTTTTCTGTGGTGCGTTTTGTAGATCGTTGCTTGTCCTTTTGTTTTTTTTTGGTCTTTGTGTTGTCTGTCCTTCTTCGAGCGGATTCTAATTACCCCTTTGGAATCTTCAAACTCTGCTTAGTACAAATCGGGCATCATCACCATCGCATTAACATGTAACTGTACTGTTCTCGTTATGATCAGAAAAATTGCTCATTTGGCTCTAAGCAAAAATGAATTACTCATCCAAATACAATTACGAGTGGGTTAATTAATGGCTTTTATCGTCACTTAGGTAACCGAATCATTTCGGGTACTCCGGCTTCTTCCACCACTAAAATTGGTCGCCATGATATAGTTGAAATATTGCTGAAACGTGGCGTTAAACACAATAAATCAAATCAAATCTAATCATTTCACTAAGAGGGGAGATGTAGGCTCATAAAACCAGATTTAATCCCATCACTCTGTATTGAAGTGCCTGTATCAAGCCAGCAAAGTAAGCCGTTATGTATATGTATGTTTGGTACATCGACTTTCACTTTCTGTTTCTACAGGTTGTATTTTGGAATTATTCCAAGTGTTGAATTTGTTTTTCATTTTATTGCAGCAATTGTACAGCTATCACGTGACCAAACTTTAATGGAACAGAGGAGCCCTAACAGTTATAACAGTAACACGACGGGTGGCACTGGTGGAGCAGAAACTGCTTTATATCCTTCCGGACCAACACGGTTCTGTTAAATTTTCTGTGCATTGTTTTGTGTTCATTGGTTTCTTTCAGTACTTTTTTCGTTTGGTTATTTTATTGTCTACCCTTCGGCTAACGGGTTCTGATCACCCATGTGGTATCTTAAAACATTTCTTAGAGAAAACGGAAGGATCAGTCAAGATTCATGATGTATTAATTTAGAACGCAGACAAAAACAACACTAGATGTACAGAAAGAATTCAGAATACTCAAGTCCGAATACGAACGCAGCGTATCCATGCCGACGACGAACACAAGAGTACCATTGTCCAATAACGAAGGCAGAATACGGATGACCGACGACAAACGCAGAGTATCCAAGTTCGGGGATAAACGCAGAGTACTCAAATCTGAAGAGATAGCAATATGTTACGTATTGTAGTTGGCTTTTGTGTAGACCATTATTGTCTGATGTTTTATTTTCAATTCTATTTTAATTTTCTTTCTTTTAATTCATTATTAATAAAAAGGCAATGTCAAGGTCGCCACAACTTGTCATACCATGATCGTCCATTACTTTTCTCAATATTTTGTGATTCATCTGTTGGCATGGATACAACATCTGCAAATACAAAACAAAAACCATACAATCTTCTAAACCTTGTGCACACATTTAATCAAAGATTTAAGGAGTAAGAATAAACGGCTCGGAATCAGGATAAGAAGTTCTAGTACTATTTATGTGAGCACCATTTCACTAAGAGGTTTGAATTGCCTACCCATCCGGAGCACCTGAGTTCACTTCCGGTTTTTAGTGGGGTTTGTACTACTCGATCTTTAGTTTTAACCATCACCAGTACACAATAATTTATTTATATTAGAAATAAGATTTACTAACGTGAAGCATAATAAGATTTACTAACGTGAAGCATAATAAGATTTACTGACGTGAAGCATAATAAGATTTACTGACGTGAAGCATATGGGTTTTTCTCCTAATACAGCTTCATCATATGTGATTAACATGATACAACATTATGTGTTCGTGCTACTCGATCTTTAGTTTTATGTGTATGTTTTGTAGACTGTTATTTGTCTTTTGGCCATTGTGTTGTCTGTTTTTCTTCGATTTACGGATTCTGATTACCCTTTGGTATCTTCAAACTCTTCTTTTTACTCCGTCTCTTTTTATTGAAGTGTCTGTGCAAATTCATGACAGTTAGCGGTCACGTATATGTGTGTTAGATCAATTTCCGTAACACCTACTGATTGGAGAATGGACTGTCCCTCTAAATGGTATTTTGTTGTTTTTCATCTAAATGCAAAATACAAATCCAAGCCAATGTATTGGTCTACTATAAAATAGACACTGGTCATCAGGGGCGGATCCAGGATTTCAAGTTAGGGGAGGCTCACTTAATTTTTTGTTGGGGTATTTCGTGTGAAAAATCACGCCAAAAAATCTTATTTTTTCCAATTTTAGGGGAGGTGCGCGCCGGGTGTTTGAACTCAGGTGTTTGATGTTAAAACAAAACCACTCACTCTGTAATCATGATAACAAATACACGTTTCTAAAACGTATTATTAAAATACTGAAATAAATTGATACGACTTACTGCAAGAGCATATAGTGCATCCATTGTCGTCAAATACAACACATGATTTAGGACAATGTTGAGGAAATGGTATACACTGACCTCGCCCTGAAATAAAATAAGTAAAATGATGATCTCACTTCCGATTTTGCAGTAGTTCTTGTTGTTCGAGATATTGTTCTTTTCGCTTGTTTTATCTTTGTGTTTGTATTTCTGTCTATTCTTTTTATATCCGGGTCATTTCATTCAAACGGAAATACCTCCGAAACTCTGGGTAATACGAAAAAACGTATAAAATAAACGTTAGAAAATATCGTAGGCGCAATCAAAAAAGAACAATCCAGAGAAACTGGCAACATAGGATACACAAGACGAAGATAAACGAAACGAAAACACAACACAATACGTGTTGGACACCATACACTATACGCAAACAAACACAAATAACGTAAATAAGACATGAGTCCTCCTACAAGCAACTGGAGGAAAAGACGAACCGCATTAAGTCTTACTGCATTATTAACGTGATATGTTGATAACCCATTCACAATGTAAGCTTCTTCCCCAAAATGCATTATTATAAAACAAGTGACGAGTGTCAGGATAACCGGACGTGGTTAACGAAGTTTCGGTACTGGGTGCGCATGTGAAACAGGAACTTGTTTACATTTTCATTTCTGGTTTTTGTTGTTCATCTTTAGTTTTCTGTGATTGTTCAAGTTGCTTATTGCTTGTCTTTGCTTGTCTTTGTTTTTTTTTAATTGTGTTCGCTACGTGATAATTACCGGAAGATAAACCTTTAATCGTTGCATTTCAAATATTATGTAGATCTCTTCCTGGTTACGTTATCTCAAACAGAATGCACGTTTGTCAACAATCGTAACTACTCGGCCATTCTCGCTACCCTGCAAATAACCTCGTATGCATTAGGCGTATAAATCGCACTACTTTTCACATGTTAGTTACATGAAAGATTGATAAAGTTATATTTTAAGCAATTTTCTATATTTCAATTAAAGTTTTAATTAGTTTTGCATGATAAGATTTTACTTAGTATGTCTTCCATATTGGATTTTCGTGCGGCTTAACTTAGCTTAACTTCCGGCAAACAATTTAAGAAGAATTTCTACTATGTACGTACGAGGTTATTTGCAGGGTAGCGAGAATGGCCGAGTAGTTACGATTGCGTTTGTCAACTGATGGAACGTATTTCTGTAATAAACTTGTAATTAACTGTTATAAAAACATAGATATCTATGTTAAGTTTGAAGATACAAAAAGGGGTAATCAGAGATCGACGATAGACAAACAATACCAAAAGGGGTAATCAGAGATCGACGATAGACAAACAATACCAAAAGGGGTAATCAGAGATCGACGATGGACAAACAATACCAAAAGGGGAATTCAGAGATCGACGATAGACAAACAATACCAAAAGGGGTAATCAGAGATCGATGATAGACAAACAATACCAAAAGGGGTAATCAGAGATCGACGATAGACAAACAATACCAAAAGGGGTAATCAGAGATCGACGATAGACAAACAATACCAAAAGGGGTAATCAGAGATCGACGATAGACAAACAATACCAAAAGGGGTAATCAAAGATCGACGATAGACAAACAATACCAAAAGGGGTAATCAGAGATCGACGATAGACAAACAATACCAAAAGGGGTAATCAGAGATCGACGATAGACAAACAATACCAAAAGGAGAATTCAGAGATCGACGATAGACAAACAATACCAAAAGGGGAATTCAGAGATCGACGATAGACAAACAATACCAAAAGGGGTAATCAGAGATCGACGATAGACAAACAATACCAAAAGGGGTAATCAGAGATCGACGATAGACAGACAATACCAAAAGGGGTAATCAGAGATCGACGATAGACAAACAATACCAAAAGGGGTAATCAGAGGTCGACGATAGACAAACAATACCAAAAGGGGTAATCAGAGATCGACGATAGACAAACAATACCAAAAGGGGTAATCAGAGATCGACGATAGACAAACAATACCAAAAGGGATAATCAGAGATCGACGATGGACAAACAATACCAAAAGTACAATCGTAACTACTCGGCCATTCTCGCTACCCTGCAAATAACCTCGTACGTACATAGTAGAAATTTTTCTTAAATTGTTTGCCGGAAGTTAACTTAAGTTAAGCCGCAAAAAAATATAGTCCACGAAAATCCAATATGGAAGACATACTAAGTAAAATCTAATCATGCAAAACTAATTAAAACTTTAATTGAAATATAGAAAATAGCTTAAAATATAACTTTATCAAACTTTCATGTAACTGACATGTGAAAAGTAGTGCGATTTATACGCCTAATGCATACGAGGTTATTTGCAGGGTAGCGAGAATGGCTGAGTAATTACGATTGACCAAAAGTAAATAGACAAAGAAACAATGATCTACAAAACACTACACATAAAGCTAAAGATAGAGCAACAGGAACTCCACTAATTTCGTGGTGTATGCAGGTGCTTTTTGGGAATAACGAGGTGCCATATTACTGACAGGGATTCTAGACTGACAACTGCCTGTCTCAATCTAGCCGAGGTACGAACCAGGGGACAGAACTCGTCAGTTTAACAGGGATTCTAGACATGTACTAAGCATATTAGAACAATTATTAGCAAAACCAAAATCTGGGGCAATCTAGATTTTATCTTGAAGCAGGCACTAAGGTTAAATAGGGTTAATTTCTGGCTTAATAATATCGTGAAATCACTCAAAATCTAAGAAAATATTGTTTCCGTGAGCTCCATGTAGCTCATCTTTTTTGTTATCTGTGTTATGTTTGTCTTTATTCTGCGTTTTGTGTGTCTAATGTTGCCTTTGTCTCTGGATTGTCCATTCTTGATTGCCTTTGTCTCTGGATTGTCCATTCTTGATTGCCTTTGTCTCTGGATTGTCCATTCTTGATTGCCTTTGTCTCTGGATTGTTCATTCTTGATTGCCTTTGTCTCTGGATTGTTCATTCTTGATTGCCTTTGTCTCTGGATTGTTCATTCTTGATTGCCTTCATCGGTTTTCTCTAACGTTTATCTAAGTAAAATATCTTGTGGTATATTAGAAATAACATTATACTTATATTTACTGTTTTGGTTCTGCTTTCTGACGGTGGAGGTGTTCGATATACTGTCATGTTTGCCTGAAAATCAAATATCGTAGTTGTCATTTAGCATATTCAAAGATATTTTATTTGATTATTATCTTTTGTGAAGTTTAAATTAAATTCTGAAGATCTGTTAGAGTACATGTATATAATCAAAGTCCCTCTCCTCGTGTAATAACATAGTAATTTTGCACAATTATTTGTTATTGCTATTTTTGTGGAAGTCATATTCAGATGAACTTTCTTCTATGAATACTTATCTAAAAGGTCAACCAATCGTAGAGCTTTACGCTTGAAAAAAAAGGACTAACAAATTTTATAAAAAGAAGTCGACTTATTCAGTATTAAAACTAACAACGTAAGAACTAGAAATATAATTCAAAACAGCTGAAGATCAGAATAACAGAATGCGTTTCTTCTGATATTTCGTAAATTCGACATATACTCACATGTACACGCTGGACAGCCTGACACTTTATTGACAGTAAAACAATCTTTAGGACAGTTCATCCAGTCTATTCCACAAAAATTACCTACTATCTGCAGTAAAGTTGCTTTTAAATTATCTGAAGCAAAAGAAACACATGTCCTTCAAAAATTATTATGAAAAGAAAGTTTAAACAGTAATAGTCAACAATTCCAATAATATCAACAAAACGAACAATCACCTCTCATTTTAACTCACTAAACACAGAAATAACCAAGACTTGTGACCATATGACGCTGCAAATACAGGTCATATCTAGGAATTGTTGACCAACACTGCTTAAATGTTTTTTTTTTTTTTTATAAAAGCATCATCGAACGAGACTATCGATTGCCCTGTTTGTAGTAGTCTTCAGGTGTCAAACCACTAATTCACCAATCAGAGCTTGGAACATATACGAAAGTAGCCCCTTTTCAAGAAAAAAGTTCCTTTCACTTTGTAGTATTGTGAAAACTACTGAATGGAATGGACTAATTAAAATTGATAATTGAAGTTAAATAAATAGGGATTATTTTGAGCCCAAATTTGATGGATTTAGTTGTATTTTAATACCTCTATGGAGGATTTGATGCATGACCTATAAATAGTGAATTTCTTGGGGATGACCGAGCTATTTTTATAGTAGGTGCTTTCCGTAGCATGGCATTTCACTGCAAGATTTTAAACATGCCCTGATATTTTGACAGAACGTAGAGGAATCATGTACGTTTCAGAAAATATATGGTCTTCAAAAGGTTAAACTTAAGATAAAATGACCAGGTAGGCTCGAAAAAACACAAATTTAGTAGAAAACCTTAAAGAAATTAATTGGTGGTTTGACACCTTTCACGAAAATTTGCGAGTTCGGTTCGACTTCCGGCCAAGAAAATTTCTAATACGATTTGCATACTTGTACCCAATCTCCCATAGAGAGTTGTCGGTCCTTGCAGGCTCTCTATCTCTGTAAACGTCTCGATTTTACAACATTCTTGTAAAATATTAATATACTCTAGATTTTGCTTCTAAGACGCTATTCGTCTTTTTTGCATATATCTTTAGTTTTGACGTGAAATATGATTTTATTTGAGGCGAAATACCATTTTAAAAAAACTATATTTATAGGGACTATATTTTTGTGAAACATTTTCCTATTCTGAGTAATTTGGTTTACTTATTCATCCGATAAAATATCAATATTAGATACACTTGTTAAAAATTATGACAAGAACATCGTGTTGAGGGACTGATGGGGCGTTAGATTCATCGTTCTTCTGCCATTTTGATCAACAATTGTCACATGATCGTTCGTTACATGATCACGTGTTTTGGGACTACTTTTGAGACGTTTACAGAGATAGAGAGCCTGCAAGGACCGACAACTCTGTATGGGAGATTGACTCAATCGTAACTACTCGGCCATTCTCGCTACCCTGCAAATAACCTCGTACGTACATAGTAGAAATTTTTCTTAAATTGTTTGCCGGAAGTTAAGTTAAGTTAAGCCGCACAAAAATATAATCCACGAATATCCAATATGGAAGACATACTAAGTAAAATCTAATCATGCAAAACTAATGAAAACTTTAATTGAAATATAGAAAATTGTTTAGAATATAACTTTATCAAACTTTCATGTAACTGACATGTGAAAAGTAATGCGATTTATACGCCTAATGCATACGGGGTTATTTGCAGGGTAGCGAGAATGGCCGAGTAGTTACGATTGAGATTGACTTGTACCTAACCCGAATAATCCAGTCGTTATATTACGCTCCCGTTTGTCGCTACATTAACTAGCGATAGTGCCGATAGAGGGCGCAGGATTATTCGAGTTAACTTGTACCCCAAAATTGTCCAATAAGAACAATTTATCAATTTGATGCAGTGTTCGATTGGCTGCTTTTTTGAATACGAGTATAAAATCGTGCTCAATAGTTTCATGACCGTAAAGCCTGGTGGTGAGATGTACTGCCGAAAACATTTTTTTGTGATCTATAGTTCGGTAGTTTGATGGTTTCTATAACTACGTGCTTTGGCCTTATTGTCCTCTGGTCTTGTTGTCATTAAACGTTTGGTCATAAGTTTGTACTCGTACTCGAAAAAACAGCCAATCAGAGCACTATATCAAGTAAATATTCTGTTCTGATTGGACAATTTTGAAATATGAGTAGGAAAATCGATCCTGAAAGCTTTATGGCCGTAAGACATGGGTTAGCTACCATTCAACAATAAAACTGACCGCAATGACACGACACGACTGAAACACTGTTTAAAGAGCCAATATACTCGCAATGTCCACACATAATTGTGATGTGATCTGATGAATATGAATTAACAAAATATATCATACATATCAAGACGTACCTTGATCTCCTGACTGTGAACTCAAAACCTGAATTCTGTTCGTAGAGTCTAGGGACATCCCGCTTTTTGGCATACCACTATTTACAAATCCTTGGGACATTACGCCATTTTGAAATTTATTACCAGGAAAGAAGTTCAATCCAGTTGTTCCAATGGTATTTCCACTATTCGCCCCACTTCCTTGAAACGCCATGGTTCCCATTTTACCAGAATTCGAAATGCCGAGCCCAGGAAAAGAGCCCGACAATCCATTTCCAGATAGCGAATTTGCACGGCTATTACCCGACACCGAGTTACTGTTGTCTGTAATAATTCCACTCAGTATCACTTCTGAATTTAAATCCGAGTTCCTGCTAGACTGTATATTATTGCTATTAATTGAGTTTTGTGTATTTCCATTTCCATGGTAACTCTCACCAGACAAGACATACTTGTTCATAAAATTCGTCTGTTCTGAATTTGTATTTCCATTATTCAAAGACATTCCGCCATTACTAAAGATATTTGAATTCTGTTTTAAGATGGCCGACATGTCCGATGGATTATAGCCACCATTATTAGACATTTTGCTTTGTTGTCTGAATAGTGTTGCCGCCATTGTCTTAGAGGCTACGTTCTGTTGTTGTGTCTTCCTATAAAGAGTCTGTGATTGGTCCATTAAAGATTCAGTTCTCTGTTTTTTCACCATACAGGCAAATGGTAGGCCGTGACAGTCCGTCATCATTTCGTCTAAGAACAGTCCTATAACATATGCCAGAGTCTTACACAATTTGGGTTATTCCTTGAACGTTGCAGTTATTTATCATTTTTTAAACAGATTTAAGCTAGAAAGAAAAGTTTACATATACCAAAAGGACATTCAGAAGTCGTAAATCAAAGAAGGTCAGACAACACAATGGCCAAAATGGACAAACAATGATCTACAAAACATTTCAAAGTTTATGTATCTGCAATTCATAAAGCGAAATCATAATGGGAAAAGGGAAATACGAATTACAGTCAACCCTGCCTTCAAGGGCACCTCTGTATCAAATTACTGTCTATAAAGGATAGCCTTGATTTACCCATTCATGCAGAGTTCATATAATTTTAATCTGTATATAAAGGGAAACTGTTCATAAAGGGTACATTTTTTGGTTCTCTCGGGTGTCCTTCTATACAGGTTTGACTATATAGATAAATTCTTGTTTTTTTTATATTCCATTTCCGTTTTCGCATGTTTAAATCAACAACGTATTTGTTGGGATATAGCAAAGGATCCCTTCGTGAGATGATCTGTCCTTCTATCACGTGAGATGATCTGTCCGTCACAATGTACTTGGGTAAATGATTTGATTTCAAGCTTTTTGCATTAATATGTCGGACGAATTCTTTGATGAATGAGAATAAGCAAATGGTTTTGAAGAAAATTCCGGAGCAAATGAGTTCACCCCAAGATTCTGGAGCAAATGAGTTCACCCCAAGATTCCAGAGCAAATGAGTTCTCCCCAAGATTCTAGAGCAAATGAGTTCAGTCCAATATTTCGGAGCAAATAAGTTCACCCCAAGATTCCAGAGCAAATGAGTTCACCCCAAGATTTTTGTTGTGATCGTGTTGCTCAATCTTTACTTTTCAATGTAGTGTTTTGTAAATCATTGTTTGTCCTTTTGGCCATTACTTTGCCTGTCTTTTGCCATTACTTTGACTGAGTTTTGGCCATTACTTTGACTGTCTTTTGGCCATTACTTTGACTGTCTTTTGGCCATTACTTTGACTGTCTTTTGGCCATTACTTTGCCTGTCTTTTGGCCATTACTTTGCCTCTCTTTTGGCCATTACTTTGACTGTCTTTTGCCATTACTTTGCCTGTCTTTTGGCCATTACTTTGACTGTCTTTTGGCCATTACTTTGCCTGTCTTTTGGCCATTACTTTGACTGTCTTTTGTCATTACTTTGCCTGTCTTTTGGCCATTACTTTGCCTGTCTTTTGCCATTACTTTGCCTGTCTTTTGGCCATTACTTTGCCTGTCTTTTGGCCGTTACTTTGCCTGTCTTTTGGCCATTACTTTGCCTGTCTTTTGTCATTACTTTGCCTGTCTTTTGCCATTACTTTACCTGTCTTTTGGCCATTACTTTGCCTGTCTTTTGGCCATTACTTTGCCGGTCTTTTGCAATTACTTTACCTGTCTTTTGGCCATTACTTTGCCTGTCTTTTGGCTATGACTTTGCCTGTCTCTTGGCCATTACTTTGCCTGTCTCTTGGCCATTACTTTGCCTGTCTTTCGATCAACGGCTTTTGATTACCCCTTTTGTATCTTCAAAACATTTCTTCAATTACGTGGATTTCCAATCCATCGACTTTGAGTGTATCTGGTGAAGGTTATTCCAGAAACGCTTCTGATTATCCCTTTGGTATCTGCAAACTTTTGTTTTACTACAGACAGCTTTGAATTCGGCATCTACGAAACTTATACACATTCCTTAAAACAAGTAAGTCAATAAAAACAAAACTGGAATGTTATTTGTCTCTACGTCAGAATTTGCAGCTCGTTACTAACTAAGATGTTTTTGTACATGTGATTGCCAAGACATGCAAAAATTTAAGCTAGAATTGTGTAAAAATTACACTGCTCATCTTAATGTATACCCCTCATGTTCTTTAAGGTAGCACTATACAAAAATTGATATTTTTTCATCAAATTTTTTTTTAATCAATTTTTATTTTATTATAATATTCTTGATACACAGGTGAAAAATAATTCAGATATGATGTACCATTAATGAGCTTTACTTTTAGTTAGCTTTGTAAACAAACACATGTGTTTGAATCAGAGATGATAAAAACAAGTGGGCGGTCCTTAATTGTTTATCTATTGGATAATTTGATAGTTTTATGACCACTTGAACAACTATCAACAATTAAGAGCTCTTTTACTGGTAGTCTAACCAGTACTTCCCGTGTTTATGTAGGGACCATCGTGGTCGTAATCGTATGGTAGTTGGATTTACAACTACCTGTGAAATCAGTGTATATCACCACTAAAATGGTGAGTTCGAATCTCGCTCATGGCGATGTGTTCTCGATACAACCTTACGTGATAAAGTTTGTCAGTGACTTGTGGCAGGTCGGTGATTTTCTACGGGTACTCCGGTTTCCACCACCATTAAAACTGACCACCATGATATAGCTGAAATATTGTTGAAAGTGGCGTTAAACATCATAACCCTAACCCTTATGTTTATGTAAATAAGGGTAATAACAAAATTACCGAACTCCGAACAATCTTACAAAGGAAAAGTCAAAACTCATAATTATATAAACAGACAAAATCAGTCAACAACCGGAAAACTGTGAAAACCGTATTGACCCTGACTTGGTACAGGCATTTCTAAAGAAATGGTGGGTTGAATCATATTTTAAGGCGCCAAACCTCCCGCTCTCATTATGGTTCAAAGGATCCGGCTGTCACTATAACAGTATTTAAATACAGGAACAAAATAGGTAAAATAGTTGTCAAAGCAGTACCATATTCGGTGGACGTAAATATCAAAAATATTTTTACGTCACACATTGATAAAAAAAAAATAAGCAACATTTGTGTAAAACTTATGTGCAAGTAATAAATCACTATTATATTGCTCTAAGAATATTCTTACTTCTAGTTTTCTTTCTTACCTTCAGTCACGCTAAAGCAGCATAAGCCAAAACATAATAACGAGTAAGCGTGACCTGACATAGCCTGGTCAATTTTATCCCCATCAACGTCAAATGATCAGCCGTCACAATAATTATCTCCCTTGATCGAGACATCTGTAAGAGTTTAATTATCTCCCCTTGATCAAGACATCTGTCATTGTTTATCGTCTTATGTTTACCGCTAACTTGATAATACGTCTATATATGTGAATTTTAAGACCACATGTCACGAAACACATTTATATATATTGAAATTAATAGATGGCATAGCCATCTATGAGATGACATATCCATTTTTGAGATGACATAGACATCTATAAGATGACATAGTCGTGTATAAGATGACATAGTCATCCATGAGATGACATAACCATCTATGAGATGACATAGCAATCTATGAAATGACATAGCCATCTATGAAATGACATATCCATTAATGAAATGACATAGCTATCTATGAATTGACATTGCCATTAATGAAATGACATAGCTATCTATGAGATGACATAGCAATCTATGAAATGACATAGCCATCTATGAAATGACATGGCCATCTATGAAATGACATAGCAATCTATGAAATGACATAGCCATTAATGAAATGACATAGCTATCTATGAGATGACATAGCAATCTATGAAATGACATGGCCATCTATGAAATGACATAGCCATCTATGAAATGACATAGCCATTAATGAAATGACATAGCTATCTATGAGATGTCATAACAATCTATGAAAAGACATAGCAATCTATGAAATGACATAGCCATCTATGAAATGACATAGCCATCTATGAAATGACATAGCCATTAATGAAATGACATAGCTATCTATGAGATGTCATAACAATCTATGAAAAGACATAGCAATCTATGAAATGACATGGCCATCTATGAAATGACATAGCAATCTATGAAATGACATAGCAGTCTATGAGATGACATAACAATCTATGAAATAACATAGCCATTAATGCAATGACATAGCCATCTATGAAATGACATAGCAATCTATGATATGACATAGCCATCTATGACATGACATAGCCATCTATGAAATGACAGCCATCTATGAGATGAGATAGCAGTCTATGACATGACATTGCCATCCAGGAAATGAAATGACATGTAAGTAAATAAGCACGTTTTTTTCTGTTAATATAATTGTTTATGTCTTGATGCACTATTGACATTGTGTAGGGGTTTAAAAGTTTGATATAAACGAATATAAAATTAAATAGATAATTTTCTGTCAGAATTTTGAGAAACATGCCACGAATGGTACTTTACTTTAAACATATTTCATTGTCAAACAAATACAGACACAAGTTATACACTTACGAGATCTTCTCCGAATAGTACCCATATACTTTATGCTTCATTTTATGGATTAAATAAATTTATGACGATCAACTGTCTAAGCGTCGACAGAGAAATTTTGCAAAGACATGTACTTTGAAATTCGTTTTGAAACGTGGATCATAATTTTTATCGCGACTATGAAACTGGTTATTCAGATGAGGCGCGCCCAGTCCCCTTATTACAAAAAAAAAAAAAAAAACAAACAAAAAAAAAACAAACAAACAAACAAACAAACAAAAGAACAAAGAAAACAATAAAGAATAAAATAACAAACAAATACAGAAAAAAACAAATGAAAAACAAAACAAAACAAAACAAACAAAATAAAAAACAAAAGCAACAACAATAAAATCAAGGATAGAAAACCAGAGAAAAAAAATCCAAATAGAATCCCTCCCCAAAAAAATAACAAAAGAAAAAACATACATTAGTAAACAAAACAAAAAATTGCAAGAAAAAAAACCCCACAAAAAAACCCCCACCCAAAAAGCAAAAAAAAAACAACCACTAGTGAATAAAAAAAAAAAAATATTGGTTATCATTACAAAATAAATACATAAATACATGTATATAGCAATACATGAAATAGTCCATTGTAAATTGCAACCCCCCCCCCCCCCCCCCCCCCCCCGTCCGAATCCTTGCGCGGCTTCATATACATGTTGTATCATTAAAGGTGGGGTGGGCAATTTCTTGGTAGGTGTTTGCATAATGCATATATTTCAAATATCAGATTTTTTTTATGATCTCCGATCCTTCTATTGACACCAGCTGGACAGATAAGCCTTCTAACAAACAGGTGTCGGGTCTTTTTTGAGTGGAAGCGAATTTATGTAGGTGTTTTCATCTTGTTTGTCTATATCTGTATTGCCTTTGGAAATGAGAAGGACGGCTAGGATACATTAACCGGTTTATACCCGCCACATTTTTGTTCTTGTCCTTAACCAGGGTCCCGGATTTCTATCGTCATACATGTAGTCGTGGTCTGTATGTGTTCAATGATCTGAAGTGAGAGGTACATGTAGGTGTGTTGAAGATAAAAAACTGTGGCTATTCAAATGTGAACGATGTAAATAATAAAAGGCTTTTCTAAGGTTAAAATTACTAGGCACATATAATGACGGTTCATTCCTGGTAACACGAATGTAGGAAGTTACATTCGCCCCATCTTCTCGAAATTTTCATCCTGTCATGTGCACTCAGATCATCCACTACTTTAATGAATAATCGTTTCAAAACCAGAAATTATTTATAATCAGAATCGAAATGGCTTGGGTCCGATCATTTACCTTTTACACGAAGAAAAACATCAGATTTTCTAAAATATGAAAAATCAGGTGTTGTGGTGTTTAACGCCACTTTCAACACCATAACCCATAACCTCTGATTTTTCATATTAAAAAATCTGATTTTTGTTCCCTGTGAAAAAAAATTATGGCTCGGGAGAAAGTCATCAGCCCACCCCCTAAGAAAATCATACCAACATGTTTCGTTGAAACTTTTATTTCTTGCATCTTTCAGCACAATTTTTTTTTGCTTAAAAAATTTTGCCACTTGAATTTAAAAAAAGTTCCCCTCCTCCTTCTTCCAATCGTTGTTATTAAATTGGGACTTTGTTTTGAAATGTAAATGAATAACAATATTTTGTTTGTGACTTAATTGTTTGATGTCACATTTTTCTTTTCCGTTTAGAACTTTGCAATACACAATTCAGATTTTTCCCACGGTTTTAATATTAGGCCTCGTCCGTATTTTCATCAATGAAGTTTAGTCCATCATGACAAGAGGGGTTGAAGCTGTGATAGAAATACATGAGCAGTTGTCATTTTATTTGTTACTTTTAATGAAAAGTAATAAATATGTCAAACATTTGTTTATAAAATAAAGAAACTAGAGCATTGCTTATCAGACTTCTAACAGGAGGCGGTTCATTGAATTTTAATTTAACCCCACACCCCTACAAGACGACATCGTTTTGGATTGGTCGCACGTGGAACGGAAGGGGTTTTTCTGTTTTAATTACTACTGTACAGGTAAGATTGATTCTTATGCAAATGATTGAGTTTGTTCTTCCAATCAACAAGTGATTATTTTTTGTAGAGATAGTATAAAACTAATTCCCGCCACGACATCTCGGAATTAACATCTTTCCTCTGCTCTTGACCATTTCCTGTCCGAGAGTCTGCTGCAGAACAGGTCATGGTAAAAACACATTTTTTGATGTCTCTAAACTGATTTCAGAGAAAAAAAAAATATTTCATTTCAACAAATAATGGTACGTATTTGATGTCTCTATTAATTGATTTCAGAGAAGTTTAAAAAAAAATATATATTTCAACAAATAATGGATCTTCTCTCGTGTCATGTGATGTGTGTTCGTCGTGATTTCTATTCTATGATTATGAATATTGAAAGTCGTCGATCAAATACAAAATCCATGAAAAGGAACGGACATTTTAATTGTCACGTAGGCAAAATTATTTTGCATCCAACTAAGGACTCGATTCGTTCTTAAACTTTTAAAACTTTAAATATTAGACAAAACATCATTTGAGGGAGCTCCTTTCCTCTGAAATTATTTCCTTGTAGTTGAAATAATTGTGTCATGACATAGCTGAAAAAATTGCTTTTTTCAGCTATGTCATGACAATTATTTCAACTACAAGGAAATAATATAGAGAAAGGAGTCTCAAATGATGTTTTGTTAATATTTAAAAAGGATTATTTGAACTATCCCTATTCTAGTATTTATCATCTAAATAAAATTTGTAGAAAGTCACCAGACATTGCTAACATATGACAAGGTAGTTTTCATTTTAAATATTTTGATCAAATACAATTTTTGTAGTAATTTTTTTTCCGACTGAATAACATTCTAAAGCATAAAGTTAATTTAACTGACCCAGACCTTAGAAGATTAAGGATTCACTTTTTTGTTCATGGGACAGTGCTTATTCAGGAGAGTTCTACATGACCATCCAGTTTGCAGGATGTAAACACATCTTTTATTTTATTTTCATAATTCTGAACAAATTATGTATATTCTGTTGTATTTAACAATAGTATAAACGTATGTTAATTTTTAATTAAATAAGAATATTTAATTGTGCATTACTTTGACATAAAAATTTGAATTAAATCCTGTTCAGTTGAAAAATAATAAATTAAGCCATAATGATCAACATTAAAGTATAACCACTCTCTGATAAAAGGGGCACGTCCTGGTCGTGATCACATGTTACTTGGATTTACAACTACCTGTGCAATCAGTGCCTATCAACACATAAAATTGTGAATTTGAACCCTGTTCATGGCAAAGTGTACTCGATAGTGATCTAACATTAAGTGATCAAGTTTGTCAGTGACTTGTAACAGGTCGTGGTTTTCTCCGGGTACTCTGGTTTCCTTCACTAATAAAACTGACCACTATGATATAGCCGAAATATTGTTGAAAGTGGCGTTAAACACCATAGACCAAACCAAGCCACTCTTCACAACTAGCACCATTAACCACCAGAGACGGAGACATGTTGAGAGTTTGAATCCCGTTCATGGCGATGTGTACCCGATATGTTATATGATCAAGTTTGTCAGTGACTTGCGGCAGGTCGGTAGTTTTCTATGTGTACTTCAGTTGTCTCCAACAATTAAACTGACTGCCACGATATAGCTGAAATATTGTTGAAAGTAGCATTAAATATCATAACCCATAATGTAGATATGGTGACCTATTATTTGCTAACCATTAGGCATTATTACACCATCATTGAAAATAGTTTTTACTGTAATTTTAAGAAATTGAATATTTAACAAAAAACATTTTTTTTTGGATTATTTTTGAATGAATTCAATGACATGTTTACGAATTTGAAATTTTATATATCAAATGAAAAAAAAAAAAAATCTAAATTAAATTTGATTTGATTTTTGATTTTTGGTGTTTTAATGCCACTTTCAGCTATATCATGGTGACCAGTTTTAGTGGTGGAGGAAGCCGGAGTACCCGGAGAGAACCACTGACCATGGGCAAGCAACTGGTAAACTTTATCACTTGCGGGTGTGAGTCGAGTGCACCCTTTTTTGTAATTTACAAAGCCGGGCGCGAACCCACCCCGTATTGGTGATTGTATGAGCTGTCAGATCCAACGACCTAACTCATTGAGCCACCCGGGCCCCCTAAATTAAATTTGACTTTAAAAATATCGAAAAACAGTAAAATAATTGCTTTAATTAATTACTCTATCATATGATACTAAGGCAAATGTTTTTAAAAAAAATTGTAAGAAGAGACTCGGTTATACCAAATGTTGAGTTTGAAAGAAGAAATACATAGATATCTTTGTTTATGCACAAATTCAGAGAGAAAATTAAATTTCGAAAAAAAAACATTGGTTCTAGATGAGTGGCCTTCTAAAGACTTCCTATTTCATCCTTTGATGCAGAACTTCACACCTGGTTAATGACCTATGACCCCAAGTCAGGCGATTGACAAGCACAACATCATGTAATGTGTTTATAATGTAATACCACCTGGGTAATTAATACCATTGGTCAGTTATTGACCAAGTGTGTAACAAATATCATGGGCAATTAACCCAGATATTTTAATTTTAAATTATCAGTATATTCAGATTTTTATAGTTTGAAGTAAACACTAGCTGCAAGGTCAGTTTCTCAGGAGTAGAACTTTATTTTTGATTGCAAATGTTCAAATTTGTGGATTTAATTTTTTTTTGCTAGTGTAAGAAATATCATGGTCAGGTCAATTAGAGATTTTGATTTTAATTTCTCAACTCATTCAGATTTTTGTACTTGGAAGTAATGTAAGGTTAGTTTCTAAGGAGTAGTTTTTAAAAAAAAATTTTGAGTGCAAATTTTCTTTTTTTTTTTATGATTTTTTGGGCTATCCATTTTGCCATTTGCCTGTAAAATGTGGTTAATTAATTAATTAGCCCAGAGATTTTTGATTTTAATTTCTCAGTACATTCAGATTTTTGTAGATTGAAGTAACTCTAGGTTAGTTGTTTCATCAGTAGTTATTTTTGATTGCAAATGTTCAAATAAAAAAAAAAGAGTAGCAATTGGTCAGTCACCAAGTGTGTAATTAATATCATGGTCAATTAGACAAGAGATCTTGATTTTAATTCTCAGTATATTCAGATTTTTGCAGTTTTGTTTGATATAATAGTTATTTTTGATTGCAAATGTTCAATATTTTGTTCTATGATTTTTTTTGGCTAGCCATTGGTCAGTTCATTGCTAAGTGCATGTAAGAAATATGAGGGGCAATTAGAGAAGAGATTTGAGTTTTTAATTTCTCAGTATATTCAGATTTTTATAGATTGGAATAACACAATGTTAGTTTCTCAGGAGAAGTAGAACTGACTTGAGATGATTTTTAGTATCAGAGTCGATTTGTTTATAGTGAAACAATTTCTGGGGTTATGGCTATGGTGTTTAGCGAGTGCCACTTTCAACAATATTTCAGTTATATTGTGGCAGTCAGTTTTATTGGTTTGAGGAAACCGGAGTACCCAGAGAAAACCACCGACCTGCCATAAGTAAGGCCAAAAAGAAAAATGTGTGTTTACGGTCACCCGACCTACCCTAATTTTTGCTAGCGACCCTATGCATTTTTAAACAGAATTCGGATAACCATTTTTGTTGTTTAACCAGCAGCAATGTTTTATTTATTCAACTGCTAGCTTTTTGTCGAAATTGAGAGCAAATTTTCGAAAATTAAATACCGGAATCGGATTCCGGAACCGGGAACGACTATTTCCGGTTTTGTCGATAATAAAAAAAAAAAAAAAAAAAAAATTAATCCCGACTGACCGACCCTAGATTTTTTTGACATGTGACAGTAAACACACATATATTTTTTTTTGGCCTAAACGACAAACTTGATCACATAATGTTGTACACCTCGTCCTGAGCGAGATTCAAACTCACAACATCAGTGGTGATAGGCACAGATTGCATAGGTAGTTGTCAATCCAACTACCATATGATCACGACCACAGGCCTCGACATTAACGTTTGTCTGATTGTCCGGTACCAGTGAAAACTGACGTCGGACAAGTAGATCTTGTATTACGGTTGTCCGACGGGACAAGTGAAAAAATCAGATTCCCAAACGTGCCGGTACGACGGACAAATATATTTCCACTAGTATTAAATACTGGGTTTGTTGTATAAAAGAGCCCTGTTTGATCTCCAATTTATCCATAATTTATTTTGATTAAAACTAAGATATACGCCAGATCAAAACTCTTTAATTGTATCATTTATCGTTCCTCCAGACATGCTTTGATGAAGTTCAAAGACAATGACAAAATTAAAGTTGCAATCTCAGAAACGTTTTAATGAAGTGAAATATCAATATTTGAAATATAAGAACAAGAATCACTCCGGAACGGACACGTAAAAATGATCTGATATCAATTTGGCGACAAATTTAAACTTGTCTTTTGGGGGGAGGGGGGTACACATAAAAATCACTGGTATGCAAGACTCCAATCAAGATAGACAGAAATAAAAATGTGACATTGAATATATGTCCTTAAGGTAGTTATGAAAAAAAACCCCAGAACAAATCAGTTCAGGCAGCTTTAACTATTTACTTAATTTGGACAGGGTAACGTCAGAGAGGTCGCGAAACAATGTTTCGATTAATCGCAATTGACTTCTCCCAGAAGTCTCCCCAATTCTCTCTGTTGTCTCCCACTTCTCCCTCTAATTTGAAAGTAGTGGGAGCCCTGGATAATTATTCTCTAGTTTTTGTAATTTTTATTAATTTTTTCGGACAACTAAAAGATTGAGTCGGACAAGTACTTTTTTTAGTTAGTTGTCCGAAGGGACAAGTTGAAAAATATGTTAATGTAGAGGCCTGTACTGGTATTTATAGTATCTAGGTATATTTTTTTTTACCAGAAACAAAGATTTATATAACACAAATATGAGTTATTACAATTTGTGTGGTATTGGATCACAACACAGTAATATTTCAAAAGGAAAAGGGGGGGTACATATAAAAATCACTGGTATGCAAGATTCCAATCAAGGTAGACAGAAATAAAAATGAGACATTGAATATATGTCCTTAAGGTAGTTATGAATAAAAAAAAACCCCAGAAAAAATCAGTTCAGGCAGCTTTAACTATTTACTAAATTTGGGCAGGGTAACGTCGGAGGGGTCGCGAAACAATGTTTTGATTAATCGCAATTGACTTCTCCCAGAAGTCTCACCACTTCTCTCTGTTGTCTCCCACTTCTCCCTGTGAGCTCTCTGAAAGTAGTGGGAGCCCTGGATAATTATTCTCTAGTTTTTGTAATTTTTATTAATTTTTTCGGACAAGTACTTTTTTTAGTTAGTTATCCGAAGGGACAAGTTGAAAAATATGTTGATGTAGAGGCCTGGACCATGAAGGCTCCGAAAAATTCTCTTGAGTTACAGACAAAGTATCATATATCTCCTCAGTGATTACCAATTAAAAGGCTTAATTAATATTCTAATATTATCTTCCTTATTTTTCAGAACTCCGATATTCCAGCAATCAATGTGGAAGATTACGAAACACAAGCAGGAAATGTGAAGTACGCACACAATCTGGACATATTTAAACGTATTAATGCACTTTTAGATAACACGCTGGATTTGTCGTCATTGACTGGAATGCCTATACCTCAAGACCAACAAAAACGTAAGATATTATTTGTTACCTCCCTTAAGTTATCCATAACAAAAAATGTTGTTGGTGTGCTGTTTCCCGTCAAACCAGCCAAATTTAACCATACCCCAAAAATTTACTCTGATATTCATCCAATTCTGTAGGCTGAACATTGTTGGTAAGCTGTTGCCTGACAATTTGCCTAAATTGACCCAATCCCCAAAATTTACTGTGTTTATTTACCGTATAACCGGTAATTTCTGTGGCAATCTAATTTCTGCGGTATTCTGCGGTCAACTCCGGACCGCAGAAATTAAAATCGCAGAATATTATGTTAAAATAAATGTTTAATGTCCCATACAAAATACCTTTTCAAACTCTGCCATAAGGGTCAAATATATAATTAGTCCTAATTACTATATCCAGATAAAAAAAACTGGTACTTTATAGGTGTTTACACAACATGAATTAAAAGTTATTTAGCTGTGGTATGATGATTTTTAATTGTTAATATTACAATTAATCCAGATAAAGAAATGTGATTGTACCAAGCTGACGCCGACAATAATTGAAACAATCACATGATTAGATGTTTACAATCATAATAAAGTTTATTAGAGCAATGTTTAAAATTGTTATTACATAAATTAACATTAGTGTTTTTTTTTAATTGTTGTAGTAGCTTCGATTTAATAATATCAAACTGCGTGATCTCGGGGTTAATGATATAAAGTATGAAAATTCGACATTAAAAATATATATCCGAAATATCAAACATTATACCAATATCGATCCAACTGTTGACTTCGTATTTCCTGTCAACAAAATAGATCGCGAAAACAGTGAAAATAGTTTCTTAAGACAAATTTGAAGTTAACCAAATGCGTATTCAGAAGCTGTAACCTTTGAAAAGAACTAAATATGTTTTTACTTCTACGCACCACTGTCCTGTGCATCAGTTGTTTATCGTAGCCTGGCTTCAGTTGTTGCTTCCTGTAATGCAAACAATTTTTTTTTGGTGCTGAGATTTTCAATCCGCAGAAAAAAAAATCTGCAAAAATTAAATGTCTTCTTTTTAGACCAAAACTACAGAAATTTCACACTGCAGAAATTACCGGTTATACAGTATTTTGATGGTCCTGCCGATAGGCATCCATGATATTAAGTGTTACCCATGTCTGTATGGGATGGGGGACTTTCAATTCTACCCATGTCTGTTTGTCCACCCCGCATTTGGTTTTCACTCAATAATTGAAGTTTCCCTTAGGCCAAAAAAAAATAATATGTGTGTTTCCGATTGCATGGTCTTCAAAATTAGGGTCGATAGGTAGGGATTTTTTTGTTGTTTTTTTTGCTCCTTCCTCTAAAATCACACAAACTTGTTTGTTTCTTTCTTACTACAGCTTATTAATTATTTGACATGCAGTACAATGTCTTTGTTATCACTTGTGTGTATTCTCCATTCTTTATTTCTATTGTTGAAGTCGGAAACAAACACGGAAATGGAAACGGAGACGAATTTCCGGATTTTGCCGATCTATTTTTTTTTTTGGCATAAAAAATGTTGGAGTCGGGCCATAATTATACAATAATATTGTGTTGTCCATGTTATATGCCGAAATATGTCCCAAGGTTCCGGGTCGTGCATTATGCCTTCTAACCTTATTTCGGCATATAACATGAACAACACAATATTATTGTTATTATTACTCTGAATGTCTTTGGTGATTTAAAAAAATGAAATTTGTCTAAAATGTATTGATAGTATAAAGATTGGAAAATCATATTCATTTAAATTTAAGAAATATTTAATTTCAACAATAACAATGAACTCAAATATTTAATTCCCAAACCTGGAACTGGCCATTGTTTTGACAGACGACAGCATCAACGTTAAAGAAAAACATATAATACATTGTAAATTGTACACTGTTAAAAGCGCTCAGGTGATCCCGTTTAGACCTCACCTATTTATATGACGTAACATTGTTTTAAGCTCTGCCCATCAGCATAGTAATGACTCCAACAATAGTACTATGCTATGCGAGTGCATAGTACAATGATGCTATTTATTCTTTGTAAAATTATGTTTCGATAATATGTCAATTATAATGAAAGTTTCTTACATGAAGAGTGATAATTAAAAATATGTTTGTTTGCCCGAACACGGCCGACCCGAAAAAACAAGCCCGACCCAAATATTTGTTTTGCCAAAACAATCGTAACTTTTTTTTTGTACTTCCGGTCTGTTGGAAATTTTTCGGTTCCCTACAGTAAATTTGTTTTTAAAATTCTATATCATACCGATGTTTGAATAGTAAGCTTGTAACACTTTCAAACGGTTTACTGATCTAGTTCTTCTTCATTAGACTTCTCTCTGTGGTTATCTAGTCATTATTCAGATGTCCGTGAAATGGCAGACTATACGATTGCGTCATCTGTCAATATTGAAACGGGAAACAAAATGAGGACTATTGTGTCGAACAGGTTATATCATTTCAACAACAAATTAACATGGAAAAGGTTTTCGACGAAGTCGTATATCCAGAGGAATTGACATTGAAAAAAATGGACCGTGTGGCTGTTACTGTCTGACAAAACTGGTCACACGTTTCAACCAGATTACGAAGAGCCTATCCAAGTCGTACAGGAATTTGATCCCTAATTGAAATTTGTCACCTTTACCATTCATAGAGACCCGGAAGATGAGGATGTCAATAATAATATGCATCTGCTGCCACCACTAACTTCGTGCAATATATAAAGTCCCTGTAAAATTCAGTGAGGAAACACCAAGGTTTACAGGTGAGTTTTTTTGTTAGGGTTTTGTAATGAGATTGTGTAAAGCTTCACGTCACTAATAAATGAAGTTTGTCCACACACTTTTTCAATTTTTTTTTCTATTTTTAAACTGGGAATTTGGGAAGGGGGGCTAATGAGAAATATGTGTTTACTAGGGGAAGTGCTGCCCAATTATTTTTTTCTTGGAACAAATTTGAAAATTGTAAATGAGGCACATCAATCGTATAGTCCACAATGTTAGAGACCACTCAATATTCAATGACTATATTTCTATATGTATGGTGCATTTGACACCAGTCTGCTTAAACACTCGTATTTAAGTCTCACAAACATCGTTTGGAGACTTATTGTTTTTGCTCCGTTTCTTGTTATTATTATTATTATTCTTCTTATTCTTATTCTTATTCTTCTTTTTCTTTCTTTCCGTGCACCATGAACTTGTCCACGGCAGATCTCAAGAACTACAGGACAGAATTTTATGAAACTTGGTAAAGGGGGTCAAAGCCATATTTTTGGGGGTTCAAAAGGGGGTGGGGGTTACTATAGAATCCTATGGGAAACTTGAAATTTCGTACATTAATGTTGATAGCTTCTAACTGGATAATGATAGAGACATAAAATTTGACATAGTGATAGGTCACCATTAGAGGAGCAAGTCTGCTTTTTCAAAATTTTCAAGATGTCTGCCATTTTCAAAATGGCTGCCAAAACACGGCATAAAAATGGGGGGTAAAAATTCAACATTGTCCGATGTCATAAAAATTTGATATGTGGGTAGATAGTGTCAGTGGTCGGTTTGGGAGACTTCATAATCATTAGATTATAATCATATCTTGTTATTATTATTATTATTATTATTATTATTCATCTTCTCCTCCTTTCTTTCTTTCCATGGCACATGAACTTGTCCATGGTAGATCTCGGGAACTACTGGGCAGAATTTCATGAAACTTGGTGGGGTTATAGATATATGTTTCTAGTTGGTCCTAAAGTTTTCAGCTTTGTGGTAAAGGGGGTCAAAATTCATATTTTGAGGGGTTCAAAGGGGGTGGGGGTTACTATAGAATCCTATGGGAAAGTTGAAATTTCGTACATTAATGTTGATAACTTCTAAATGGATAATGATAGAGACATAAAATTTGACAGTGATAGGTCACCATTAGAGAAGCAATTCTGGATTTTCAAAATTTTCGAGATGTCTGCCATTTTCAAAATGGCTGCCAAAACATGGCATAAAAAATGGGCGGTAAAAATTCAACATTGTCAGATATCATAAAATTTTTATATATGGATAGATAATGATGTCCCGAATTGATTCCCAACATTGAAAAATTTCTACTGGTCGCCATTTTCAAAATGGCCACCACAATACCGCAAAAATTCAACATTTTCCAATGTCATCAAAACTTGATTTGTAGGTAGATAATGATGTCCTGAATTGATTCCAGACATTGAAAACTTTCTACCGGTCGCCATTTTCAAAATGGCTGCCACAATGCCGCACAAATTCAACATTGTCCGATTTCAACGCCATTTCATATGTTGGTAGATTATGATGTCCTGAATTGATTCCAGACATCGAAAAATTGCTACTGGTCGCCATTTTCAAAATGGCTACCACAATACCACACAAATTCAACATTGTCTGATTTCAACGACATTTCATATGTGGGTAGATTATGATGTTCCGAATTGATTCTTGACATTGAAAAATTTCTACCGATCGCCATTTTCAAAATGGCCACCACAATACCGCACAAATTCAACATTGTTCGATTTCAACGTCCTGAATTGATTACCGACATCGAAAAATTTCTACTGGTCTCCATTTTCAAAATGGCCACCATAAAACCGCAAAAATTCAACATTGTTCGATTTCAAAGGTAGCTTTTCATTTATTTTTTAAACCGGTTGTCAGTGGCTGGTTTGGGAGACTTCATAATCGTTAGATTATAATCATATCATGTTTTTACAAGGGAAAGTGCTGTCACACTATTTCACAACAAAACAATATAGGATTAAACGCTTCTTTTCAAGAGTTCATGCATGTGTATACAGTGCCAATGCACTCACACACACCTTATCCGCACCTTTCTGGGAAATGGTCGTGTTAAGAAAACAATATACATTAATTCTGTAAGAATTATACATAAATGACCACTTTTGTGCTGTCAGAGCCATGAATGAGGTTAGTGGTGATAGGCACTGATTGCACAGATAGTTGTAAATCCAACTACCATATGATCACGACCACCCCTAGATGACATATAAATGTGGTAAAAACAATAATCACTTTAATTGAAATTCTTCATCACACACTCACAATATTATGATATCAGGAAGATGAATCAATTCTTGATAAATAAAAAAATAATTGCTGCAGTGTCAGTCACTATATCTTCTGGTGAGGTATGAACATGATGTACAAGAATTAATATTCTTTGGACTGCTTATTCTTGCCTTGGAATTTCAACTGCCTTTTCACTTCCAGATCTGATAATTATTTTGTTATTTCAGGTTACATCCTTCAAGGAAAGATTTTTTATTAAAGTACAAATCAACTGTCAGTCACCAATTAAGTGGGCTTACTATACTTCTGGCATTGGACAGCCAAATTTGTGTTGTTATTGTGCTGCAGAAGGAATTCAACAGGACAATGACCTGAAGAAGGAAGTACTGAGTTGTCCTGCCTTTGTGTCAAGCTTGTTTGAGGGATAAAAAGCCAATACTTAAACGAAATCCTATCAAAAACTGACAAAACATGAACTTGATGTTGCATAATTGTTTCTAGTCATATTTGTTGAATAAATTTTGAACCTGATGAGGTGTCTTTTCTAGAAAACAACAACAAATGTTTTGCAAACTTTATTCAGAAAAAAAAAAGAATTTACCTACCTACCTACCCATACCTAAATCTGTGGGTCGGGTTTGGGCAACTGAAATATTTTTAATGGTGGCCTCAGCGGTAAAATTTTAGGGTCGATCGGAAACACATATTTTGTTCTTTGGCCTTGGACCAAAAAAAAAATATGTGTTTACGGTCACCCGACCGACCCTAATTTTTGCTAGCGACCCTATCAATTTTAACACAGAATTCGGATAACCATTTTTGTTGTTTAATCAGCAGCAATGTTTTATTTATTCAACTGCTAGCTTTTTGTCGAAATTGAGAGCAAAGAAGGTAGAAAAACTGCGTAACTCAACAGCTTCAAAACAAATGACGGCTTACCGGAAATTTCGAAAATGAAATACCGGAATCGGATTCAGGTACCGTGAACGACTATTTCGGTTTGGCCGATAGTTAAAAAAAAAGAAAAAAAAAAAAAAAATTAATGCCGACCGACCGACCCTAGATTTTTTTAACATATGACAGTAAACACACATTTATTTTTTGGCCTTGGGCAAATCATTTGAAATTTATATACAAGGTCAGGAACCATAAAAGGAGGGCTGTCTCATTTATCATTTTGTTCTGGAGTTATGCCCCTGTTTGTTTTAGTAATAATTGGGGGAATTCATGTCCTATATTTAGCAATAATTGGGGGAATTCATGTCCTATATTTAGCAATAATTGGGGGAATTCATGTCCTATATTTAGCAATAATTGGGGGAATTCATGTCCTATATTTAGCAATAATTGGGAGAATTCATGTCCTATATTTAGCAATAATTGGGGGAATTCATGTCCTATGTTTTCGGTCCAAGCAGTCTCTATTTTTTTGCTAATATCTGTTTTTTTTTTTTTTTTCAGAGTCAATTTCTCAGATTCCAATACAAATGTCACAAACCAGTCATGACCAGTTACCTGCGTCCACTTACGACCAAAGCCTATATAACAATATGTCTGCCATGTATACAGGTAGACAAAAAACACAGCATGACCCAGCATCAAATTCGAATTATTATGATTACGACCAGAGTGTGTATAACAGTATGTCAGCAGTTTATCCAGGTAGGTGAATAAAAATCACATGACCCAGCATCAGTGTCTAATTACAATATGTTGGCAATGTATACAGGTAGACAACAGCCACAACATGACTTCATGATCACATGACTCGGCATCAACAACCAATTATGATTATGACCAAAGTGTGTATAATGGGTAGTAATGGGAATCGGTAACATTTTCAAGATCGACGATCGTTATATCAACATCGATCGATCATCGGTGACAATTGCCTGCTAAATGTACACATGTATTTACTGACTATAATTATACCCCCGCTCCCCGAAGGGGGAGGGGGGTATACTGTTTTACCTCTGTCCGTCTGTCCGTCCGTCCAAGATATTTTTCGTTGCATTTTTCTCAGTAACTGACGATGTGTAATTATACCCCCGCTCCCCGAAGGGGGAGGGGGGTATACTGTTTACCTCTGTCCGTCCGTAGATATTTTTCGTTGCATTTTTCTCAGTAACTGTTGATGGCAGAAATCTGATATTTGGTCACAAGCATCATATAGGTATACCATATTGTGGGTAGCGTTTTTGGACCCGTCAGATTCCTACCTCCTGTTTGCCGACTTAGTTGATCTTTATACACATTGAACATATATGCACATTTTTTGTCACATTTTTCTCAGCAACTATTGATGACAGAGATCTGATATTTGGTCACAAGCGTCATATAGGTACCCCATATCGTGGGAAGCGTTTACCCCATATCGTGGGAAGCGTTTTTGGACCCATCAGATTCCTACTTCCTGTTTGTCGACTTTGTTGATTTTTATACACATTGAACATGTATGCACATTTTTTGTCACATTTTTCTCAGCAACTATTGATGACAGGAATCTGATATTTGGTCACAAGCTTCATATAGGTATGCCATATTGTGGGAAGCGTTTTTGGACCCATCAAATTCCTACTTCCTGTTTGCCGACTTAGTTGGTTTTTATACACATTGAACATATATGCACATTTTTCTCGGCAACTATTGATGGCAGAAATCTGATATTTGGTCACAAGCTTCATATAGGTACCCCATATCGTGGAAAGCGTTTTTGAACCCATCGGATTCCTACTTCCTGTTTGCCGACTTTGTTGATTTTTATATACATTGAACATATATGCTCATTTTTCGTCGCATTTTTCTCAGCAACTATTGATGGCAGAAATCTGATATTTGGTCACAAGCTTCATATAGGTACCCCATATCGTGGGAAGCGTTTTTGAACCCATCGGATTCCTACTTCCTGTTTGCCGACTTTGTTGATTTTTATACACATTGAACATATATGCTCATTTTTCATCGCATTTTTCTCAGCAACTATTGATGGCAGAAATCTGATATTTGGTCACAAGCTTCATATAGGTACCCCATATCGTGGGAAGCGTTTTTTGACCCGTCAGATTCCTACTTCCTGTTTGCCAAAGAGCGGGGGTATCATAGGTGAGCATTAGCTCACAGTTCATCTTGTTAATCAAATAGTCTATATTTCAAGAATATGATTGACAAAAGTAAAGATATGAATAAAATTGTATCATAAATTCATAAACTATAATTTTTCCATTAGTAAACATTAACTTAGAACAAAACAGAAGATCGTTTCCCATATGTGTAACACCTGATATAGATAGATAAATAATAGACTAGTCCAAATATGTGTTTGACAAAAGTAAAGATTTGAATAAAATCAAATAATATATTTACAAACTAAAATTTTTCCATTTGTAAACATTAACTCAGAACAAAACAAAAGATCGTTTTTCTTATGTGTAACTCCTGATATAAAATGGACTATTCCGGGAAGTAGATAAATAATAGAATAGTCCAAAAATGTGTATTGACTGAGTGTCAAAAGTACGCTTGGACAAAACTGCCAGATATTGTCAGTATGAGGGCAAAAAAAACCCAGCTGGGATAAAACTGCAATATTTTTGTCAGTATGGAGACAAAAAAAACCAACAAAAGAACAAATTTAAGCATATATATTTTAGACACTATAGAATCAGAATCGACCACAAGGTTTAAGAATCGATCATCGGATCGTATGATGACGTCCGGCTGATAAGTCGTTGTTTCCGATGATCGGTGCACCATTAATAATGGGTATGTCTGCAATTTATCCAGGAAAAAATAAAATCACATGACAGTATGCCGGCTATTTATACATGGTATTGAGGTAGACAAAAAGACAACACGGCTTCATGATCACATGACCTGGCTTCAGCAAATAAGTAAACAAACCATATCAGCTGTTCCATTTAAAAAAAAATATATACCTCTCTTGACTGAACTACTATTTTAGGATAAAAATAATTTTTTGAGTGACAGAACTATGCGAGTTGGAAACAACAAGAGTATTTATCGTAATAATTTGTTTACCCATGTTTGTATGTATGTCCTGCATTTGAATTCAGCTTAATGCATTAAGTTTCCTTTAGTAAATCATTTAAAATGTATAAACAACATAAAATTAAGGCCAAGGTTAATTTTGAACATTATCGTATTTTCCTTTCTGGCATTATGCCCCTATGTACTTAAGCTGGAAGGGAGGTCATTTGTTTCTTATGGACACTTTCTTCCCTTTTTTTCAGGTTTCCAGTTATTTTCAGTTCCTGCCTCCCAGCAGCAGCAACAACAGCAAACACAGCAGACTCACGTCCCCCAATCCTCTATCTACAGTTATAAACCTGCTGATACCTACACAACCCCACAGAAATACTCCCGGGCCATTAAAGGTCCAGACAGGAGCCCTAGTACACCTAACAGGTAAGTCAGGAATACTCACAGGCCATTAAAGGTCCAGATAGAAGCCCTCGTACACCTAACAGGTTTGTATTCAATTAAGACAGTCTAGGCACTAACCCACTTGCCCTAAGCTGGGGACAGGTAAAACTAGATTCGGACAAGTGAAAATTATGAAAGAATTTGTTTGAATAAATAGAAATTTTTTCTAAATTTGGCTTTCGGGCAAGTAGGTGAAAAACATTAAGGCAAAGACTGAAGAAATGCTCGCCAGCTTTTAAAAGAAACTTCTGGCGATGTTTTAATGGCAGACTACAAAGTTTTGTCTCCTGCAACAAAAGTCGCTGTATGTGAGACTTGGGTATTGCTTTTTTGGCAGCGACGATGTTGACAATGTAAGGTTTTTGTGATTTGACCAGTTTCTCCATAACTATGCAACCTAAGCTCACCATATGTGGTCTATACATTGATCATTGTGTGTACATGACAGCCAAGTATGAGTCACCTGACTATGACCTCATTATCATGGTCTACTGACTTCATTAAATTTTCATCAAGTTTTCATAATTTGAAGGACACACATGGCAAAAATAAAAAGGACAAAAAGATCAACAAAACATTACATGGCAAACTGAACATGAACCCAGCTATATATCTGGGCTGAAATCGGATGACCGGACCTGTAACCAGTTCCTTCCCCATTATTGATGCCATCATGTTATCCTTGTTACAAACCCGGTGATAAAACATGTTTAATCCATGTTAAATTTAGCCATTCTCTTTTACTCTATTTAAAGTGACTATCAGGCATCGACATTTACGCTAGTCCGATCGCCGGAGGTGAGATAAAATAATCGGGGACGACCAAATTGATGTAAAGTAGTAGTCCGTCGGACTAGTGGATTATTTGAACCAAAAACCAGAAAAATGAGGATTCTTTCAACCTTCTAAAAAGTGTAAAACGGATGAAGAGGTGTGCCAACGGAAACAAGAATATGACGGATCCATTCGTATACGAGAATCTCAGCCTCACTGGCTTACAATGTTTTAATGGCTAGAATATCACGTAACAAATGGTGTTTGCAAAATCTGTAGAATGTATGAACGTATTGGAACTTTTATTACCGGATGCAGAACATTCAAGATTGAAAGTATTCGATCTCATAATATGTCAAATGGTCACACAAAAACAATAACAAGGATGATGACAATTACAGTGACTACAACAGTGAATAATCACTCAGACAATTTGATTTGATCATGCTGTAGTTTGAATAAATGTGTTCTGAAATCAATTGCATTTCATTTTTCCAATCATTAAAAGTTTTAACTATAAATGTTTGTACACTTTCCAGTTTAGCAGCCTGTTTAACTCGGGATAAAAAACTTGAAATATATAAAATATCACTTTGCTTTAAATCAAACACAGTACCCAGTTAGTTAGTTAATTTTATTGTTAAAACAACTGCAAGTAATAAAAAATTCTGCTTTGCTTATTCAACTTTTAGGGGCTACTAAATTTTTCAGGGGGCAACTAAAAATTTTACTACCTCTTGAAAATTTTAGATGTCAATCCCTGACTATGGCACTATCTCGTGGAAGTTCATTGAGACACTAGCGGCATCGATGGTGTAATGGTTGACCTTCTTGTCTAGAGTGGTAAATCATGGGTTTGCTCCCTGATTGGATAAAGCCAAAGATTATAAAATTGGTATTTGTTGCTTCTCCTCAAAGAGCTTTAAGAGGTAGGAGCAAAGATTGGCTATCTGGAACCTGGATAATGTGTCAGTCTGTCTCCTCTAGTCAAAAAGCTTTAAGAGGTAGGAGCAAAGATTGGCTATCTGGAATCTGGATAATGTGTCAGTCTGTCTCTTCTAGTCAAAGAGCTTTAAGAGGTAGGAGCACAGATTGGCTATCTGGAATCTGGATAATGTGTCAGAATGTAGCTGACCGTTGTTTCATTGAGTTAGCACTATAAAAGTTTCAATCGAGCGTGTTGGTCTAGTACAAAGCGGCTATCATGATCATCTCATCGTAATTTATTTTGTTCCCGCCATTATACAACTGAAACATTGCTCATTAGACATTGAACAACAATCACTTTCTCCTGTAGAAATCTGACAATTATTTTGCCATTATAATTTGCCTAATTTTTTTTACAGTGACTACGGAACTGTATCTCCTGTTAGTCCTTTGAATGATACGCTTTCTCCGGTAGAAAAGATTCTCTACTCCAATCTGATATCTGGAGGGAGGAGGAGTACCTCTCCAGCAGACTCGGATACTAGTGGTATAAGTAGTGAAGGATCAGAGGCAGCCCTCATAGATATGATGGTAAGAAAATTACATTTCTACAATACAATTGGGAAAACTTAAAATTTTTGTGAATGATCAATGATATTTTCAGATTGCATATACGGTCACCATTATTAAGCAGTCAACTGTATTGAAAGGTCACCTTTTTTAGCTCACCTTGCCAGAGACAATGTGAGCTTTTGCCATCACTTGGCGTCCGTTGTCTGTCGTTCGTTAATTTTTCACATTTTAATCTTCTCCTCTGAAACCCCTCAACCAAATGAACTGACACTTGGTGGGAAGCATCTATGGAAGGTCCTCTCTAAAGATTGCACATTTTGTCCCGATCCGTTAACAATCATGGCCGCTACAGGCAATTCTTGTTTCTGATTGGTCAATTAAAAAAAATCTTCTCCTCTAAAACCACTGGGCCAAATGAACCCAAACTTGGTAGGAAGCATCTATGGAAGGTCCTCTATTAATAGTGTTCATTTTGTCCCGATCCGTTTACAAACATGGCTGCCAAAGCAATTCTTGTTTCTGATTGGTTGATTTCTAAAAAAATCTTCTCTGAAACCGCTTAACCAACTGAACTAAAACTTAATAGGAAGCATGTATTCTCCTCTGAAACCGCTTGGCCAAATAAATCGAAATTTAGTAGGAAGCATCCTTGGAAGGTCCTCTGTACAGATTTCTCATTTAGTTCCGATCCGTTAACAAACATGGTCGTCACAGGCTATTCTTGTTTCTGAATGGTTGATTTAAAAAAAAATCTTCTCTGCAAGTGCTTTCCCAAAGTGAAAGGTGAGCGACACAAGCTCAGTCCACTGAGCCTCTAGACTTGTCCTTTGATAGAACATTTCATATGAATTGAACCTCCTTTAAGAGGTCACCTGCCTTATAAGGAAACCTTTTGTTTTTCCCAATGAAGACCTCTTAATACAGGTTTGACTGTATTTTTAACTCTTCATTAATCCTCGTCTTTTAGGCCCCTTTCACTAAAGGTCACTCTCTTGTCGGGCCAGATTTCAGATCCACTGTAAAATACTAGTCATGTTATCCCCCTCAAGAGAGGCCACCTCCTCTTATAAACTCCATCCTCTTAGTCCTTTTGTCCTCTTATTTTCTGAAAGTAAGAAATAATGTATGTTCATAGTTTTATTTAAGAATTGAATGCATTTTTTTGTAGTTTTATTGGTGTGTAAAAGCGTGGACCAAAGCACATTGTGCGCTTCATACAAAAAATGTGCCTCGGTCCATGCTTTTACATGCCTATAAAGCTACAAAAAAATGCATTCAATTCTTATAATTACATTTAAATCACACCAAAATTTAATATAGTTGAATTTTTCGTTGTTAATTTTATTTTTGTTAGATTATTTGCTGTTGGAAATTACTACGCCATTGATTGTTTACATCTGACGTCCAGGGGCGTAGCTGAGGCTTAATAAAGTGCACGCCATAATTTTGAACGGGTCTGGGTCTGCCCCCCGCCTGAATTTTTTTCTTCCGACGAGATGCAAAATAGTGCGATCTGGGGCCATTTCAAGGTTTCATATAACATAGAATCAAGCACAATTTTAATGACTGATGGACAAGAATTTCTTAAACTTTTTCAAAATCTGCCTTTCGTGTTCAAAATCTCAGTGAATATATATGCATCAATCCAAGGGAAGAGAGCCTGTCATTCTTCGTAGTCGATGTAACATAAGTTTTCATACATCTCACTATGCTCAATGACCTTTCAGCAGTCGCACTTGCTACTAGCATGATTAACAAAACACATAAAATTGTATATATAGAAGGATTGAGTGGATTTATAGAATTAGGTATGTTACAAAGTGTTGTTGGCAAATCATTCCGTTTTGTAATGGCCAGCGGGTTCGCCAACTGGCAACTTCTTTCCAGAAACCCTCTAATGACAAATCAATGTCACCCTGGTATGCCTCGTATCTCGTAGCGACATGATTATCAGTTGTTTTGTTTCACCACACAGGGCAGTAGATGCTGTGCATGGAAGCGGTTTTCCGATTTTACGTAACGTTTGCTAGTCTATATATTAGCATACATAGTTACTAGTACATGTATGTCTTATTAGCGATATATTAATTATACTGATTTAATTACACTGTTAAAGTAGCAATAAAAATATTGTTTTTTTAAAATGTTATTTCCCAATTTTTTTAAACTGTCGATGTGCACGACATGGCGTGACAGCGTATATGCAGCTACTCCTCTTGACGTCGTCATGGAGGCACGTGCAAGTTTGGGTTTGAGTTTTATTGGGATGTATAAAATCTCTTTTTTAATCATGTGACCACTTCATAACCAATCATATTGTAACATTTCAATGAAAAATGGAAGTAATGTAATTATTTGTAAATATTGGATTATTTTAGCTGTAAATACACCAGAAAGCTTGCTCTGTTGCCCAACAGGCTCGAAGATTTTACGGAACCACATACATTCATTAATGAATCCGGTTCCTACACCGAAAGAAGAAGAAATGAAATGAAAGAAAGTTGGACAGCAACTCACTCCTTCACTACTTATATATGCAGTCAAACCTGCCCATGCAGTCACTTGTATTAAAAGGTCACCTTTTTCTTGTCCTGTCATAGAAAATTTCATATGAATAGAACCTCTTTTAAGAGGTCACCTGTCTTAAAAGACCACCTTTTCTTTGGCCTAAAGGTGACCTCTTAATACAGGTTTGACCTTATATATATCATTCTAATTATATTTTCAGCACTCTTTAAACATGGGAAACAGGCAAAAACAACAGCAAGCCCAAACACAACATCCAGATGTCGCCACCCAACTTTTCAATGCACAACAACAACAGGCTTTGACAACACAGCAACTTCAGCAACAGGCTTTACAACAACAAAGGGAGGGAACTGGAGCAGTACAAACAGGAAGTGGTAATCAGATTGTTTCTACAAGCCGTGGATATTCTGTTATTAATCCATTTCTGATGGCTAATGTTGATCCTTACGCCATCGACAGGGCAGCTAGACTACACAGAAATGCAGCAGGTATGATATTATTTGGTCAATGTTGGCGAGACGTGACCTTAGGTCTATGTTGATAAGTGTCCTTTTAAGAGGGGAGTTACTACATATGATCAACTAAAAATATCATGAGCATGTCGGCACAATGATGGTGGTATTTGTGAGATTGCTTCACCAGTGTTTTATTTTCCTGTTGAAATCCTCGCATTTGGGAAATTAGATTATATACACCAAGTAACATCAAAACGGCAAAGATACCCAGATGTAACGTTTATCTGTAGTGACATGCGACTGGTAGGTGGTTTTCTCTACCAATAAAACCTACCGCCATGATATAACTGAAATATTGTTGAAAGTGGCATTAAGCACTATAAAACCACCTGACAGTCATTTTTATAAAACCACTCAAGTCATTTTTATAAAACCACCCAACAATCTTTTTTATAAAACCACCCAACAGTCATTTTTATAAAACCACCCAACAGTCATTTTTATAAAACCACAAAGGGTCAGGTGAGCTATTGTCACCACTGAGCGTCCGTCGTCCGTCCGTCCGTCTGTCCGTTAACTTTTCACATTTTAATCAACTCTTCTGAAGCTACTGGGCCAATTTGAACCAAACTTTGGTGGAATGGTCCTTGGACGGCCCCCTTCCAAAATTGTGTCCGGTGATCCCGACTTCCAACCAAGATGGCCACCAAGCTAAAAATAGAAAAAAGGGGGGATGAAATTTTAATTGTCCATTGCTGCTTTAGTATAAGTCAAAATGAGCTCAAATTTTAATTGCAGCTACATGGCAAAGAGTAGTTTAACATACATTCCGGGTTTTTCTGTGAAATTTTTCTTTCAGCCGGTTTATGCTGATTATGCAAATTAGGCATATTTTGATAAAAGATCACATTTAAATCTTCTCCACTGAACCAAATTAAACCAAACCTGGCAGGGATGGTCCTTGGGTGGGTCCCTTTCAAAATTGTGTCCGACAACCCCGCCCTCCATTCAAGATGGCTGCTGTTACTAAAAATAGAAATTTCTTCAATTGTCCATTGCTGCTTTAGTATAAGTCAAAATGAGCTCAAATTGTAACTGCAGCTACATGGCAAGGAGCAGTTTAACATATATTTCGCGTTTTTCTGTGAAATTTTTCTTTCAGCCGATTTATACCGATTATGCAAATTAGGCATATTTTGATAAAAGATCACATTTAAATCTTCTCCTCTGAAACCGCGGAACCAAATTAAAACAAATTTGGCTGGGATGGTCCTTGGGTGTGTCCCTTTCAAAATTGTGTCCGACAGCCCCACCCTCCATTCAAGATGGCTGCTGTTACTAAAAATAGAAATTTCTTCAATTGTCCATTGCTGCTTTAATATAACTCAAAATGAGCTCAAATTTTAACTGCAGCTACATGGCAAGGAGCAGTTTAAAATATATTCTGCGTTTTTCTGTGAAATTTTCTTTTCAGCCGATTTATACCGATTATGCAAATTGCGCATATTTTGGTAAAAGATCACATTTAAATCTTCTCCTCTGAAACCGCTGAACCAAATTAAAGCAAACCTGGCAGGGATGGACCCTGGATGGGTCCCTTTCAAAATTGTGTCCGACAAGCCCGCCTTCCATTCAAGATGGCTGCTGTTACTAAAAATAGAAATTTCTTCAATTGTCCATTGCTGCTTTAGTATAAGTCAAAATGAGCTCAAATTGTAACTGCAGCTACATGGCAAGGAGCAGTTTAACATATATTTCGGGTTTTTCTGTGAAATTTTTCTTTCAGCCAATTTATACCGATTATGCAAATTAGGCATATTTTGATAAAAGATCACATTTAAATCTTCTCCTCTGAAACCGCTGAACCAAATTAAACCAAACCTGGCAGGGATAGTCCTTGGGTGGGTCCCTTTCAAAATTGTGTCCGACAACCCCGCCCTCCATTCAAGATGGCTGCTGTTACTAAAAATAGAAATTTCTTCAATTGTCCATTGCTGCTTTAGTATAAGTCAAAATGAGCTCAAATTGTAACTGCAGCTACATGGCAAGGAGCAGTTTAACATATATTTCGCGTTTTTCTGTGAAATTTTTCTTTCAGCCGATTTATACCGATTATGCAAATTAGGCATATTTTGATAAAAGATCACATTTAAATCTTCTCCTCTGAAACCGCGGAACCAAATTAAAACAAATTTGGCTGGGATGGTCCTTGGGTGTGTCCCTTTCAAAATTGTGTCCGACAGCCCCACCCTCCATTCAAGATGGCTGCTGTTACTAAAAATAGAAATTTCTTCAATTGTCCATTGCTGCTTTAATATAACTCAAAATGAGCTCAAATTTTAACTGCAGCTACATGGCAAGGAGCAGTTTAAAATATATTCTGCGTTTTTCTGTGAAATTTTCTTTTCAGCCGATTTATACCGATTATGCAAATTGCGCATATTTTGGTAAAAGATCACATTTAAATCTTCTCCTCTGAAACCGCTGAACCAAATTAAAGCAAACCTGGCAGGGATGGACCCTGGATGGGTCCCTTTCAAAATTGTGTCCGACAAGCCCGCCTTCCATTCAAGATGGCTGCTGTTACTAAAAATAGAAATTTCTTCAATTGTCCATTGCTGCTTTAGTATAAGTCAAAATGAGCTCAAATTGTAACTGCAGCTACATGGCAAGGAGCAGTTTAACATATATTTCGGGTTTTTCTGTGAAATTTTTCTTTCAGCCAATTTATACCGATTATGCAAATTAGGCATATTTTGATAAAAGATCACATTTAAATCTTCTCCTCTGAAACCGCTGAACCAAATTAAACCAAACCTGGCAGGGATAGTCCTTGGGTGGGTCCCTTTCAAAATTGTGTCCGACAACCCCGCCCTCCATTCAAGATGGCTGCTGTTACTAAAAATAGAAATTTCTTCAATTGTCCATTGCTGCTTTAGTATAAGTCAAAATGAGCTCAAATTGTAACTGCAGCTACATGGCAAGGAGCAGTTTAACATATATTTCGCGTTTTTCTGTGAAATTTTTCTTTCAGCCGATTTATACCGATTATGCAAATTAGGCATATTTTGATAAAAGATCACATTTAAATCTTCTCCTCTGAAACCGCGGAACCAAATTAAAACAAATTTGGCTGGGATGGTCCTTGGGTGTGTCCCTTTCAAAATTGTGTCCGACAGCCCCACCCTCCATTCAAGATGGCTGCTGTTACTAAAAATAGAAATTTCTTCAATTGTCCATTGCTGCTTTAATATAACTCAAAATGAGCTCAAATTTTAACTGCAGCTACATGGCAAGGAGCAGTTTAAAATATATTCTGCGTTTTTCTGTGAAATTTTCTTTTCAGCCGATTTATACCGATTATGCAAATTGCGCATATTTTGGTAAAAGATCACATTTAAATCTTCTCCTCTGAAACCGCTGAACCAAATTAAAGCAAACCTGGCAGGGATGGACCCTGGATGGGTCCCTTTCAAAATTGTGTCCGACAAGCCCGCCTTCCATTCAAGATGGCTGCTGTTACTAAAAATAGAAATTTCTTCAATTGTCCATTGCTGCTTTAGTATAAGTCAAAATGAGCTCAAATTGTAACTGCAGCTACATGGCAAGGAGCAGTTTAACATATATTTCGGGTTTTTCTGTGAAATTTTTCTTTCAGCCAATTTATACCGATTATGCAAATTAGGCATATTTTGATAAAAGATCACATTTAAATCTTCTCCTCTGAAACCGCTGAACCAAATTAAACCAAACCTGGCAGGGATAGTCCTTGGGTGGGTCCCTTTCAAAATTGTGTCCGACAACCCCGCCCTCCATTCAAGATGGCTGCTGTTACTAAAAATAGAAATTTCTTCAATTGTCCATTGCTGCTTTAGTATAAGTCAAAATGAGCTCAAATTGTAACTGCAGCTACATGGCAAGGAGCAGTTTAACATATATTTCGCGTTTTTCTGTGAAATTTTTCTTTCAGCCGATTTATACCGATTATGCAAATTAGGCATATTTTGATAAAAGATCACATTTAAATCTTCTCCTCTGAAACCGCGGAACCAAATTAAAACAAATTTGGCTGGGATGGTCCTTGGGTGTGTCCCTTTCAAAATTGTGTCCGACAGCCCCACCCTCCATTCAAGATGGCTGCTGTTACTAAAAATAGAAATTTCTTCAATTGTCCATTGCTGCTTTAATATAACTCAAAATGAGCTCAAATTTTAACTGCAGCTACATGGCAAGGAGCAGTTTAAAATATATTCTGCGTTTTTCTGTGAAATTTTCTTTTCAGCCGATTTATACCGATTATGCAAATTGCGCATATTTTGGTAAAAGATCACATTTAAATCTTCTCCTCTGAAACCGCTGAACCAAATTAAAGCAAACCTGGCAGGGATGGACCCTGGATGGGTCCCTTTCAAAATTGTGTCCGACAAGCCCGCCTTCCATTCAAGATGGCTGCTGTTACTAAAAATAGAAATTTCTTCAATTGTCCATTGCTGCTTTAGTATAAGTCAAAATGAGCTCAAATTGTAACTGCAGCTACATGGCAAGGAGCAGTTTAACATATATTTCGCGTTTTTCTGTGAAATTTTTCTTTCAGCCAATTTATACCGATTATGCAAATTAGGCATATTTTGATAAAAGATCACATTTAAATCTTCTCCTCTGAAACCGCTGAACCAAATTAAACCAAACCTGGCAAGGATGGTCCTTGGGTGGGTCCCTTTCAAAATTGTGTCCGACAACCCCGCCCTCCATTCAAGATGGCTGCTGTTACTAAAAATAGAAATTTCTTCAATTGTCCATTGCTGCTTTAGTATAAGTCAAAATGAGCTCAAATTGTAACTGCAGCTACATGGCAAGGAGCAGTTTAACATATATTTCGCGTTTTTCTGTGAAATTTTTCTTTCAGCCGATTTATACCGATTATGCAAATTAGGCATATTTTGATAAAAGATCACATTTAAATCTTCTCCTCTGAAACCGCGGAACCAAATTAAAACAAATTTGGCTGGGATGGTCCTTGGGTGTGTCCCTTTCAAAATTGTGTCCGACAGCCCCACCCTCCATTCAAGATGGCTGCTGTTACTAAAAATAGAAATTTCTTCAATTGTCCATTGCTGCTTTAATATAACTCAAAATGAGCTCAAATTTTAACTGCAGCTACATGGCAAGGAGCAGTTTAACATATATTCTGCGTTTTTCTGTGAAATTTTCTTTTCAGCCGATTTATACCGATTATGCAAATTGCGCATATTTTGGTAAAAGATCACATTTAAATCTTCTCCTCTGAAACCGCTGAACCAAATTAAAGCAAACCTGGCAGGGATGGACCCTGGATGGGTCCCTTTCAAAATTGTGTCCGACAAGCCCGCCTTCCATTCAAGATGGCTGCTGTTACTAAAAATAGAAATTTCTTCAATTGTCCATTGCTGCTTTAGTATAAGTCAAAATGAGCTCAAATTGTAACTGCAGCTACATGGCAAGGAGCAGTTTAACATATATTTCGGGTTTTTCTGTGAAATTTTTCTTTCAGCCAATTTATACCGATTATGCAAATTAGGCATATTTTGATAAAAGATCACATTTAAATCTTCTCCTCTGAAACCGCTGAACCAAATTAAACCAAACCTGGCAGGGATGGTCCTTGGGTGGGTCCCTTTCAAAATTGTGTCCGACAACCCCGCCCTCCATTCAAGATGGCTGCTGTTACTAAAAATAGAAATTTCTTCAATTGTCCATTGCTGCTTTAGTATAAGTCAAAATGAGCTCAAATTGTAACTGCAGCTACATGGCAAGGAGCAGTTTAACATATATTTCGCGTTTTTCTGTGAAATTTTTCTTTCAGCCGATTTATACCGATTATGCAAATTAGGCATATTTTGATAAGATCACATTTAAATCTTCTCCTCTGAAACCGCTGAACCAAATTAAAACAAATTTGGCTGGGATGGTCCTTGGGTGGGACCCTTTCAAAATTGTGTCTGACAGCCCCGCCCTCCATTCAAGATGGCTGCTGTTACCAAAAATAGAAATTTCTTCAATTGTCCATTGCTGCTTTAGTATAAGTCAAAATGAGCTCAAATTTTAGCTGAAGCTACATGGCAATCAGTAGTTTAACATATATTCTGGGTTTATCTGTGAGATTTTTTCAGCCAGTTTATTCCGTTTAGGAATATTATGAGATAAAAATCACATCTAAAAAATCTTTTGCTCTGAAATTTGAGTTGAAATGATCTTTGGGTGGCCCACTTTCCAAATTCCGTGCAACACCCCCATTTTCTATCAACTTTGGATGTCAAATTGAAAACCAGGTGAGCGATTACAGGCTCCTGAGAGCCTCTAGTTATAAAACCACCCAACAGTCATTTTTGCAGTATTAACGAACTGACTCTGATGCTGGAAATTATCAGTCAGTTCTACTTCTCCTTGTTGAAAGTGGCATTAAACACCATATACCTAAACCTATTTTGTACTACTTTCTACGACTATATTTCAGCAATGTGTGAAGCTAGCTGTACGTGGAGTGGACAGTTACCTCCCAGAAATTACAAAAATCCTACGTATTCCTGTAAAGTCTTCCTTGGTGGTGTTCCATGGGACATTACGGAATGTAAGTATGCAAATTTACTTTCTATTTTTAACTTTAATCGGTTAAAGAGCTCCAAAAAGCTCATGTTCTGTGTTGTATTTGTATATATCATCTTCGCTAGCCAAGGGTTGCGATTCGGGTCCCCCTTCTCTCCACCCTTGGCGGATCTAGAATACATTTTGAAATTCGCGTGCAATGCCACCTGGTGGTTTATCGAAGTTGCGCCCCTTAGATAGTCGTCATCGCCAGCCAATCGGAATCGTTTTGTCATACGTATGTTGGAGAGTTGAAAATGGCAGCGCCCAGTGAAGAAAAACTTGTTTGTGATAAATTTAATTTGGAAACACTTATTGTCAACCAAGTGAAAGTTTCAAAGCTTTGGCAGACGGGAAAGATGTTTTTATTGGAACCAGAATGGGAAGTGGCAAATCGTTGTCATATGAGAGCATTCCAGTGCCATCTTTGTTTACATTTCGTCGATAACATGTGCTCCGTGTAAAACGTTTTCTGGTTGGATACGTGTACTGGTAGCCGTAACCAATGAAATATTAAAGCACGAATCCTCAAAATGTGTTCTAGATCTGCCAAGGTTGGAGAGAAGGGGGACCCGAATGGTAACCCTTGGCTAGCGAAGATGTTGTATATATATGCTTTCAACTTTTCTTTATTTGACCTGGCCCAAAGGGTCATGTGAACTTTTGCCATCACTTGGCATACTCCTTTGTCCATCGGATGTAATCTATTTTTAGAATCTTTTCCTCTGAAATCAATGGGTCAATGTCAACTTAAGGTGGCCTGAATCATTCTTCTGTCAAAATTTTATCCAATGAATCTGCCAACCTAACAAGGCTGCTTTTATAGTCACTAGAACATTAGGGGTAAAACAATTGAGTTTGAGTTGGAACTTTTGTTATAATTCCTTCATCAGTTTGGGGGAAGTACTTAAACAAGTAATTTTTCAAAATTATTTTCTCCACAGCAGGGTACAACACCTTCGAAAAGGATCTGGTTGTGTGGGATGAATAAAATACAGAAATCCTCTTTGAAATTATGAAAATGAGTACCTCCATTATCAAAAATGTCATCCTTGTAAACAAGACATTATTCAGTATTTACAGAACAACAAGCTTCTTGGTGGCCTGTTACAAGACTTGCAGCAGGTCGGTGGTTTACTCCGGTTTCCTCCACCAATAAAACTGGCCGCCATGATATAACTGAAATATTGTTGAAAGTGGTGTTAAACACCATAACCCAAACTCCTGTTACAAGACTAAATTTTCCAGCCATATTGATGTCTCAAAATCAATGATAGCAAGCAGGCAAATTACTATTTAATATTTCAATTTACATTAACTTTGCTAGTGCTTAAAATTATAACTAATAGAATTTTGGTTGTTGTAGGAAATATCATGTATTTTTCTCAAACAAAAATACTATCCTATATTTTATTCAAATTAAATTAGATTTTGAGCTGTTTATGGATATTTTGATTCAACGATGTAGATGAAATATTGCTAAAGTGGGTGTTAAACACCAATCAATCAATAGCTATTTTGTTATGATAATTAATGGAGTCTATATCTTTACAGCTGGTTTACAGACTGCTTTCAGTAAATTTGGAGCTTTTAAAATAGAATGGCCAGGCAAAGATGGTATGTTTATATATTATCTGTTAAATTTACTGTAAATCATTCTTGAATTAAAAACAGCATCAGTGGTGGTTAGTGTGCTCGCCTCGAGTGCGATAGATTGTGGATCTAACCCTGGTTGGGTCAAACTAAAGACTATAAAATTGGTATTTGTTTCTCCTCCTCTAAGCACACAGTTTCAAGAAGAAAGAGCAAAGACTAGTTGGCTCAGAATCAGGATAATGTGTCTGTGTGGGACGACATGTCTATCCACGGACTGTCGTTTCAGTAAGCTAGCACTAAAAATCCAACTAAGCATGTTTGTCTAGTACAAAGCGGACATTATCATCATCTCATTGAAAATTAACTTGTTCTTGCCATGATATAGCTGAAAAATTGCTGAGTTGGCGTTGAACAACAATCGTGCACTATTGCAGTCTATGATATAAATCAATTAAGCTTACTGGCCAGGTGGCAATAGGACCCATGCTAAGGTTATGTTATTGGACAAATAATTGACTACACTACTGCCAAACTATGTATAGTTTATTTAAGGAGTAAGAACAACAACTGTATAATAGAGTGGAGTGAGATGTCTACACATAGACTGCTGGAAGGGCCCGGGTGGCTCAATGAGTTAGGTCGTTGTAGGGCCCGGGTGGCTCAATGAGTTAGGTCGTTGTAGGGCCAGGGTGACTCAATGAATTGGGTCGTTGTAGGGCCCGGGTGGCTCAATGAATTAGGTCGTTGTAGGGCCCGGGTGGCTCAATGAATTAGGTCATTGTAGGGCCCGGGTGGCTCAATGAGTTAGGTAGTTGTAGGGCCCGGGTGGCTCAATGAGTTAGGTCGTTGTAGGGCCTGTGTGGCTCAATGAGTTAGGTCGTTGTAGGGCCTGTGTGGCTCAATGAGTTAGGTCGTTGTAGGGCCCGGGTGGCTCAATGAGTTAGGTCGTTGTAGGGCCTGGGTGGCTCAATAAGTTAGGTAGTTGTAGGACCCGGGTGGCTCAATGAGTACAAGCCTCTCGCCAATATGGCGTGGGTTCGCGCCCGGCTTTGTAAATTACAAAAAAGGGTGCACTCGACTCGCAGCCGCAAGTGATAAAGCTCACCAGTTGCTTGCCCATGGTCGGTGATTCTCTTCGGGTACTCCGGCTTCCTCCACCACTAAAACTGGTCGCCATGATATAGCTGAAATATGGTTGAAAGTGGCGTTAAGCATCAAAAATCATTATAGATTGCTGTTTCAATGAACTACACTATATAGATCCAACTCGAGTGCGTTGATCTAGTACAAAGTGAGCATCATCATCATCTCATTGAAAATTAACTTGTTCTTGCCATCGTATGCCTGAAAAATTGCTGAGTTGGCATTAACCAACAATCACTCACTACTTAAATAAATTGTTGACTTGGATGATTTCTAGACTTATTATTATTTACAAATGTTAGTTGGTTAAACAATTTGTTGTTTTATTTTTGTTTAAACCTTCAAAAGCAATATGCTAACTTGTTAAAAAAGATAAAAAAAAACTGCCTGGAAGTCTGTTAAAAAATTATATAGATGTGTAGGCTGGAAAATTACATATCATGGAAGATTATAAACTGCAAATTGTCCTAGTTTTTCTACCAAAAAAAAATATATAAAAAATGCAGTAATTGCAGGAAAGAACAAATCCAATAATTAAATTGCATAATTAGATAATTATAGGGGAGATAACTCAATGTTGTAATTTTATATTCTCCCATATGGAGGCATCTTCGCTAGCCAAGGGTTACGATTCGGGTCCCCCTTCTCTCCACCCTTGGCGGATCTAGAATACATTTTGAAATTCTCGCGCAATGCCACCTGGTGGTTTATCGAAGTTGCACCCCTTAGATAGTCGTCATCGCCAGCCAATCGGAATCGTTTTGTTATACGTATGTTGGAGAGTTGAAAATGGCAGCGCACAGTGAATAAAAACTTATTTGTGATAAATTTAATTTGGAAGTACTTACTGTCAACCAAGTGAAAGTTTCAAAGCTTTGGCAGACGGGAAAGATGTTTTCATTGGAACCAAAACGGGAAGTGGCAAATCGTCGTCATATGGGAGCATTCCTGTGCCATTTTTGTTTACATTTCGTCGATAACATGTGCTCCGTGTAAGACGTCTTCTGATTGGATACGTGTACTGGTAGCCGTAACCAATGAAATATTAAAGCGTGAATCCTCAAAATGTATTCTAGATCTGCCAAGGGTGGAGAGAAGGGGGACCCGAATCGTAACCCTTGGCTAGCGAAGATAATATGGAGGTAGATAGCAGTATGTTTAGTTTCAATTTATAAGATGTTTTATGCTAAATATATTTTCTATTTTGAGACGACCATCAGAGCTCTGTTATGCTGATTTATGCTCCAGAACAAGGATACATTGTTTTTGTCATGTCCATCTGACTGTCTGTTTGTCTGCCCGACTAATAATTTGTTTGTGTCGAAAAATAACCTTAAATGTATTAATAGATTGTTTACCATTTTAGGCTATAAATATATTAGTCTGAGAAATCTGACAGAAGATCGCTGCAAGGTACAACAATTCTATTAACAGATTTAATCTTCTATTTTAGGCTATGTATATTTACTATTTGAGTCGGAGAAGGCCGTCCACACTCTGTTACAGGATTGTACATGTGACTTCAATCTTCTATTTTAGGTTATGTATATTTACTATTTGAGTCGGAGAAGGCCGTCTACGCTCTGTTACAGGATTGTACACGTGACTTCAATCTTCTGTTTTAGGCTATGTATATTTACTATTTGAGTCGGAGAAGGCCGTCCACGCTCTGTTACAGGATTGTACACGTGACTTCAATCTTCTATTTTAAGCTATGTATATTTACTATTTGAGTCGGAGAAGGCCGTCCACGCTCTGTTACAGGATTGTACACGTGACTTCAATCTTCTATTTTAGGTTATGTATATTTACTATTTGAGTCGGAGAAGGCCGTCCACGCTCTGTTACAGGATTGTACACGTGACTTCAATCTTCTAGTTTAGGTTATGTATATTTACTATTTGAATCGGAGAAGGCCGTCCACGCTCTGTTACAGGATTGTACACGTGACTTCAGTCTTCTAATTTAGGTTATGTATATTTACTATTTGAGTCAGAGAAGGCCGTCCACGCTCCGTTACAGGATTGTACATGTGATTTCAATCTTCTATTTTAGGTTATATATATTTACTATTTGAGTCGGAGAAGGCCGTCCACGCTCTCTTACAGGATTGTACATGTGACTTCAATCTTCTATTTTAGGTTATGTATATTTACTATTTGAGTCGAGAGAAGGCTGTCCGCACTCTGTTACAGGATTGTACACGTGACTTCAATCTTCTATTTTAGGTTATATATATTTACTATTTGAGTCCGAGAAGGCTGTCCACACTCTGTTACAGGATTGTACATGTGACTTATCTTCTATTTTAGGTTATGTATATTTACTATTTGAGTCGGAGAAGGCTGTCCGCACTCGGTTACAGGATTGTACATGCGACTTCAATCTTCTATTTTAGGTTATGTATATTTACTATTTGAGTCGGAGAAGGCCGTCCGCACTCTGTTACAGGATTGTACACGTGACTTCAATCTTCTATTTTAGATTATATATATTTACTTGAGTCGAAGAAGGCCGTCCACGCTCTGTTACAGGATTGTACATGTGACTTCAATCTTCTATTTTAGGTTATGTATATTTACTATTTGAATCAGAGAAGGCTGTCCACACTCTGTTACAGGATTGTACATGTGACTTCAATCTTCTATTTTAGGTTATGTATATTTACTATTTGAGTCAGAGAAGGCCATCCGCACTCTGTTACAGGATTGTACACGTGACTTCAATCTTCTATTTTAGGCTATGTATATTTACTATTTGAGTCGGAGAAGGCCGTCCACACTCTGTTACAGGATTGTACACGTGACATCAATCTTCTATTTTAGGTTATGTATATTTACTATTTGAGTCGGAGAAGGCTGTCCACACTCTGTTACAGGATTGTACATGCGACTTCAATCTTCTATTTTAGGTTGTGTATATTTACTATTTGAGTCAGAGAAGGCTGTCCGCACTCTGTTACAGGATTGTACATGTGACTTATCTTCTATTTTAGGTTATGTATATTTACTATTTGAGTCGGAGAAGGCTGTCCACACTCGGTTACATGATTGTACATGCGACTTCAATCTTCTATTTTAAGTTATGTATATTTACTATTTGAATCAGAGAAGGCTGTCCACACTCTGTTACAGGATTGTACATGTGACTTCAATCTTCTATTTTAGGTTATGTATATTTACTATTTGAGTCGGAGAAGGCCATCCGCACTCTGTTACAGGATTGTACACGTGACTTCAATCTTCTATTTTAGGTTATGTATATTTACCATTTGAGTCGGAGAAGGCTGTCCGCGCTCTCTTACAGAATTGTACACGTGACATCAATCTTCTATTTTAGGCTATGTATATTTACAATTTGAGTCGGAGAAGGTCGTCCGCGCTCTGTTACAGGATTGTACACGTGACTTCAATCTTCTATTTTAGGCTATGTATATTTACTATTTGAGTCGGAGAAGGCCGTCCACGCTCTTGTTACAGGATTGTACACATGACTTCAATCTTCTATTTTAGGCTATGTATATTTACTATTCGAGTCAGAGAAGGCTGTCCGCGCTCTCTTGCAGGATTGTACACATGACTTCAGCAGTGGAGACTATTACTATAAGATATCAAGTCGTAGAATGAGGGCTAAAGAGGTATGTTATATTCTTCACGAGATGATGATTAATTTTTTGAATGTACAATGTTAACAGTCTTCGTGCTAACCCACTTGCCAAAAGCCTGGGACAAGGAAAACTGGATTCGGACAAGTGGAAATTATGAAAGACTTTGCTTGAATAGATTTAATTTGGCTTTCGGGCAAGTAGGGGAAGAAAATTCAGGCGAAGACTGTTAAAACATATTGCTATCACTTAATGAATTGTCACGCATTGAGCAATATTCCGCACGATGAGAAGCATGGAATATTATTGAAATGCATGTTTGTTTTTAGTAGTATCCATTGAATTATATTTTTGTGTGTGATTGCTGTGGTCTGGTGGTAAATATGCCCTTTCTGCGGTAGTGTTAAGTTTGACCTTTATCCGTATATCTATTTTGCATTTCTTAATGACCATTAATTTTTTGAATGTACAATGTTAAAACCTATTGCTATCACTTGTCATGCAGTGAGCAATAATTTCGCACGTTATTATCTTGAATGAGATGCATGAATATTATGCACATGCACATATTATCAGTTGAAATGCATGTTTATTAAGAGCAATGTCCATTTTATATTTTTTGTGTGTGGCACAGTAGTCTAGTGGTAAAAATAGTCTGTTTTTTTTTATCAATAAATTAATAAAAGTTGCTATCCTACCATTAGTTTTTGGGGCCGTCGTGGTCGTATGGTAGTTAGATTTACAACTACCCATGCAATAAGTGCTTATCACCACTAATGTTGTGCGTTCGAATCCCGATCAGGCGAGGTGTACTCAATACAATATTATGTGATAAAGTTTATCAGTGACTTGCGGCAGGTCGGTAATTTTCTCTGGGCACTCCGGTTTCCTCCACCAATAAAACAGACCACCACGATATAACTGAAATAATGTTGAAAGTGCTTTAAATACCATAACCCTCAATCCCCCCCTCAATTAAGAAAAGATGATCGAGTTGTTTCACAGTGTATGTTATGCATGTTAAAATTGGAGACTGTGAATTTACAAGTAAATGCCATGTTTTTTATTTATGCAAAAATTTTGATGGGAACAAAATCACATCGTGACATGATTTAAAGCTCACAATTCAGATATATCACCTCCTAAATCTTCTTATATTTGTGCCCCACAAAGGCACGAGGTGAGCATTACGTTTTACACATGTCTGTCAGTATGGCCCACATTTGGTTTTCACTCCATAACTTAAGTTGCCCACTAGCAAATCATTGGAAATTTATAAGGTGAAGGACCATAAAAGAAGGGCCAAGTTTGATTGCAGACTTAACTAATTTACTTTAGCAGGAAGTGGTAGGGCATCAATGTCCTATGGACAGGAAGTGGTGGGGCATCAATGTCCTATGGACAGGAAGTGGTGGGGCATCAATGTTCTATGAACAGGAAGTGGTGGGGCATCAATGTCCTATGGACAGGAAGTGGTGGGGCATCAATGTCCTGTGGACACATTCTTCCATTCTTTACAATAACTACAATCACATTAGTTTAACCTTATAATTTATATGTGGCTTCAAAGGTTTATTGGGATGACTGGAGTACTCAAGTTTTCTCCAAGAAAATAATGAAACTGAAAATATTTTTTAAGGTGGTGTTAATGTAAAGGTCCATAATGAACAATCCATAATGATCTCCATTGCAATATTTTTTTACACGAGTTATTTCCCTTTATAATGTACAGGAGTTATTTCCCTTTATAATGTACAGGAGTTATTTTCCTTTATAATGTACAGGAGTTATTTCCCTTTATAATGTAAATTATTTTTTTTACCTGTCACAGGGGGGTAAAAATGTAAGCTTATGTTTTAGTTTCTAATTTGTAGGCTTATATAAAGATGAAGTTGGTAAGCTATTGTTGTGTAGAGTATATATTAGTAGAAATAGTCAATATGCTGTCAGACGTGTCACAGTATAGCCCCCCTCTTATAAGGACACCCTTCAGTGGCCTGATAAGAAAGGTGTCTATACAAGGAATTACTGAATATTTATTCTGCAATTTTTGGCATATTTTTTTTTAACTTGATCCTTGAAAATTATTAGGACCCCTTCAGTTGCCTGACGAGAGAGGTGTCTATAGATACTAAAAAAAAATTTGGGCACGTTTTAAGAAAAAAATTCATTTAAATTATAGATCCTTGAAAATTTGTATCAAGATTTGATTTAATTAGAGTGTACCTGATAAAGGTTATTCCAGAAACTAAATAATTAGATCTCTACTTTTTTGTGGTGATATATATTTCACCATACATAGACACTTGCACACATATATTTCACTAATCATAGACACTTGCACACAATTTTTTTTTTAAAGTAAAAAAAAAAAACCAACAATTGTTAATGGTTACAAAATTATAGGTAAAAATTAAATAAATAAATTTAAACTACTAAAAGGAAAAAATTTGTAGAATTGAAGTTTTAATTTTTTATATTTTTTTTTTTTTTTAGAATAATCTGTTTTCTTATTTGATTCATTATAACCTAGAACATTCTGACAGCATATTACAAAGTAGATAGATAGAAATATATTTTTGATGTATTGAAGAAGAAAAAAATCGGGTTTATTTTTTCCATCGTAGAATATTATTATCAATAAGAGTTATCTCCCATTGTCAGATGTTTTGTTGTCATTTTATAATCAAAATACAATCAAACCTTGTGTTGAAGTCAAAATAACTGATAAATTTACTTTTAATGAACTAATTTTCAAGTTATCTGTGATCAATCTAATATCTATTTTGATTGTTAAAAATTTTTACTTCAAGACAACAAAAACAGCAAAAACAGATGCAAGTTTTCCTCTGATCAGCAGATTTCCTGCCTGTTTTAGCAAAATATCTGAAAATAACATGTTTCAAACTTGCTACAAACAACTAGAAAATAAAGGTATATGGATATTATTGTTTTGTCTTTTTTCATCAGTGAGCACTTTCATATGTGAAAAAAAATGTCCTGTTCAATTTAAATATGACAAGTTTTGACTGTACAACTTGATGAATGCATTCTTCAACTTTTTTTAATTAAATATTCCTTTTCCTTTATAACCAGGTGAACGATACAGGCTCTTGAGAGCCTCTGGTTTAATTAAATATTCCTTTTCCTTTATAACCAGGTGAACGATACAGGCTCTTGAGAGCCTCTGGTTTAATTAAATATTCCTTTTCCTTTATAACCAGGTGAACGATACAGGCTCTTGAGAGCCTCTGGTTTAATTAAACATTCCTTTTCCTTTTGTGGCAAAAACCTTTAAAAGAAAACAAAGTAAAACTAACAAAAAAAATATAAACAAAAGCAAAAAAAAAAACCACCTGATTTTTTTTTTTGAAAATAGCTGTTGTGGAGGGAAAATAAAATAGCATAGTAGTATTTTTTTTATATAGATATAGTTTAATTGTAGTTTGTTTTTAGTTTGTAGATAATGTAGATAGTAGTTGACAAATATCTTGTGTTTATGTTTACAGGTTATTATTAGCATGTAATATATAGAATAACATCAGCTTTGTAGGATGAGACAGACATTATCATTAGTATCACAGTGAACCGATAGGATAAGTTGTGATAATGTGTGCCAAGATCTTCAAAACTGACATTAGTTTTATCCGTGACGTCATAATGTACAGGCCTTTCAATAAGGGCAGTACCTGGTATTTTTACCTGCCTAAAATGGTCTTGGTACTTCCTGATTTAAAAGAGTGGTGTATAAGATATTTATGAAAATTGTTCAAATTCTAATAAAAAGTACCACCTGTAAATAGTTGAGTACTGGCAAACTTGAAAAATATTGAAAACCCTATCTGTGTTTGACGTCAAATTGATTGGTAATTTTCAGTATCGGTCAGTTCGTTGATTCTGGCATATCACTCGGTGAAATCAAAGGGAGAATGTCCAATTCCAATAATCATCTTGTACAATTTTTTAATGCATAAAATATTACTAATGATCAGCCTGATAATATAATTCGCTGCAACATTTTAAACTTCTTGTACAATATGGCTGGTCATAATTTTGTTGACTTGGGTAGAAATGCAACATCAATACAGGTGAGAGCATGGGCAGGATTGACTGTATTTGAACTCTTGTTTTCCTGGCTTGGTACAGGCACTTCAATAAGGTGACAGTGTTAAGCTTGTTTATATAAATGTTTAAATAAAAATAATAAAAAAATGAAAATTAAACTTTACATATTATTTATTATCTTCCTGTAGGTTGATATAATACTGTGGGTCTTGTGTGACAGTGTTGACCTAGTTTATATAAATGTTTAAAAAAAAATAATAATGAATTAAATTGATGCTATTTACTTTATTCATATTATTATTTTCCAGTAGGTTCATATAAAACCATTGGACTTAAATGACAGTGTTAAACTATTTTATATAAATATTTAAAAAAAAATTAACAAAGAAAATTCAACTGATGCTATTATTTGTTATCTTCCTGTAGGTTCAAGTGATACCATGGGTTTTAAGTGACAGTAATTACGTCCGTCAGCCTTCTCAGCGATTAGATTCCAACAAGACAGTCTTTGTCGGAGCCCTTCATGGTATGATGAATGCTGAGGCTCTAGGATCAATCATGAATGATTTGTTTGGCAATGTGGTGTATTCTGGGATAGATACTGATAAACATAAATATCCAATCGGCAGTGGCCGTGTTACATTCAGTAGTAAAAAGAGCTATATGAAAGCTGTCCAAGCTGCCTTTGTAGAAATCAAGACTCCCAAATTTACAAAGAAGGTATTTATACATTTTCAAATGATTTTTCGAACCTCATCCATTGTGTAATGGCTTGCATGATAGCCTTTATTCGAGCCTTGGTCAGATCAAACCAAAGACTATAAAATTAGTGTTAGTTGCTTCTGCACTAAACATGTGGCATGATCGGAATCGGGATCATGTGTCGGAGTGTTGCATTTTATATTGACATTTTCATCATTACTATACAGGGGTCATCGTGTCTATTATACAGGGGTCATTGTGTCTATTATACAGGGGTCATTGTGTCCATGATCGAACTACCTATCGCCACAAAAGATGCAAGTTTGATTACCGAAAGGTGTACTCTATGCAACTTTTATAAATTTCATCTGTAGCATACATCAAGTTGATAGCTTTCTATGTGTACTCTTGGGTTCATTTAATAGATTTCATCTGTAGCATACATCAAGTTGATAGCTTTCTATGTGTACTCTTGGGTTCATTTAATAGAACATGACAGCCACCATGTAATTTAGATGTTGTTGAAAGTGTCGTGAAAGACCCATGACATTTTCCTAGCAATTATCTAGTACAGTGCTCCCTCGTTAAACCGCCACCTTCTGTGCAGTCGGTAGTTTGGCGGTATAACAAGTTTGGCGATAAACTGAGGGACATTGAAAACCGGAAGTTATGTGATCATATGAATAGATAAACTTTCAACTCGACTGACATTGTGACATGCATTTTGCACTTGTGCAAATACATAAGTATAAATAATACATGTTTAATAAATAAATAAATTAGAATAATTATATTCACATTGGAAATGTCCTGTACAGTTTGCAGATCTTTGTCAATGTTGACAAATTCTTGAACCGTCATTTGTAGCTCGGGACATCAAGATCATTATAAACACGTGACAGCAACAGTTCATCTTCATTTGTGGGGTTATTGGAAGATCGCATTTAATTGTCAAATTATCGGCAATTTGTTATTATGTTAATTTTGGATTTTCCTTTGCATAACTTATAATTACACGTTTTTGTTTGTCGTCTAATTAATTACGCTTTCTCTTCAAGCACGACATTTTTATGACGACTAATTAAATTACAAATTTTACTCAGGATTAAAAGTACAAATGTAATCACTAGAAAAGTAAATACAGGTAATTATTCTAATCAAAACACCTGATCACCTGTTCTGACCCTCAACTATGAGATCAATGACCATGTCCGATGACCAGTTTTGACATTCCATGATTACAGATCAATACACAGCTGTCAAAAGGTAGTTGTGGGCGGTACTAACGGAGGAATTTGAATTGGTTTTACGACTTATGTGTCTGAAAAGCTGTGGCGGATGGCGGTAGCTGAATTTGGCAGTATAGACCGAGGGAGCACTGTATGTTGCCCACAGTTGACGTTAAATTTTGGGGGAATCCCAAATCTAGCAACAAATGACATTCCTAATTTCATCGGTTCTATCACAGGAAACTGGCCAATCAAAATGGTTGTTGCATCTCTTACAATATCCTATAATAATAAACGTTTTTTTTATGCTAATGAAATTGAAGAGAGCATAATGACGTCACAGGATTAAAAAGTATCGCCATCTGATCTCGTGACCTATGTTTGTAAACAAATACAAGACATGCATGACCGAATTGTATACTCTGAACGTCGGTCATTTTGACAGCAAAATTTTAACGCTTCTGCCATTAAGTCGGCTGTTCCTTAGTTTTACTGGTCATTTTCTAATTTATTGGTCATTGACCGATGATGGACAACAATCTGAAACCCTGTAAAAGTGGTGGCCTTTGATGAAAGGGGCTTTTATTAGAGTGAGATTCTTTACTGTACTGGAAAATATTTAGCTTTTATATATTTTTTCCAGATTCAAATAGACCCCTATTTAGAGGACTCAATGTGCAGCTCCTGTGGGGGACAACAAGGTCCCTATTTCTGTAGAGATATGGTCTGTTTTAAGTATTTCTGTAGGACCTGCTGGTATTGGCAGCATGCTTTAGACAGTCTACGACACCACAAACCTGTCACCAGGAACACCAAGACATCCAACATCATCGCGGCAGCTTCTATGTAAGGTATAGTATCTTAAGTTGGGGGCTTCAGTTAGGAAAAAAATTATTTGGGTCATTTAGAAAATTAATTTTTGAAACAAACAAAAAATGACCATCACCAAAGAACATTTTAATACATTAGTCCCCCTCTTGTGAGGTCACCCCTTTTGTAATGAAAAAGTGTTCTTATAAGAGGGGTGGTTTCTCTAAAGGGGGGGGGGGGGCAATTTGCTAGTCCAGTCAAACCTGTATTAAGAGGTCGACTTTGGTACAAAGTAAAAGTAGTCTTTTAAAACAGGTGACCTCTTAAAAGAGGTTCAATTCATATGAAATTTTCTACAAGACAAGAAAAATGTGACCTTTTAATACAGGTTACTGCTTAATAGAGGTGACTGCTTAATACAGATGACTGCTTAATAGAGGTGACTGCTTAATACAGGTGATTGCTTAATACAGGTGACTGCTTAATACAGATGACTGCTTAATACAGGTGACTGCTTAATAGAGGTGACTGTTTAATACAGGTGAATGCTTAATACAGGTGACTGCTTAATACAGGTGACCTCATGAACATGTTTGACTGTATTATACTATCTCAGTGCATCTGAAATCTGATATGATAAGGGGTGGGTTTTTATAAGTGGGGGAATACTGTAACATTATGTCATAAGAAAATGCAAGAAAATACTGAATTGATTCAAGACAAAAGTGTTTCTCGCGGATAATATGTTCGACAGTCACAAGATTCATTCAGTGGCGATACAATACCACTGACGTCCTATGTAAATATGTTCATTTGGATAGTATTTATGCAATATTTTCTATCCTGTGGATACAATTTCATAAATATTGTATCCTGTAGGAAAATATTTTGGTGCAGATAAAATAAATTGTTACAGGTGGTCTTGACTTTGGCTTTGTAAAATATAACTAACAATGTTGAAAGATATAGCTAAAATTTCCCTTTGTACTCATCTTGTGGGGTGGGGGAGGAGGGTGTGTGTCACTCGGGCAAGAATTGTAGAAAGAACTGAATCTTATCCGTGACTTGCGACATGTCAGTGGTTTATTCTGGGGAGTCCGGTTTACTCCATCAATAAAACTGACCACCATGACAGGGCTTTCAATAGAATTTAAAGTAAGTGCAGAAAATTAAAAAGTAGGCGGTGAAAGAATACGGACAGCTGTCGGCGCCCTTTATGGCCGGGGGTCTGGGGACCGCTTAAGTCCCCCAGAAGCTCTCTAGTAAATGGAGCCAAATCCTGCATTCTGGCACTCTCCCGACACCTAATTCGAACTCTCAAATGACACCTTTTTTTTGCCTGTGAAATTAAAAATAAAGAAATAAAATATCATTTGTCATGACCATATTTCTCATACAACACCTGTATGAAGTATGCATCTTTTCTTTTTGTTTATTTTCTTGTCCTGGTTGCAGTAACTACTCACAGAAGCTTGAATTTCCATCCAGTGGCATCTCTGCACTTTGCTTTATAACGGGGCCCAGTTGTTCAAAAGTGAAAATTAGTGCCTTTTAATAAGCTTGTAAAAAAAATTGACAACACCCCCCTAATAAACACATTTTTAAATTTAACTCCCCTTCCCATATCTCGGGTATAAAAGTATGGACAAGGAAGAAAAAGACAAGGTGTGGGGACAGGCTTGTTTATACAGAAAATGAGATGAGCCATACACCTCGGCTTGCCTACAATTTATTATAGAATTTCAAAATAAAATAAGTCAAATCTTACCTTAGTTTATGAAAATAGTCCTTGTGAGAGTCCTACAACTCCGTCAACAACGAGACTGAAGAAGGTTATAGACTTTGTGATCGGTTGAAGGACGTAAAATTATGATTTTTATGTATTGAATGTACTTTGCAATTGTACTGTCAATGGTCAGGTCTTCTACTCCTCTTCAAAATCCGACTACCTGCACCACTGCAGAATCACTGGAATTGGGAATGAAGCACTGGCGTTTTTTTAATTAACCGAGGAAATCAAATTTTTGTTGTTGTGACATGTCACATTTTGGTCATGCTGTTTTCCAGTTTACTAGCCGGAAGTTTAGTTTTTAACGACGGGTTCATTTTAAAGTAAACTAATTCGGAGCACCAGCGGTCTTTCGTCCAATCAAAATTGGCGTACTAGGGCGTTCATGAAAACACTGTAAACATTCAAACAAGGAAGTTTATATAATTAAAAATATATCGCAAGCAACGATAATAAACACAGTTTACAACATTGACACCATTCATATACAATTTTATTCTGTTTTTATTTTATTTATTTTTTGCTGCCAGAAAAGTAGCCGGCAATGGACCATCAAATACCCGTCGATTTTCGACGGCAGCCGGCTTCTATTGAAAGCACTGCCACGATATAACTGAAATATTGTTGAAAGTGGCATTTAACACCATAAAACAAACCCTTATAAAAATGTGTCTGCTAGACTTGTCTACTGGTACCCTGCATCTGAATGTGGACCGCTGTAGACTCCACAGTATATTTACCCAAAATGCCCAATATTTTTGAATTTGATTGTGTAAATTATATTCAATATTTTATTAATTGATTAGTGTTTAATGCCAACATTAGCAATATTTAAGCTATATTGTGGCATGAACAAATTTCATTATTAATTTAGATGCCTACAAGACCCTTAGAAATAAAACATATAAAACAATTGGATTATATGTAGATATAAAAGAAACATTAAAAAGATAAAACCATATATTTAGCATGTCGTCCAACTATATTTTTGTATATAAATTCCATGTTTTATATACGTGACGTTGCAGTACAAACACAATATATGTACATTGTCAGGAAATATTAATACACCTTGAAACAAGTATGAAAAGTTTGTCAGGGGCTGGCTTTTCTTCCTATTAAAATTTTAAAGCTTGTACAAATAAATGTTATATTTGTCGACAATGTACATATATTGTGTATTTGTAAGCTTGTTCACGTCAGGAATATACTGCTAACTTGATGTTATACAAACAATAATCGATCAACTTCCTGTTTTGACTAGGTATTATACCAAGTGATATTTAAGAAATAATTCATGGAAGCCATACTGTGTTGTGAGTTTTAACATGGGTTGGCAAATAATACTAATAGTATTTTATCCAGATCGGTAGTACACTTTGATGGGAACAGCGCACGTTTGCGGGCAAGGACACACACAATTTTTGCGGCACAGGTGGCTGTTCAATAGTTCAACCTGCCAAATTCGAGCAGACGATGACTAATCTACGTGTTTTTACGACGGAAAAGTCTTATTGATGGAACAGCCATAACAATAATATTGTGTTTGCACGTTTTAAGTGCACATCACATATTTATTAATTTTTTGATATGTTGATTATTTTCAGTGAATATAGATGTTTAAAACGATGACACCAGTATAAGTAATTTTATTTTGTAATTTTATCACCTAGCTTATATGTGTGTACCGTGCATGTGCTAATGAGATTTTGCCATCTAAATAAATCGCTTGTTTGTTTACAAAGTGAAAGTAGGACCGTCCGTCGTATTAGAATTTATGTAAATTTAATATAATTTTTTTTTATTATTTCAGAAATGGTATAGATATGTAAAGAATCTTACCAAGGAACACAATATTTCAAAATACAGTCTGAAAGTGCTACGGAAATGACTTGAATTAAAGTGCTACGGAAATGACTTTTATAAGTGCTATTATAACTATACTATATGAAGTTTATTTACTATGTTGGTTGACCTACCTGTAGGCTCTCATTGGTCAATGAAAAATGACTTAAAAACTACCTTATTTTATCCATATTTAGTTCATATTGGCTAAGCTGGTCGGTAAAAACTATTTAAATATTCTTATTTTATTCATATGAAAGATTATATGCCATGTTAGTTGGCTAAGATGTAGGTTCAACTCATTAGTCGGTAAAAATTGACTTAAAACTACCTTATTTTATCCATATTTAGTTCATATGCCATGTTAGGTGGCTAAGCTGTAGGTCGACTTGTTGGTAGGTAAAAACAACTTAAATATTCTCATTTTATTCATATGAAGATCATATACTATATAATTTAGTGATTGTATAGATTCACGTTGGTCAATAAAAAACAGACTTAAATCTTCCTGATTTTAAGAAATTTTTATGGAATATATTTCATCATATGATTTTACGAACAGGGGAGAGTTTTTTATGTTGTAGAATTTGATAGGCCTTTTTTCAGATTTTATTAGATAAAAATGGTCTACTTGTTAGGAAGTAAAAAAAAAACATTAGTTTTGCTTTACATTTTTTGAAAGCTTTGATTTTGAAATTTATTCACACACTAAATGATAAAGAATTGTTTACTTTTAAAAAAGAATAGATTTGAAAGTCTTTTAAAACTTAAATAAACCGCATCAGCAGACTGTATATGAAAAATATGATAAATTTTTTTCAATAAAAATGGATTTTTATTTTATTTAATTTTAGAAGTGAAGGAAAGAAGGAAAGGTATTCTTTGAATGTAGACCATTACATTTTTTACCATGAAAAACGAAAAAATAAATTACGAAAATTTTAAAAATTGAAGAAAAAAAACATTTGCAGAAAAAAAAAAAGCCATTTAATGTTGATCATTAAATTTTTATTAAAGAAATAAAATAATTTTATTTTAACAAGAGTTTAATTTAAATTTAAAGGCTAGACCATATAAATTTTTATGGAATAAGTATAAATAAAAAAAAACAACATTTTAAATCTCAGAATGGCTATTAAGCTTTTTTCTGTAAATAAAATACTTTAAATATTTTTTTAAAATGGAATGTTTAAATGTTATAAATGTTTTGCATCAGTTTAAGTCCTAACTAAAAAAAAGAATGACATATTTTCCATTTAAAAGATATTTTAAGGATATAAACTTTATCCAAGCTATTGTATCTTATAATTGTAAATATTTTTTCTTATTTTTCTACAAATTTTTGAACTGCTATGATAAATATTAACGTTCAAAAAAACGTTTTTTATAAAAATTATATAAAAAAATAAAAAATTGTTTATTAAAAAAAAAGTGCTGCGTTTATATTTTGTTGTTGATTTGTTGACATTTTTTGTCGTTTTATAGCAAAGTTGGTCTCGGAGCACCGTGTTCTAATTATTTTTTCTTGTTTATGTAAATCATTTTGTATAGATATATATGATTTCTACGAAGTTGACTTTAGAGTACATTGTAATTTTTAAGACCATATAATGGTGTCAAGACCTTAATTGAAGTTGATTTCAGTGTTGTCAAGACTTGAATTGAAATTGATTTCAATTTTGTCAAGACTTTAATTGAATTTGATTTTAGTGTTGTCAAGAATTGAAGTTGATTTCAGTGTTGTCAATTTACGTTGATTTCAATGGTGTCAAGATTTTAATTGAAGTTGATTTCAGTAGTGTCAAGAGTTTAATTGAAGTTGATTTTTGTGTTTTTGAATGGGATGATTTGAGTATAGAATCTGAAAAATAAATGATAAATGTTTAACATTATTAGTTTTTTTTTATAGGTTTTTATCTAAATAGGGTAAACTGTATATTGTATGGTTTTTAACCGTGTGTTTTGTGTAATTATTTGCTCTAAAAAAAATTCAAGTCTGTGTCGGCAGTATTCCAATTTTTTTTTATGTGCTTACGATGAAGGGCATGATAAAACGAACAGTTACAAAATTGTCAAAAACACACATTGATAATTGGTAGAAATTTGGCACTTATAATCTTTGTATTTCCAATGGTCAGTAACTCGGTATTTCGGTAAAATAATTCCTGGGCCAAGATGACTGAATTTAACTTTTGACGAAATTGAATTTTAATTCTAAAATTTATTCGATTAAATGTTGGCACTTGTAACCATGTATTTCCAAATTGAAAGGTGAGTAACTCAGAATTTCGTTAAAAAAAATCTGGGTCAAAATGTATGAATTTAGCTTCAAATTGAAATGGAACTTGAAATTTTTTATTCAATTTGATCAAATTTTGGCACCTGTAACAATGTATTTCAAGTTGAAAGGTGAGTAACTCAGAAGTTCGTTCAAATAAATCCAGGACGAAGATGGCCAAATTTAACTTTTGATGAAATGGAATTTGAGAAATTGTTTCGATCAAATACCATGCAAATTGTTTTTATTCACCCTTTAATCATACTGTTCCTTCACTTTTAGGAATGTTTTAAAAAAGAGATATATTTATATTTTAGAATCGGGTAAAAATATATGGCTGTGAAAGCATTTTTATTTGTGGAGTTTCAATTTTCGTTGTTCACTAAAAGTATTAAATGTAATACCCAACGAAATAGAAAATTTTTATATTAATGTTTTCGACCAAGTCTGAAAACACGAATTTCAGTATGTTTTGTAGATTGTTGTTTGTCCTTTTGTACTTTTTCCTTTGACCATTTTGGCTGTCTTCTTCTTTGATATACGATATCTTCAAACTCTTCTTTCAGAACCCACGAACAAAGGAGGTGTCCTTAAACGACGGAAATTGGTATCCATGAATATAAGTACTTTCACAGTATAATCAATCGACAACAGACTTTGAAATCTAAAGATATATTCAAAAGTATTGTATTAGAATTACTTTTTACATTACGTCATGTATGTTGTCTGTTAATTTTAAACGCTAATTTATGAAGTCTTAGAATTGTTTTTCTATTTTATTTCTTGCGTTAAAAAAAGCTAGCTTTTTACTGTGTTTTTTTCTGATTTCTTTCTATACTGTTTTAACTTTTTTTTTCTGTTCATCTATAAGCTTTTAATATATTTAAGGACAATTTAACTTTTTTTTTTCTGTTCATCTATAAGCTTTTAATATATTTAAGGACAATTTAACTTTTTTTTTCTGTTCATCTGTAAGCTTTTAATATATTTAAGGAGAATAAAGTATATAAACTGGGTCTTGTTTGTGTAAAAAGAGCTATCTTTGTTTCCTAATTTTTATTGATGTAGTTTGACAATAAAATTGATGTTTTTTGGGCCCTGACAAGTAACAAGAGGTAAAAGAGTAAACTCTTATTTCAAAAAGGGGAATAATTCTTACTTCTTAAAGGGGAGTAACTCTTATTTCAAAAAGGGGAATAACTCTTACTTCAAAAAGGGAGGAAACTTTTATTTCAAAAAGGGTGTAATGCTTACTTCAAAAAGGGAGATAACTCTTACTTCACATACAAGGTTCAGTTTTTGGATGTGTTTTATTTATCATGATAATATTTTCTTTAAATGACATTTTAATCTGTAGTTTGTCTTTCATTGTCATTTAACAATATACTCTGTAATGCATTTGTTTCACATCTGAAAACTTTTTTTTTATTGTGTAATTTTGTTTAAATTAAGAAATGAAATTCTTGACTTGAGAATGTTTTTAAATGTATCAAAGGTGTAATAAATGAAGAAATATTCTATATTTCATTAAATGTGCATTATAAGGCCATGTGAATTCCTTTGGCTAGTTCTAAAGGAAAATTTAATGTAGAGACAATGTTTTTTTCCTGTTTTTATTAATGATGCTTATTTTTTTAAAATGAATTAAAAGCAATGCAATATTTGTTATAGATTAACAAGTATTTTATTTCCTTTCCATGAAAATGTTCTTTACTTTATTTGTATATCATAGAACTGATTTGGTTCATAGGGCCAACAAGTAATTGTAAAATGTTGATTTGTACTTGTATATTAAAGGGGAGAAAACTCTTAAATGATTATACAATTTTATTCAAGAGTTGCCTCCCATTAGATTAAGCATAAAGTATTAATATTTGAATTAAATGGGAGACTACGCTTTGAAGAATTAATATTCATTTTACAAAATGGGTTAATCGTTGTAAAACTATAATGTCTTGATTTGTTTAAAGGGGTTTAGTTTTTTATTCAAAACAATTTTGTGTTCTAAATATGGATTTGACAGAAAATATTGTTTAGAGAAGAGATCGTACATTTTGAATACATGGTATGATGGGAGATAACTCTGGAACAGGATTATGATAGTTTTGTAATGGAAGAGAACTAGAATTATCACGACCCGTTTCTTCTGTTATGCACTTTTTTTTATGTTTTAATAGAATATTCATGCTTAAAATTTTTTTTCAGTTCAAACATTTTGAAGTATTCTTTTTTTGTGTTGTACCAAGGCTAAATACATATATATTTCAATGCTATCGTACCATGTGTTCTATAGTGCTGTGTATTCACATGTTTTTCTACTCATTTTCACTGTGGTTTAAATTTATTTTTAATTATACTGTAGGACCACATTATAATTATTGTTATTGGGTTGCTTGGAATAGAAGTCAGTTCGTTATTAAGAATGTTGATGTACATTATTGTTGATAAATAAACGTCTTGAGATAAAAAAAAAAAACAAACATTAAATATGACGCATTTGATTTAATATGTAACTATTTATAGAATTTCAAATTAGAAAAAAAATAAAATTGTATGAATGAACTTTGTATTGTCTTAACAGAAATGAATCTTTGTTCACGCCATGATATAGCTGAAATATTGCTAAAAGTGGCGTTAAAGACCAATCAATCTTAATTGTGAAAAGTTAAATACACATGTACATTTTTCTCAATACAAATCAGTTTTAAATTACATTAGATTTTAAAACAGACTTCTTTTATATAATTTTTATTGCAAAATTGATAAAAAGTCTCAAGATATATTGATTTAAAATAAGCCTATAGAACTATTTGATCATTTCTTATTAATTTTGTTCACAGGCTGTTATTCAGTATTATTCGCTTTGTAATTGCAAATTTCTCAGACGTTTATTCTGTATTATTCATTTTGTAATTACAAGTTTCTGAGACTATTATTCTGTATTATTCATTAGGTAATTACAAATTTCTCGGACTGTTATTCAGTATTATTCATTTTATAATAACAAATTTCTGAAATTGTTATTCAGTATTGTTCATTTTGTAATTACAAAGTTCTGAGACTGTTTTTCTATATTGTTCATTTTTGTAATTATGAATTACTTTCATGTGAAATACATGGGGTATGTATGCCCGGGTATGTAATGTGAATTAAGACAATTATTAATTTTGTAATATCAAATTTCTCAGAATGTTATTCAGTATTAATTTTGTAATATCAAATTTCTCAGAATGTTATTCAGTATTAATTTTGTAATATCAAATTTCTCAGAATGTTATTCAGTATTATTCATTTTGTATTTACCAATTTCTCAGATTTTTATTCAGTATTATTCATTTTGTAATTACAAATTTCTAAGACTGTTGTTCAGTATTATTAAGTCTCCCAAACAACGTTTGGAGACTTATTGTTTTTGCTCCGTTTCTTATTATTATTATTCTTCTTCTTCTTGTTCTTGTTATTCTCCTTTCTTTCCGTGCACCATGAACTTGTCCACGGCAGATCTCGGGAACTACAGGACAGAATTTTATTTAACTTGGTGGAGTTATAGATATATGTTTCTAGTTGATCCTAAAGTTTTCAGATTTGTGGTAAAGGGGGTCAAAGCCATATTGTTGGGGTTTCAAAGGGGGTGGGGGTTACTATAGAATCCTATGGGAAACTTGAAATTTCGTACATTAATGTTGATAGCTTCTAACTGGATAATGATAGAGACATACATTTTGACATAGTGATAGGTCACCATTAGAGGAGCAATTCTGCGTTTTCAAAATTCTCAAGATGTCTGCCATTTTCAAAATGGCTGCCAAAACACGGCATAAAAATGGGGGGTAAAAATTCAACATTGTCCGATATCATCAAAATTTGATATGTGGGTAGATAAGTGTCAGTGGCCGGTTTGGGAGACTTCATAATCGTTAGATTATAATCATATCTTGTTCATTTTGTAATTACAAATTTCTCGACTGTTATTCAGTATTATTCATTTGGTGATTGCAAATTTCTCAGACTATTGTTCATTTTGTAATTACAAAGTTCCGAGACTGTTGTTCTATATTGTTCATTTTTGTAATTATGAATTACTTTCATATGAAATACATGGGGTATGTAATGTGAATTAAGATGGTGTCGTGCAGTTGGTACTTGGGGTATGCAATGTGAATTAAGGCAGTGTTGTGTGGCAGGAAGTTCATGCTCATATTTTTTTTTGTTAATAAGGTACTCGGGGAGAAGTCACATTTTTGTATTTTTGATATTAGTTATTATTTTTTTGTTCACTGCACTTTTTGAGACCCCTTTTGTTCAAAATTATGCAAGAATAAATTAATCTTTGCAAAAAATGTCTTTATTTTTGTAAAAAAGTTCTGTGTTTGTGTTGTGGGATGGAACTGCATCAGTTAACATACTCGTCTCAAGTGTTGTCAAGTCGATCCCCACTTGGGTCAAACCAAAGACTGGTTGACTTGAAATCAGGATAATATGTTATCAGGATAATATGTTTTGAACAGAGTAACGGTACTAACAAGGTGCAACGCATCAGTGGCGTAATAGTTAGCGTGCTTGAATTGTTGGGTTAAACCAAAGACTATTAAATTGGTATTTGTTGCTTCTCCGCTAAGCATGCAACATTAAGGAGAAAGAGCAAAGACTGGTTGACTTGGAATCAGAATAAAGTGTCCGAGTGGAGGGACATGTCTACCCATGGACTGTTGTTTCAGTGAGCTAGCACTATAAAAATCCAACTCAGCATGTTGGTCTAGAACAAAGCGAACCTCATCATCTCATTGAGCATTAACTTGTTCTCACTGAAAAATTGCTGAATTGACGTTAAACAACAATCGCTCACTTACTAACAAGGTGCTACTGTATTAAACACTGTGATCTGACATCAGTGAATCAAAGTGGAACACTGTTATCACTGGGAATGCTGGAGTTTTCCAAATGTGACACTTAGTAATGACCCCTTCAATGTATTTCTATATTCAATATACAGGATATTATTTGCTGATGTTTCACTCAATTTCACAGTACTACCACTGAAATCGCCAGCCAAAGTGATTTTCAACAGAAACACAATTGTTAATACTGTATGCAATCGGTGCCAATCGCCTCTAGTTGCAAATTTTTTCTTCCAAGTACGAACCACATCGGTGATTAATGGTTAGCATGCACGATGTATTATGTATTCAACCCTGGTAGGGTAAATTGGCATGCACGCAACATTAAGAAGAAAGAATAAAGACTGGTTGGTTCGGGAATCAGGATAATGTGTCGGGAGTGGAGTGACATGTCTATCTGCAGATTGTTCTTTCGGTGAGCCTAGCACTATAAAAATATACCAGTACAAAACGGCCATTATCATATCGTTGAAATATAACATGTTCGTTCTATGATATAAACAAAATATTTCTCGCATGGCATTAAACTACAATCTATCGCTGCTGTTTCCTAATAATACAGCTAATACTTGTGTAATGGTGAGCTTATTATTCTCAACTTAAGGGGAGATAACTCTTTAAAAAATCAGTTGAACGTTTTGATCATATGATGTTTGTATGCAGATTTCAAGCATCTCGGTGATCAAAACGTCTGAGAGAAAAGCTGCTATGCGACTAGTGAATTTATAGCTCCTAGTCTGTTGGTTGGAATTTGTAAAAATTTTGATATTTATTACAGTGGATATATTCAAACACTGCCAAAAAATTTAGAAAATTAAACGAGTAGATCAAATTTTACCACCTTAAGTGAGAATAGAAAACAACATTGGTGTAATGGTTAGCATGCAGCATTAAGGAGAAAGAGCAAATAATAATATAACTTAATAATTTTATGAGGGTACATTCAGTTAGCTACATAATCTTCCCCGAGGCCCTCGAAGACTGGTTGGCTCGGAATTGGGATAACGTGTCAGTGGGGCAACATGTCCATCCGTGGACTGTTGTTTTAGTGAGCTAGCACTATAAAAATACAACTAAGCGTATTTGTCTAATACAAAGTGGACCTCATCATCATCTCATTGAAAAGTAACTTCTTCTCGCCATGATATAGCTGAATAATTGCAGAGTTTGTGCTAAGCAACAATCACTATTTCGATTCTGAATAATTCACACTTGAGTGATTGTTATGGATGGCTCGAACTGATTGGAAAGTACCATAATTTTTCCTTATAACACTTGATACCTTAAACAGTCGAACTCAATAAATGGCCCTGTTATGCTTTAGGTTTATCGTGTTTAACGCCACTTTCAACAATATTTCATTTATATCCTGGCAGTTAGTTTTATTGGTGGAGAAAACCACTGACCTGTCGCAAGTCGCTGACAAATTTTATCACATAATGTTGTATCTAGTACATCTAGTGAATGGGGTTCGAACTCACATCTAGTGTTGATAGGCACTGATTGCATAGGTAGTTATAAATCCAATACCACCAAGACCACGGCGGCCCCAAGGACATAAACAAACAAAATGGTTAAAATAATTTATTGTAAATAGTAAGATATAATAACAGTCTATAGATATAACAGTTTTAACAAGTAAATAAACCTAGTTATCTCCCCTAACAAGTAAATAAACCTAGTTATTTCCCCTAACAAGTAAATAAACCTAATTATTTCCCCTAACAAGTAAATAAACCTAGTTATCCCCCCTTCATACATCATTTGTATATGGAAAAAGTAATTAATCTGCATTTAGTCATGTCCTCTTTATACCTCTCCTCCAAAACTTATGAAACAAAAGAAAAAAACAGTATTAACTTGTAAAGAAAGCCAGTTATCTCCCCTCCATGGATTATTATCTCCCTTTCATACATATTTGTATCTGCATTTAGTTATATCCTTTTGAAACCTCTAAAGGTATATAGAGAACAAACCCAATTATCTCCCCTTCAATACATTACTTGTAGAAATAACCCAAAGTTCACAACCTACATTTGTTATTTACTATTGTTACCACATTCCCCCACCCCTCTCAACACTATCAACAATAACTATTGACAATTTGTTTAAGTCATTTTAATTAGATAATGCAGAGTAAGGACCCAGTTTAATTCATACACAAATATTACAAAGAATGCTTGTCATGTTTCAGGGGTTGGAATTTTGTATTGTAAAAGTTTCATTAATGTGATATTCTGTGTATTTGCTAATATTGAATTATTTCTCAAATAAAAAAATGCTACTAGAAATAAATAGAACATAAATGGATTTCTTGACCCAAATAAATTTTCATACAAATATTTAATAACGAATAATATGGGGGGAGGGGTCAAAAATAGAACATAAAATGGATTTCTTGACCCAAATTAATTTTGCTACAAATATTAAATAATTAATAAAACAGCAAAAATGGAATGTTTCACAAACAGATTTGACGTTAGACGAAAAACACAGACATGCTTAAATTTGTACATTATTAATAATCGTACTATAGACATGATAATATTAAATGGTTAAATCGTCACTGTAATGGTTAATCTTACAAAAAAAATACTAATGTAAAAAAAAAAGCACAACATTTGTTGATATTTTAATCTTAGAATGGACGAAATTCTTTAAGAATAAATGTAATACACAGGGGAGAAAAAAACCAGGCACATGTCTCGATCAACGTATCATTAACATCCACACAAAACAAGTGCTCGACGAAGAAAACTGCATTTTCTTCTAATCTTTAATGTACTCCTTGTAAACAAATTCTGGACAATAAAAAATCACTGAAATCAACGACATTATCTCTTTAATTGATCTCAAATTTTTTTCCAAACAACTTTACGTAACCACATAATTATAAAAAAACCCACCATTTACTAACATTTGATATTTATGTTACAAAATTGTTAGTTTTTTAATGTTCTTTTAAGAATTTTTTTTTAATATGTTCCATTACTGTTTACACTATGACAGGCCTTTTATTAACTATTTAAGAAATAATTCATGGAAGCCGTAAGAGATTTTAACATTGGTAACATATTTTTTGTAAAATATTATCCCAAGCATTCTAGATCACATACCGAAATATCTCCCCCTCCTCTGTGTAAAACATTTTTTTTTCATCTATTTTCAACTTTTTCTGACACTAAACAACGTTTTTGATATTTACAATGTTAACAACACACTAAACACAAACAACTGTACAATGTACGATGAGTTTTTTCTTTAAACATCTTCTTGAAAAAATTAGTAAAATTCTGAATAATTAAAAAAAAAAACAGTTAACATTCAAATGTTTATTGCACATATAAATTGCAAAAATACACAATTTGTGTGTTTTACCCATTTTTAACAAAATTCAAGCAATCATGCAAATTAAATATAAATGATTAGAAATTACACTTGCATACATAAAGGAGCCAAGAGCAGGTCTAGTAGTTTTCAAAGGGGGAGGGGGTTTATGAAAAAGGGGGCATTCCTGGCTATATTTCATCATAATTTATCCTTCTTTTTTTTTCTTTTTTTTTTTAGTAATTTCCCAAAAAATAAAAGGGGTGGCTGCAACCACTGGAGCCTTCTCATGGATCTGCCACTATGGCCTATTCTGAGGCATTGAAAATGTTTTCTTATTCAAAAAATTATTTTAATTGAAATCTATTATAATAGAATTTACTAATATAGAATAATATTACTTATTATATATATATATATAAATATAAATGAATTACACCTTAAATCTTATATTTATTGGTTATGATATATACTTTCTACGTCTACAGAAACTATCTACCTTCAATAGATCTTTTGTACATTCCCGATTTGATTCTAAAATTATGTTTTTATATCTTTTTTTTATAAGAGTTATTTCCCTTTATATGACAGGCAAAATGGCACCTGTTCTAGCAAGAATAATGGAAGAGACAACAAATTTGACTACAATTTTCTCAAAATTTGTAGATATTTGAATCTTGAAAAAAAATCAGTGGATAATTTTATTACAAACAGAAAATTCACATGTTAAAATATTTAATTTTTTTTAACAGATTATGGGAAAGAAGGATGTTATTTTCATTGTACTTTGCTTGAAAAGGGATCCTTTTACCTGCCTTAAAGGTTGCTTGGTTGGTTTATGGTGTTTAATGCCATTTTCAACCAAATTTCGGTTATATCATGGCTCTGGCTTAAAGGGAAATTACTGCTGTAAAATGTATAATTTACGAAAAAAAAGTTGGAAATGTGCAAATGGTCTATATCTGCCATAACCCAAACCATATATAATAAATAATTGTTATTAAAATATATTTTTTGGTGATAGGTTATATCACACATAAATATCTTAATTTTACATACTTTCTAAGAATGCGATACATTTTGCATGTGCAATAAAGACAAAAGCAAATGACCTATAATGACATACCAGGACTGATATGCAAGTTGTTATCAGTCCAACTGGCACCATAATGCCATATCGGCCCAGTCTAATACGTCATCTCAAGCCAGTCTGATATAACACATCAGCCTGGTCCATATTTTCAGATCTATTAATCATATAATAGTTACTTATGCTTAGGGGATTATCGTTATTTAGACTGCCCAGGGGACAGTAGCATTGACTGAAACATTGATAATGCCAGACAAGAAAGAAATATAGTTCTTTTTATTATGGTATACTATAAAGTATTATATTTCCTACAAAAATCCAAATATCTACAATATATTGATAAAGATGTTGGGCTATATAATATATATTATATATATAAGAAAATAAATCAAAACTGGAGCAAAAGCTCTACAATCAATAAAATATAAATATATAAATATTTTTCAAACTTAAATAAAAAGTACAAAAAACAATGAATTAACAAAAAAAGAAGAAAAAAGGAAGGATTATAACAATAGAGACAAAATTACATTACCATGGTAACAGATTCTATATCCCCAAAAATATGTAGATTCTAAATTCACATTTTTACTTGATAATTTATTATCGAAATAATATCAATTTTCAGTTGATTGATTGATTGGTGTTTAACACCAACTTTAGCTGTATCTCAGCTATATCATGGCATGATTTTTTTTTATATATTAATTTTCTTAAATTTTCAAAGAAACATGCAAAAATGTAATATCTATCCAGTCTTTACTTTAATTTTCTTCACCTACTTGCCCGAAAGCCAAATTTAGAAAAATTTTCTATTTAGGCCAAAAAAAAATATATGTGTGTTTATTTTTCAGCCGCCGACCCTAACCTTTTTTATCGGCAATTATTCCACCCCTAATCTTTGCTAACGACCCTATCAATTTTTACACAGAATTCGGATAACCATTTTTGTTGTTTAATCAGCAGCAATGTTTTATTTATTCAACTGCTAGCTTTTTGTCGAAATTGAGAGCATAGAAGGTAGAAAAACTGTGTAACTCATCATAAAACAAATGACGGCTTACCGGAAATTTCGAAAAAGAAATACCGGAATTGAATTCCGGAACCGGGCACGACTATTTCCGGTTTGGCCGATAGTTAAAAAAAATAAATAAAAATTAATGCCGACCGACCGACCCTAGATTTTTTTGACATGTGACAGTAAACACACATATATTTTTTTTTGGCCTTATTCATTTCAAACAAATTCTTTCATAATTTTCAATATTTTTTTACGATAAATAAATTGACAAAGTTCATTTCATATCAATCATTATGACTAAGAAAATTATCTCTGAAAAGAAATCATCAAATAATTTCACACATAAAATGTATTTATTCACAGATTTAAATCTAGCTCTGAATTATGTGCAGTGCATTTTTATTAAGTTAAATGATTTAGCAATATATAGGATGCAAGCAATTTTTTCTTTGTAATAATTTTAAGACTAAAACTACAACACAGATAGACCAAACATTCATTGTAGAAAATTGTTTGAAGTCATGGTAAATCAAAATTCATAACAAGGGTAATTTCTTTTTTTTTAAACCACAATATTTTTGTTTTTTTCAGAAATGGTTTATCAAAATTTAAAACAAGGGCAGTAACTCTTTTTTAAACCTTAACAAATGATTTATCAAAATTCAAAACAGGGGCAAAAACTCTTGTATAAAACATAATTTTTTTTTGTTATCGCAGATAGTGTTTGCATTCATGATTTATCAAAATATAAAACAAGGGAAATCATTCTGGTTGTTTTAAACACAATATTTTTTTCTATTAGCAGATAATGTTTTTGCCATGGTTTATCAAAATTTAAAACAAGAACAATAACTCTTACATAACATGATATTTGTCAACAAATCTTAGTCATAATGCATTTATTTTTTATGAATTTATTTAATTATGAAATGGAATGGTTATTTTTTTAAGAATTACAAAAACTATGAATAAAATAACAATTATATATAAATCACAGAAAATAATAAACTGTCCAATATTTATTTTTCTCTGAGGTCAGAACTCACAGCCATTTTATAACATGTTTATTTTTACTCAATGTAACAGAGCAACACCTTAAAAAACAAGCACAAAATCTAGTATATTCAGTATGAGGCTCTCTTTTACAGGATTTCACTTTTTGTCAATGGATTTCCTAAACACTTATTAATCAAAATAATTGACTAAAAACTAAAAAATTAAAATAATTTATCTTGCAATCAAAACTTCTGTACATTAAAGATATACAAATAAATTTTTAGCTTTATTTGTCTAGTATACAAATAACAATCTCCTGGTACCTGGTTGGTGTAGAGGAAATGATAAGAAATGGTAAGGAGTGGATGTGACAGATTATAATACAATATTTCTGTTCATTTCAGTATAACTTGGAAGTTGTCTTGATCATTGCAGGATGAAAGAAAATATATGTAAATTGTTGGTAAAAAAATATTATTTGCACTCTCTGCTAAGGGGGAAACGATTCACCGTATGTACCGAAATCACGATTATTTTGGGGACGGTTCGGTTCACGATACGTAGAGGCCGCTTACGATATGATGCTCATTTTTTTTAAAAAAAAGTAGTGTTGAACTTCCATTTTCTTTTTTTGGTGATCATTTAATTAATATTTTGAGAAAAGTGAATCGATTAATTTACGATTTTAAAATTAATTAATCAAATATCAAATATTTATAATTTTCGCTAGTACGTAAGCGACCTCATATAAAAAAAAAACATGGCAGCGTCCATGTCGACCAGCATGGACTTCAAGGAATAGTTACAGTTTCCTATAAAACGTATCATAATACATATCAAATATCGCGATACGTATCGCTTATGGAAAAAGTGTATCGTTACACCCCTACTCTCTGCGAAACTGGTCATAAAAGCTTTCCAAGGCACACTTTCTACCTGTTTTTAAAGCTTGAACAAATAAATTTATATTTTCTGGTAATGTACATATATATTGTATATTTGAACAAAATACTTAAATATCAAAATAATTTACAAAATACTTTAAATGCAAGATCTAAATCACAATATTATGAGATTAAACAATATTTTTGCAGAACTTAAAATGTCAAACATTAATAAATTTTCTGAGACTTCTTGCATCAATAATCATAGTTCTTAAATATTTATTGTCAACTCTTGAACGGAATGCATGATGTGTTTATTTATATGTATTGACACCCCTGTTCAAACACATACAGTATTAACAACATGTTTCTGTTAGAAATTAAAAAAAAAATATTTTGAAGATTGTTTCTTAACTCACTTGTAAAGAAAAAAAAATTCTTTATACATTGTATTCATAACAATTTAAAAAAAAAGTATATGTTTATTTATGTTGAAGCAAGATTATTTCATAACTCTCTTGTAATGAAAAAATTTTTCTTTATATTTCGAACAATTTGAAGACTTCAAATAAAATTCTATCTTAATTTACTTTTCAGCAAGATTATTTCATAACTCTCCTATAACAAAATAATATTTCTTTATATTTCTATTAATTTGAAGACTTGAAATAAAGTCTATTTTAATTAATTTTGAACCAAGATTATTTCTTCAACTATCTTGTACCAAAAAATATTTCTTTATATTCTAAAAGTTTATTTCTATTTATGTTGAAACAATGCTATTTCTCTAACTCCCCTGTAATGACAAGAAGACTGTTTGAGGGGTTAGGGTTTTGGGCTTAGATATATGGTGTTTAACGCCACTTTATACAATATTTCAGTTATATCGTGGCAGTCTTGGGAACTTCATCAGATAAGCTTGCAGTTACCATTAATATAAGTACATACTTTCATTTAATCAACACAGCAATACACCATACATATCGTCACAATCTGTTAAATAAGTATGGAGTTTGCTGAGAAACGATTCTACAATACATATCGTCACAATTACGGAGTTTGCTGAGAAGCGATTCTCAACAGCCACACCCCCCTTCTCCAGCCTCGTCCATGTGGTAGCCATTCATATGAGCACTACTTCTGATGCCAGGTAACTGAGATTTGTCAACACAGCTCTCCATACGTAGCATCACCATATCTAATAAACACTCTATTGATTTAGCAACATTCTGGCCATTTTTAGCACTGGTTTCAAAATATGGAAGCCTGCAAGAGACAAATTAAAAAATCTAATAAACATTCTGGTCATTTCTAGCACTGGTTTCAAAGTATGGAAGCCTGCAAGAGACAAAATAAAGAAAAGATTTTCACACTACATATTTGTTTTTTAAAATATTTTTTAAATAATCAATATTAAGCCAGTTTATATATAAATCACCATAGACAATATATCATTCTGATACTGTTTGTGATTTATATCATGTGTGTGCGTGAGAGCATGAATGCATGTGTATGTGAATAAAGAATTAAAATTAAATTAAGGAAAAAGGTTCTCTTTTTAAATAAGCAAAACTTCATTTTTGATAATAAAACTTTATTCTGTTCACTGATTGATGTTCCGTTAAATCTTGCTACCTCCAACAAGAATAAGTACGTAATAAGTAATTGGTCAAATTGTTGTAAATGTAAGCTAAATTTTATCCTAATAATTCAAATATCTAGCTTGTATTTTTTTTTAAATTGTGAAATAACTGTTAACTGCAATCTAAATAGCCGACAAAATTTAATGACAAATCTGATGAAATATGTTTTAAACATACCCAAATTTTTCAGCAGTTTCTCTAGCTCTTTCATCAGATATGCTGCGCTGATCTTCAAGATCTGACTTATTACCACAAAGAACAATATCTGGATTTTCACAATAAGCGTGGGTCTGTAATTGACTTAGCCAGTTTTGTATATTTAAAAACGACTGTTCATTGGTTAAGTCAAACAGAAGAAGGAAGCCCATCGCATCACGGAAAAAAGCAGTCGTCAAACTTCGGAACCTGAAAAATAACGACAGAAATATAAGAACTTCACATATTTATTCAATCATTAAAATCTAAGCACTGGAGTGCAGCTCTAACAACACTTTTAATTACTTTGCTTACAAATTGAAAAAAGAAGAAAACAAAACCAATTGCCCATATATATATATATATATATAAAATTTTCATTATGATTGAGTAACTATCTTGAAGTCATAAGAAGTGTGTGAGGCTGTCGTCACCGTGATTGTATGGTAGTTGGATTTATATCTTTCTATACATTCAGTGCCTATCACCACTAGAGTTGTGAGGTTGATTTACTTGATACAGCATTAAAAGATAAGTTTGCCAGAGACTTGCAGCAGATCTGTGGTTTTCTGACAAGATGTCCTCCAGATGTAAAACAGACTTTCATGGTTTTTAGTGGATTTCGTGTTCCCCAATATTTAGTTTTCTCTGTAGTGTTTGTCCACCGTTGTTTGTCAATCTGACCTTTTTGTTTTTTATTTTAGCCATTGTATTGTCCTTCTCAGAATTATGGCTTCTGATTACCCCTTTGGTTTCTTCTGATTACTCCTTTGGTATCTTCTGATTACCCCTTTGGTATCTTCTGATTACCCCTTTGGTATCTTCTGATTACACCTTTGGTATCTTCTGATTACCCCTTTGGTATCTTCTGATTACCCCTTTGATATCTTCTGATTACCCCTTTGGTATCTTCTGATTACCCCTTTGGTTTCTTCTGATTACTCCTTTGGTATCTTCTGATTACCCCTTTGATATCTTCTGATTACCCCTTTGATATCTTTTGATTACCCCTTTGGTATCTTCTGATTACCCCTTTGATATCTTCTGATTACTCCTTTGGTATCTTCTGATTACCCCTTTGATATCTTTTGATTACCCCTTTGGTATCTTCTGATTACCCCTTTGATATCTTCTGATTACTCCTTTGGTATCTTCTGATTACCCCTTTGGTATCTTCAGATTTTTCTAATAGAATTAAAGCAGTTATGAAGGTTGAGACAGACTCCATCTCCAGGATAGCATCAAGTCTGATAAGACAAGCTAGAGGTAAGAAAAGTTTGAAGATACCAAAGGGGTAATCAGAATAATTTATGTCAAAACATTCATAATTGACATTAGTTTTTATGGGTAATGTCATAATGTGTTTGACAGTAATTTTCAGTATAAGTCAGTTTGTTGATCCAAAAGCTAAAAAAACTAGAACTGTGAGTAACCTCACTGAGTGATACCCCCCGCTTACAATACTATGATGTTCAAACTTTGGAATACAGGTATATTAGCAAGTTAATTATCTCCCCTTCTAAATTTTAGACAGCAACGGTATTCCTGCATGCACATCTGCAGGTTGTGTACTACAACTGTGTAAAGTTTCATAAAAATTCAATAAGCAGTTTAGTAGGAGTTGCACTTACAAGGTACATGCCCCCCCCCCCCCGCTTTTCGTGAAAGTATAAGTTGAATTATCTCCCCATTTAAATTTTGGACAGCAACCATATTCCTTCATGCACATCTGCAGGTAGTGTATTACAAATGTGTAAAGTTTCATAAAAATCCAATAAGTCGTCTAGGAGGAGTTGCGCTTACAAGGTACATGGACGGACGGACAGGGTGATTCCTATATATCCCCCCAAACTTTGTTTGCGGGGGTATAATTAGGTGAGAACCATACAGGTTCTTGACATACAGGCTCTTGTTATTTGTTGAGAACCCCATTTGGAATATGAAGGCTAACCAATTCTCAAATTTAAGAATCCAACGAATTATAATTACAAATATTCTTTCCTTTACCGTGACAGGACAAATAATTAACACAATATCTATTTTTTCTATTTTAGAGATTCTGAATCCAGGAGTTAAAGAACACAAGAAATATGTATTCAAAGAAAAATGGTCCACAAATAAGTTATTTCACAAACCTTTCTTGCCCTGCAGTATCCCATAGCTGTAAATGTATTCTGTTACTTCTGCCAACAGCGCCATCTACACCAGGGACTCTGTGTACCTGTAATTATAGGATTAAAAATGGAAGACTAGCTAGACCAAAGGGTGTATGTATGTGTTTAATGCCAATTTCTACAGTACACAGTCAAACATGCCCATGTGGTCACCTGTATTAAAAGGTCATCTTATTCTTGTCATATCACAGAAAATGTCATATGAATTAACCTTCTTTTAAGAGGTCACCTGTCTTATAAGACCACTTGTTCTTTATCCCATAGGTGACCTCTTAATACAGGTTTGACTGTATCAGTTTATTGTAGCTGTCGGTCTTATTTCATTGGTGTTGGTGGATAAATTGGAGTACACAGAAAAAAAACACAGACCTATCACAAGTCACTGACAAAATTTATCAAATATTGTTGAATCAACAAGTGCTTGCATTGGCCAAGTTGATCTAAAGTAGGTCCCTCAAGTTAAATACTATTAGGTCCCTCGACTAAAATACCAGTAGGTCCCTTCGACTAAAATACTATTAGGTCCCTTCGACTAAAATACCAGTAGGTTCCTTCGACTAAAATACCAGTAGGTCCCTTCGACTAAAATACCAGTAGGTTCCTTCGACTTCGATACTGCAAAGTTTTACTGTACACCACTTTCAACAATATTTCAGTTATATCATGGCGGTCAGTTTTATTGGTGGAGGAAACAGGAGTCTCGGAGAAAACCACCAACCTGCCGTAAGTCACTGACAAACTTTATCACATAATGTTGTATCTACAACACCTCGCCATGAACGGGGTTCAAACTCACAACGTTAGTGGTGATAGCCACTGATTACACAGGTAGTTGTAAATCCAACTACCATACGATCACGACCACGACAGCCCCTCATTTTATTTTTAACAGGCTAACTACTTACCACTCTCTTTTCTTTGAAGTCTATACCAACAGTAGATATAAACTTGGCTGTGAATGTGTTATCTACATACTGGTGAAGAAAACTGGTTTTACCAACCCCTGAATCACCTAAAAAATACCATATATTATTATGTACAGGCCTCGACATTAACGTTTGTCTGATTGTCATGTACCAGTAAAAACTGACGTCGGACAAGAAGATCTTGTATCACGGTTGTCCGACAGGACAAGTGAAAAAATGATTGTCCTACCTTTTGAAGGTTATTTTTTATAATAAAAATGTGTTGCTTTGTCATTTTTACAGACTTTAACTTCGTAAATAATTATTTTAATGTGTGTTAAAATATCGGTTTCCATTGAAGTACACTATCGCTAATTACAACGGTGAACCAAGAGATATTCCGAACATATATTAGGTCGTGACATCTGCTTGGTCATGCAATAAAGTCGGTCACTTGTAGAGGCCTGGTGTACAGTACACACACTGAATCATCTAAAATACCATATATTACTGTGCATAATACACACTGAATCACTTAAAATACCATATATTACTGTGTATAGCACACACTGAATCACCTAAAATACCATATATTACTGTGTATAACACACACTGAATCAGCCAAAAAAACAACATATATTACTGTGTATAACACACACTGAATCACCGAAAATACCATCTATTTGTTGTGTATAGCACACACTGAATCACCTAAAATACCATCTATTGTTGTGTATAACACACACTGAATCATCTAAAAAACCATACATTACTGTGTATAACACACACTGAATCACCTAAAAACCATACATTACTGTGTATAACACACACTGAATCACCTGCTAAAATCAGCATTATTACTTACCTAATGTCAAAAACTTGATAAGATAGTCATAATCTGTACTACCATGAGTTGGGGTGGTATCACCCATCTCTAGTTCTGTAAAATATAAATAAACACTTACAATTGTACAACATGTAAAACTTCAACTCTAATATAAAGTACATAGACATACCACTTAATGAAGACAAAATATTTACTTCAAGCTCACAGGTGCTTGTGGTGAATTTCCCCCTCCCCTTTTTTATTTTCTGTTTACATAATATTAATAAGTCTTACAATTAAGCGGTACCATTAGAGAAATATTTTGACTTCTCCCTGTACTCTCACCACTTCTCCCTGTTGTCTCTCACTTCTCCCTCTGATTTCAAAGTAGTGGAAGCCCTGTAAGAGTAGAGGGGTGGCCCATGTAAGCTGCTGTTACCACAAGATGGTATGAATATGGACAACAACATGTTAGATAAAGGAAAATAAGTTGAATTTTTTTGTATCTGTAAACAGAAAAAAAGAAGGGAGATGGTATAATTCCATGCCACACGCGCCTGTGCTTGAACTTTCCAACGAAAAATCTTATAAGAGTTTGAACAAATCTTGATATAACATGATGTGTTAAAGTTTGTCAGTGACTTGTGGCAGGTCTGTGGTTTTCTCCGGGTACTCCAGTTTCTTCCAGTCTGCACCAAAAACCACTAGCCCTATGCCCCAGTCTAGTAAATATTGCATAAAAGTTGCTTAATCAAATCGAAAAAAACATCTAAAATGCGTTTCGGGCTAGTTTGTCAAAATGTTTTTGGCACAGACTGTTCCTCCATCAATATGTAACTGAAATATTGTTGAAAGTGGCACTAAACACCATAATTCTAACCACCACCCTCCCCTGAGAGACTATCCTTATGGGAGACCACTTTATAATGTAATAACTCTTCTTTATCTACTAAAAAGATGTAAAAATCTAATTATACTCAATATCTGTCTTATTATCTAGATAAATCAAACCTCTTTAGAGAGACCACCTGTCTTAAAAGACCACACTGTCATAAGAGGTGGTCTCTTAAGATAAGACAGTTGTGATCTGAATAGATTTTTTAACAATGTCATAATAATTACAGATATACAATGTACAGTATATATACTTAGATCAAAATATATAACAAATATTCCAGATGTAAGCTGCTTATTTATTTACACACAGAAAAGAATCAAATCCATGTATCAATTTATTGTAAAGTAAACAAATAAAATTTCATAAGCAAAGTACATCTGCTGTTGGAGATCCAATTATTATATAAGTTTCTAAGGGGAGTGTGGTAGGATCTACTTAACTGCACCAATACGCGTGGGATCGTGCCTGGCTTTGTAAATTACAAACCAGAGGCTCTCAGGAGCCTGTAATCCCTCACCTGGATCAAAGCTGCTTTCAATAACAACGTAACTGCACTGTGGTGGCCATCTTGGTGGGAGAGCGCGACTGCCGGACACAATTTTGGAAGAGGACCATCCAATGACTATTCCATCAAAGTTGGTTCTAATTGAGCTACTGGTTCCAGACAAGATGGTTTTTATGTGAATTTCCCATAGGATCCTATGTTAACCTAAGTTCAGCTGTGCAGCCATCTTGGTCAGAGGGTGGGACCACCAGACACACTTTTGGAAGAGGACCATCCAATGACTATTTTATCAAAGTTTGGTTCCAATTGAGCAACTGGTTCCAGACAAGAAGATTTTTATGTGAATTTCCCATAGGGTCCTATGCTAAGCTAAGTTCGGCTGTGGGGGCCATCTTGGTCGAAGGGCCGAACCACCGAACGCATTCTTGGAAGACAACCATCCAATGATTATTTCATCAAAATTTATTTCTTATTGAGCAAATGGTTTCAGACAAGAAGATTTTTATGGGAATTTCCCATAGGGTCCAATGTTAAATTAAGTTCGGCTGTGGCGGCCATCTTGGTCAGAGGTCTGAAATGCTGGACACAATTTTGGAAGGGGACCACCCAAGGATCATTTCAGCAAAGTTTGGTTGAGATTGGCTCGGTAGTTTCAGAGGAGAAGATTTTTTTTAAATTTCACCCCCCCTTTTTTTTCTATTTTTAGCTTGGTGGCCATCTTGGTTGGAAGTCGGGATCACCGGACACAATTTTGGAAGGGGGCCATCCAAGGACCATTCCACCAAAGTTTGGTTGCAATTGGCCCAGTGGTTTCTGAGGAGAAGATTTTTATGTGAATTTCCCATAGAGTCCTATGTTAAGCTAAGTTCGGCTGTGGGGGCCATCTTGGTCGAAGTGCCAAACCGCCGGACACATATTTGGAAGAGAACCATCCAATGACTATTTCATCAAAATTTAGTTCTTATTGAGCAAATGGTTTCAGACAAGAAGATTTTTATGGGAATTTCCCATAGCGTCCTATGTTAAATTAAGTTCGGCTGTGGCGGCCATCTTGGTCGGAGGTCTGAAATGCTGGACACAATTTTGGAAGGGGACCGCCAAAGAATCATTTCAGCAAAGTTTGGTTAAGATTGGCTCAGTAGTTTCAGAGGAGAAGATTTTTAAAAAATTTCATCCCCCCTTTTTTCTATTTTTAGCTTGGCGGCCACCTTGGTTGGAAGTCGGGATCATCAGACACAATTTTGGAAGGGGACCATCCAAGAATCATTCCACCAAAGTTTGGTTGCAATTGGCCCAGTGGTTTCTGAGGAGAAGATTTTTATGTGAATTTCCCATAGGGTCCTATGTTAAGCTAAGTTCGGCTGTGGGGGCCATCTTGGTTGAAGTGCCGAACCGCCGGACACATATTTGGAAGAGAACCATCCAATGACTATTTCATCAAAATTTAGTTCTTATTGAGCAAATGGTTTCAGACAAGAAGATTTTTATGGGAATTTCCCATAGCGTCCTATGTTAAATTAAGTTCGGCTGTGGCGGCCATCTTGGTCGGAGGTCTGAAATGCCGGACACAATTTTGGAAGGGGACCACCCAAGAATCATTTCAGCAAAGTTTGGTTGAGATTGGCTCAGTAGTTTCAGAGGAGAAGATTTTTATTTAATTTCATCCCCCCTTTTTCTAATTTGCATAATCGCGTCAAAATCGGCAAAAGCTCAAAGTTCATAAAAAATCCCGTAATATATGTTAAAAAGGTTATCATTATGCTTATACAGTTCAAATTTGGGCACATTCTGGCTTAAAATAAATTTCTATTTTTAGTAATGGCGGCCATCTTGGATGGAGGGCGTGGCTACCGGACATAACTTTTAAAGGGAACCCCCTAAGGATGATTCAGGCCAAGTTTGGTTTAAATTGGCCCAGTGGTTTCAGAGGAGAAGATTTTTGAAAAAGTTTACAGACGGACGACGGACGCTAAGTGATGGCAATAGCTCACACAGGTGAACTAAAAAGGGTGCATTCAACTTACAGTCGCAAGTAATTAAGATTACCAATTGCGTGCCCATGGTAGGTGGTTCTCTCCGGGTACTCCAGCTTCTTCTACCACTAAAACTGGTCGCCATGATATAGCTGAAATATTGCTGAAAGTGGCATTAAACACAATAAATCAATTAATCTATAGCTGCTTAACTGGTTTATCCCTCCACAATCATTTTGTACTTGTCTCAAGCCAGTACCTAGATCTTTATCATGATAATTTATGTAGTGGTTCAGTTTTGTGAAAACTTTTTTTCAAGGGGGGATATCCATCACAGGTTTAAAGAATTTATACATGTACAAATATCTCAATTGAATTTAAAGTCTACAAGCATTAGTATAATATACCAGTGACATTCAGAGATACTAGTGGGACTTGTATTATCATTTTTATCAAATAAATATTCTTATTACCAGCAATGTTAACATAATCCATGAATCTAGACTACATGTACATGTATGATCTTTAATGTGATCTCTCTCATCATTAGTTAATTGATGTACATTATGTATCATGAGTACTCAAATATAATTTACAATACATGATATGAATATATGTTCACGATTCAGTAGACTGAATACTAAAGTGAAGTAATTATCACAGCTATCTCTGATAGATATTTCTACAATGAAAGACATTTTTCAATGTGTTCTATATGAGTATCATGAAAAGAAAGTTTAAACATAGTGATGGTCAACAATTCTACCAATATCAACAACATGAACAATCACCTCTAAACAGTGATGGTCAACAATGCTACCAATATCAACAACATGAACAATCACCTCTAAACAGTGATGGTCAACAATTCTACCAATATCAACAACATGAACAATCACCTCTAAACAGTGATGGTCAACAATTCTACCAATATCAACAACATGAACAATCACCTCTAAACAGTGATGGTCAACAATTCCACTAATATCAACAAAATGAACAATCACCTCTAAACAGGGGTGGTCAACAATTCTACCAATATCAACAACATGAACAATCACCTCTAAACAGTGATGGTCAACAATTCTACCAATATCAACAACATGAACAATCACCTCTAAACAGTGATGGTCAACAATTCCACTAATATCAACAAAATGAACAATCATCTCTAAACAGGGGTGGTCAACAATTCTACCAATATCAACAAAACAAACATTCACCTCTAAACAGTAATGGTCAACAATTCTATCAATATCAACAACATGAACAATCACCTCTAAACTGTGATGGTCAACAATTCCACTAATATCAACAAAATGAACAATCACCTCTAAACAGGGGTGGTCAACAATTCTACCAATATCAACAAAACAAACAATCACCTCTAAACAGTGATGGTCAACAATTCCACTAATATCAACAAAATGAATAATCATCTCTAAACAGGGTGGTCAACAATTCTACCAATATCAACAAAACAAACAATCACCTCTAAACAGTGATGGTCAACAATTCTACCAATATCAACAACATGAACAATCACCTCTAAACAGTGATGGTCAACAATTCTACCAATATCAACAACATGAACAATCACCTCTAAACAGTGATGGTCAACAATTCTACCAATATCAACAAAACAAACAATCACCTCTAAACAGTGATGGTCAACAATTCTACCAATATCAACAACATGAACAATCACCTCTAAACAGTGATGGTCAACAATTCTACCAATATCAACAACATGAACAATCATCTCTAAACAGTGATGGTCAACAATTCTACCAATATCAACAACATGAACAATCCCCTCTAAACAGTGATGGTCAACAATTCTACCAATATCAACAAAACAAACAATCACCTCTAAACAGTGATGGTCAACAATTCTACCAATATCAACAACATGAACAATCACCTCTAAACAGTGATGGTCAACAATTCTACCAATATCAACAACATGAACAATCACCTCTAAACAGTGATGGTCAACAATTCTACCAATATCAACAACATGAACAATCCCCTCTAAACAGTGATGGTCAACAATTCCACTAATATCAACAAAATGAACAATCACCTCTAAACAGGGGTGGTCAACAATTCTACCAATATCAACAAAACAAACAATCACCTCTAAACAGTGATGGTCAACAATTCCACTAATATCAACAAAATGAATAATCATCTCTAAACAGGGGTGGTCAACAATTCTACCAATATCAACAAAACAAACAATCACCTCTAAACAGTGATGGTCAACAATTCTACCAATATCAACAACATGAACAATCACCTCTAAACAGTGATGGTCAACAATTCTACCAATATCAACAACATGAACAATCCCCTCTAAACAGTGATGGTCAACAATTCTACCAATATCAACAACATGAACAATCCCCTCTAAACTGTGATGGTCAACAATTCTACCAATATCAACAACATGAACAATCACCTCTAAACAGTGATGGTCAACAATTCTACCAATATCAACAACATGAACAATCACCTCTAAACAGTGATGGTCAACAATTCTACCAATATCAACAACATGAACAATCACCTCTAAACAGTGATGGTCAACAATTCTACCAATATCAACAACATGAACAATCACCTCTAAACAGTGATGGTCAACAATTCTACCAATATCAACAAAACAAACAATCACCTCTAAACAGTGATGGTCAACAATTCTACCAATATCAACAACATGAACAATCACCTCTAAACAGTGATGGTCAACAATTCTACCAATATCAACAACATGAACAATCACCTCTAAACTGTGATGGTCAACAATTCTACCAATATCAACAACATGAACAATCACCTCTAAACAGTGATGGTCAACAATTCTACCAATATCAACAACATGAACAATCACCTCTAAACAGTGATGGTCAACAATTCTACCAATATCAACAAAACAAACAATCACCTCTAAACAGTGATGGTCAACAATTCTACCAATATCAACAAAACAAACAATCACCTCTAAACAGTGATGGTCAACAATTCTACCAATATCAACAACATGAACAATCACCTCTAAACTGTGATGGTCAACAATTCTACCAATATCAACAACATGAACAATCACCTCTAAACAGTGATGGTCAACAATTCTACCAATATCAACAAAACAAACAATCACCTCTAAACAGTGATGGTCAACAATTCTACCAATATCAACAACATGAACAATCACCTCTAAACAGTGATGGTCAACAATTCTACCAATATCAACAACATGAACAATCATCTCTAAACAGTGATGGTCAACAATTCTACCAATATCAACAACATGAACAATCCCCTCTAAACAGTGATGGTCAACAATTCTACCAATATCAACAAAACAAACAATCACCTCTAAACAGTGATGGTCAACAATTCTACCAATATCAACAACATGAACAATCACCTCTAAACTGTGATGGTCAACAATTCTACCAATATCAACAACATGAACAATCACCTCTAAACAGTGATGGTCAACAATTCTACCAATATCAACAACATGAACAATCACCTCTAAACAGTGATGGTCAACAATTCTACCAATATCAACAACATGAACAATCACCTCTAAACTGTGATGGTCAACAATTCTACCAATATCAACAACATGAACAATCACCTCTAAACTGTGATGGTCAACAATTCTACCAATATCAACAACATGAACAATCACCTCTAAACAGTGATGGTCAACAATTCTACCAATATCAACAACATGAACAATCACCTCTCATCTTGTTGTTGGTTTTGGTGATTTTTTTGTCCAGATATTTTTTACATTAAAAACATAAAAAAATACTTATTATCTAGTTTTAAAATAAAAAGTCCATCCATTCTCTTTTATTTTCATGAAAACACATTTCGAACATAAATTCCTGTCTGTATGACGAATACACACACACACACACAAAGGGGGGATGCTTTGAAAAATATTATTATATTTTTGACAATATCATTCATAAATTACCTAGATTACATCTCTAATTTACTTGTAAATATGGTAAAAAAATGACAAAAATAATAAAATTTCTTGATTTTTATCTAACGAGTTAGGCCATTAAAAAATTACATGTGTTTCAACTATCCTTAATGAGAGATACTTGTACCTCATGTTGGCGAACACTTGACTCATCACTTGTGTTTGGGACTCACCATTTTGTACAAAAAATAAACAATGATGGTCAACAATTTTATGGGACTTACAATGTGACTTCTTGGTTGGGACTCTTAAAAATGTATCCTACAATGATCTCTGCCTAAATAAAGACCCTAATCTATAGTGCCTTATAATTATTACCCTAAAGTTTAAATTGTTATTTTTGGACAAGCTCTGTTATTAAAAGAATGATCCTTGTTCTGTATAGATTAATGGTGTATAATACCACATTTACAGGCCTTGACATTAACTTTTGTCCGATACCAGTGAAAACTGACGTCGGACAAGTAGATCTTGTATTACGGTTGTCCGATGGGACAAGTGGAAAAAATCGGAGATTCCCAAACATGCCGGTACGACGGACAAATCCGGTAAATATCATTTATTTCAACCGGTATAAAATACTGGGTTTGTTGTATAAAAGAACCCTGCTTGATCTCCAATTTGTTCATAATTTATTTTGATCAAAACTAAAGTGAAACGCCAGATCAAAACTCTTTTATTGTATCATTTATCGTTCTCCATGCTTTGATGAAGTTCAAGGACATTGACAAAATTAAAGTTGCAATCTCAGAAGCGCTTTAATGAATGAAAATATCAATATTTGAAATATAAGAGCAAGAATCACTCCGGAATGGACAAGTAAAAATTATCGGATATCAATTTGGCGCCAAATTTAAACTTGTCTTTTGTTTCCACCTCCTCTTTGCTTGTTTTGTATTTGACCTTGTATTCTCTACATTGTTAATGTCAATGGTTGAAATGCTTTTTTCTGTTTTTGCCAAAATATTTCCTGCTTTATGATAATTGGTTTGATTTTGTAAACAATTATCATAAAGCAGGAAGGACTAGAGAAATTGCTATCAAAGGTCAACCCATCAAAATCATCTGGGCCTAATAATATACCTAATAGAATACTCAAAGAATGTGCTGTCCAACTAGCACCTATATTACAAAAAATCTTCCAAGTATCAATCGACACAGGAGACCTACCAACATATCCAGCATATTTAAAAAGGGAGATAAACAGTTAAAACACTTACCAGAAAACTATATATAGGCCTGTATCGTTAACTTCTGTTCCATGTAAACTATTAGAACATATAATATGCAGACAACTCATGAAACATCTAGAAACAAATAAGATACTTACCAACTTAAATCATGGATTCAGATCAGGCTACTCATGCGAATCACAACTACTAACAACAATAAACGACTTTCTGAAAGAACACGACAAAGGCCACCAAGTCGACGTTGCCATCCTAGACTTCTCCAAAGCCTTTGATACAGTCCCCCATAATAAACTACTACACAAACTAGATCAGTATGGAATTAAAGGTAGCATCCACACATGGCTACGAAACTTCTTAACAACAACTTGAACAAGAAAAATGAGAACAATTGTCGAAGGGGAAACATCAGAAGAAACATCATCCGTCCGTCTATTTGCCTTCTTTATCGTACCATCAAACAAGAAGACGATCATCAAGCTCTACAGAAAGATCTAAAGAACTTATAGGAATGGGCAAATAAATGGGGTATGCGATTCAACGCTAAGAAATGCTACACCTTATCAATCAACAAAAGTTCAACAAGACTCTATGAACTAAATAACCACATCCTTCAAGAAGTAAGCGATAACCCATACCTCGGTTTACAAATTTCAAACGACCTCAAATGGAGCATACATATCAACAATGTATGCAAGAAAGCTAACGCCACCCTCGGCTTTCTAAGGAGAAACCTAAGAAACGTCACAGAAAATTGTAGAAAAACAGCCTACATATCCCTAGTTCGAAAACTTCGATCAGTTATGGAGTATGGAGCAACGATCTGGAACCCATATCTCAAGGGGGACATTGACAAATTAGAAAAGAAACAACACCGATCTACATGTACATCAAAAGGGATTATAGAAGCAGAGAAAGGGCTGTGTTAGCGGTAGACATTTTTTTTATTAGCCACTGTGGCTGATGGATAATAATTTCTTTTAGCCACACTCAATTTCAGTTAGCCACACTAAATATAAACAAAGAGCATAAAACAGTTGAAAGTTCAAAACTTTATTATTTAATTAACTAACAATAATAATTCATATATTATCATGATAAACAGCAAACTTTGAACATTAGATAAACAGAACATTCAATATTCGTATGATTTTGTTGTTTTTTGCTGTGTGGGGTCGTTGGCGTTGCCAAAAAAGGATAACATAGATCCTTGGCGCTTGGCCATGCTTGGTATCGGGTCCGTTCGCCCTGGGTTCATTCGCCTGAAGAGTGGGTCCGTTCGCCCGGATAATTATGAACATAATAAATATTATAATTGAAATTAAAGAAGTAACGATGTAGAAAAGATTTAATTAAAAATATAAGCTTTTGTTAAAGAAATTAAGCAGCTATTAGATATTGTTTGAAATGAATGATTGTTGATTTCATCATTACAATTAATTGATGTAAAGCTTGGTTTGAGTAAAACAAATTTAAGCATAAAAGAATTATTTACTTTACAGCTTGTGTTCTTTGATCTCGTGTATGTTTTGATAAACTTTTTTATTATAGAAATACACTTTTTAGCATGTCAACACCATATTTAAAATTTCTAAACTTTTAAACCATCAAATATCATTAATACTTCATTTATTTTCAATAACTTTCCTATATATAATTATCAGGGCGAATGGACCCACTTTTAGGGCGAACGGACCCAGGGCGAACGTGTATTAATTAGGGCGAACGTGAATTAGTCATGCTTGACCTTCTCGTTGTCAAATAATTTACTGGTTTTAGATTCAAGCGTAGACAGAAGGACAGACAGAATAAAGCGTAATTTAGGAAACCAGTTAGTCGGTGACTAAATTCGAAACTATTACCGGAAATAATCAATTTGACCCACCTTTTAAAATCATTTTGGATATTATACATCGATCAAATCATTGTCTATAACACGTTTTATTCGACGTTGACTTTCTACATAATAAAAGATCGTTGTCAGATGCACGCTCTAAAAGTTTTTCGTTCGCCAGTGTGGCTACTGCTACACAAATTATCCTCGCCACATTACCGTTATATTCGCAAAATGCGACGTGGCGATCGTCTACCGCTAACACAGAAGGGGGTGTATAACGAAAATGAGAAGAAAAGACCTAGAGCTAAAAACACTGGAAGAAAGACGACAAAGCCTCTGTCTCATTTTAATGTACAAGGTGGTCGAGGGGTTGGTGCCGGCTCTACCAACCAACGTTTTTGTCACATTTAGCAAGCGTAAAAGGCAAATAAAACCAAAGACATTTGGGAATTGTGTAACCATCAACCCAGTCGAAAAACACAAAACTAACAACTAGTGCTTAAACATCCCAAATAGTAGGACAGCTCAATATCAGAACAGCTTCTTCGTGAACACCGTCATACGTTGGAACCTAGACCAAATTATTCTGTTGTTTAGAAAGCCCTTTCTATCATTCTATATTTATCTTTTACTTATCTGACTTTTTCTGTTTATTTCTATTTTTTTATGCTGTTTTCTAACGACAGAACGAGTCTATGGTAAAATTCGTGAGATCGCTACCTTTTTGGAAGTGCTGGAATTTCGGTCGATTTTTACGTCTCCCTTACGCTTTGGAAGCAAGACGCGATTTGATTGGTCGAAATCGTTTGAATGGCTAAGGAGGAGATGTCAACATAGATTGAAGCGCTGACCCATAAAAATGGGGTTTAGATGGGTAATCTGAGCAATTGTATACGGTGGACCACAGGCGCTTGTGTCGAGTCAAAAATATGCTCGCTATGTACCTAAAATACCACAAGGCCGGACTCACTCCTACTACCCCTGTCACTTCAATCGCTATTTCCTCTGTCAAAATGTCGATAGGATGCAAATCGCTCACTAATTTGCGTAGTGGAATGATTTTTCTTCAAGGAAAACCCGTTTTTTATATCTTTCTACCATCTACACGCCCATACTGACAGATAATCCTCAGATTTTGTTGACAATGGACACCTAAGTGGCAGAAAGCGAAAGTAGGTCACGTGCGACATATTTCCGCCTTTCGGTCGTTCTCGGGTTTTATCATATATAATTACTAAACACTAGAAACATTACAAGGCGCCAAAATATGACTGACAAAATGAATGAAAACTTTAGTGCTCCTTGGTATGCAAATAATACTAAAAATAAGGCATAGGAAATAATTGTATTTAAAAAACATTATAATTATACAGTAACAATACTGATATATAATTACGTTTCCCGAACTTTTCTTTCTGAACTTCTCAGGTATGTTTCGTAAGGCAATGATAAAACCAGAGAATGACCGAAAGGCAGAAATATGTCGCACGTGACCTACTTTCGCTTTCTGCCACTTAGGTGTCCATTGTCAACAAAATCTGAGGATTATCTGTCAGTATGGAGGTGTAGATGGTAGGAAGATATAAAAAAACGGGTTTTCCTTGAAGAAAAATAATTCCACTATGCAAATTAGTAAGCGATTTGCGTCCTATCGACATTTTGACAGGGGAAATAGCGATTGAAGTGACAGGGGTAGTAGGAGTGAGTCCGGCCTTGTGATATTTTAGGTACATAGCGAGCATATTTTTGATTCTACACAAGCACCTGTGGGTGGACTGTGATGAATATGCAGAAAAGTTGTTCCTCTACACATCGGTAGGTGTTTGTGGGTGCATACACATAGAAATCGACTGAAATTCCAGCACTTCCAAAAAGGTAGCGATCTCACGAATTTTATAAGACTCGTTCTGTCCACAGGCGCATGGGGCATGGATTTCGTTTCCTCCTCCCCCCCCCCCTTTTTTCAAAATTTTCATATAAATCATTCCTTTTTCAAAATTTTCATAATCATTCGTTTTTTCTTCATTTGACAATATCAGTAGACATCATACATCATGAATAATACATGTATTCTGTGTCCACATTTTTTCGACTGATACAGTATAAGAGAGAAGGTATGCAACTCCATTTTCATATTTCGCGCCATATCGCTCACCTTGGTTGGGAAATCCCAGTGTTTTTTTACACTTTTTACCTTGTCTACATATGGCACTGTCGTATCAAACTGTTTCTAAGACACTTACCTAATTGCCCATGTTCGTATTTCAGTCCGTACGTCGATCTTTTCCAAGAAATCTCGCCGAGAATAGCGAAGCAGCTTCGTTTCTAGGTCAAACAACATCATAAAAGACGGAAGTGCAACAACGATAACACGGGTTTTTTTACAAATGGAATACTTGCTATGAAAAACCCAGATGCGCTCTGAATATTTTTCCCGGAATATTTTAAAAACCACATGTAACCTTGTAAAACCGTAAATAACAGATGAAAAATGGACAAAGACCAACTTCAGGCATACCAGCTTGCTTTGAGTGGCCATAACTTGCTTATTCTTGGCCAGGCAGGGACTGGTAAAACATTTTTGATGACAAAATTCGTCTAAAGTTTGAGACACAGAGGTAAACAACACAGGAGAGACTTACTATTTTCCTTGGGTTGTGCATTTACTTATTTCCAGAAGAAACCAAATCTTGTTATAAGAATAACCCATTAATTCTGTTGAAATGTCAGATGCATTAACTCATTTTGTAACTGGATTGGTAAATTTGCTTTAAAGTTATTAATAAAAAAAATTATATTGTGTGCATAGTTCTCAAATAAACAGTAAAACTCTTAATTCAGAAAAAAAAACCCACACACTTCAGAAAAACAAAATTGCATGGCTGCCATTTTTTATATTTATTTCAAATATTTTATTGATAAATCAATAGGATTGGATAACAGACTATGCCTATACAAATCCTCTCCAACAACAAGATGGAACAATTAGAACACAATTTACATAAGTAGTTAGAGTTCCCCCCCCCTTTTTTTTTTTACATCACAATGGACCAACCGTTCAAATCTTTTGGTGGGAGCTTATTCCTCTGGAATATTTTATTTTCTTGTCAAATGGAAAACAAATACTGTATAAGTGTTTAATTTTGCGGGAGCAAAATTTGGCGAAATTGTCTTGAAATGGGATGCATTTAATTATGCCACAAAATTTCGCGCAATGGCTATTTATGTGATACTATTTGAATGTGAAATAATAATTCGGGACTTCATTTTTCGCGCATTTAACATCCTCGCAAAGAAAGCGAAAATTAAATACCCACCAAAATAACCACTTATACTGTAAAATAGGAATTTTTTTTTCTGGATTTCAACACTGATTTCTGTCACTGCTGAAAACTGGAGTTACACAAGTTATTTATTATTTACTCCTGAAAGACAGATTATTGTTTTATAAAATCAGTGACATGAAATAAAAAAGAAATAGCCCCCTTAGTTAAATGGTCCCTCCGGCTCCCTTCTCGTTTCTAGAACTAAAACAAATGCATATTTTTTCATCTGTCCGCTGATTTCATATTCTCGTTTTATTTAGGGACCGACCATTTAACTTGAAGGGGGGAGGTTATGGTTTTTTGTTTCGTTCAGAATTTTTTTTTCGGACAACACAAGAGTTATAATATTTATTTTTTTGTCGCGCAAAGTGCGAATTTTTTTTCCAGAATTTAACATTATGTAATATGACAAAAACTCTGAATCAGATTTTTTTTTTTTTTTCCTCCACCAAAATCAGAATATTTTTTTCAGCAACATTGGGAATCAGAATATTTTTTTAGAAAAAAAACATAACCCCCCCCTTTTCAAGTTAAATGGTCGTTCCCCGATGATGTGTTTTTTGGTGTTTTTTTACGTGTTTTTGGGTAAATCTATGGACCGCACATTTTTATCAGTTGGGAGCCCTTTTATTGAGGAAGGGGGTAAAATGCCATAGTCCCATTCTATAGCTGTTCTCAGCTTCTTCTTCCTTTGTTTTTTTTATTTATTTTGTATTTTTTTAGCTGTATATGTATTTGTTTGGGTATGATTTTAATAATTTGAAGTAGAGGCAAGCTGAATATTTCTTTTTCATTGAAATTTTGACTTCAGTTCTAACCATTCAATCATATCTATTTCTCAGTTTGAATTTCTCCCAGAGAAATTCTTTGTATGTGTTAATAGTTATTTACCATGAAATTATTTCAGTGTTTCCATATTCAGATGGTCGTTGTGCCATTTTTACGAAATGCTGGAAATAATCCGTCTGCTGTTATGTTTTTTCAGCGATTTATATTTTCCGCCAAAAAATTCCTGAAAAAATATTCGGAGCGCATCTGGGTTTTTCATTGCAAGTATTCCATTCGTAAAAAACCCTGTGCTATCGTTGTTGCACTTCCGTCTTGTATGATGTTGTTTGACCTAGAAACGAAGCTGCTTCGCTATTCTCGGCGAGATTTCTTGGAAAAGATCGACGTACGGACTGAAATACGAACATGGGCAATTAGGTAAGTGTCTTAGAAACAGTTTGATATGACAGTGCCATATGTAGACAAGGTAAAAAGTGTAAAAAACACTGGGGTTTCTCAACCAAGGTGAGCGATATGGCACGAAATATGAAAATGAAGTTGCATACCTTCTCTCTTATACTGTATCAGTCGAAAAAATGTGGACACAGAATACATGTATTATTCATGATGTATGACGTCTACTGATATTGTCAAATGAAGAAAAAACGAATGATTATGAAAATTTTGAAAAAAGGGGGGGGGTAGTAGAGAAAAGGGGGAGGAGGAAACGAAATCCTTGCCCCATGCGCCTGTGGTTCTGTCGTTAGAAAGCAGCATAAAAAAAACAAAAAAAAAACATGAAAAGTCTGACAAGTAAAAGATAAATATAGAATGATAGAAAGGAATTTCTAAACGACAGAATAATTCGGTCTAGATGGAATCATCTACCAGACACAGTTGCATGCGCAAAGTCCCTTAAGGCATTCAAGACCGCCCTAGCGGACCAGCGCCAATAAAATCCGGGCGCCTCTCTCTACTACCGTTAGCGTTGCATTTCCGAACGGCAACAGGTTACAATTTGAAAATCTTTCAAATGTAATAAAAGATAGCTATAGTTCAAATACGACATTGTGCATTTGTCATTTCACACGAAATTATGAAAAACGTAGATAACAAACCTGGAATAGACAGTTTGTTTCCTAATTTCTGTGAAAATATGTCATCAGAAGTTGCCAACAAATCTGTTTATAACCAATTACTTCCCTTTTCGGAACCGGTGTATGGTAAAAATCGTACCGAATCCGGAACAAAAAGTTAATTCAGGATAACCATTTTTATCTCTTCAAGTATCCAAATTTAGATAAAATTTCACCAATGGCATTGATTTAACGTTCTTTTTCTTCTCAAATGTCGCATTTATTGAACTTGTGAGCATATTATTGTGTCTAGACCCGGATAAGTTATACTCATTTCCTCACTAAGATATTTCCCCTTATATTTCATATAAAACAACTTATTTTCATAACATTCTCATGAAGTCATTCCTTAACTGATTTTCATGAAATTTTCAGCATTAAATGCAGAAATAAATATAGTTTCTTCTTCGTATAGTCTTCAAATAATTTAATTCTACTTTCTCTTAAGAATTGATTTAAAAACAAAGTTTAATTTTTTCACCAAATCTTACTATATAATCATATAAAATTATGACGTCAAGAATTTACATTTGTATTTAAATCATAAATGCTTGTAAATAAAAGTTCGAAAAAATTACATGAAGATATTAAAATAAACTCTAATAATTCTACTATTAAAGGTGAACATTTCATGAAAATCGGCTAAGGAATGACTTCATGAGAATGTTATGAAAATAAGTGGTTTTATATGAAATATATAGGGAAATATCTTAGTGAGGAAATACTTTTGACCCGTGAGTGACATATATATTTGCCTATTTCTTTACTAAAATATTAATGTATATATATATACAATACAATACAATACAATACAATACAATATATTTTATTCCAATTAAGGTCCCTCAAGGGGCAATAACAAATATACATTCATAATTATATCAACAGTTACAACAAGACAATTCTAATTATTTAAATGATATATGTTACAAAAAATATATAAATAAATAAATAGGCTGTGTTCGGCAGCACGACCCGAGGAGAGGCAATGAGTAATGCATAGTTGCAGTGTATCGTATGGTTGAAGAATGGACTACATGTATGCGATTACTTAGCTGGAGGAGACACCAGGGGATGATGCTTAAGAATTGTATTTTGATTCTCCCCGTGTCTGATCCAGCAAAGCAAGCGGTTCAAGTAGTAAAACATCATGTGTTTGATGAAAGGACTGTGATTACTTAGCTGGAGGAGACACCAGGGGACGATGCTTAAGAATCGCATTTCGATTCTCTCCGTATATATACAATAAAAAAAAATTCTTATTTCATTGGGGACCGTCGTGGTCATTATCGTATTTATGGTAGTTAGGTTTACTACCTATCTGCAGTCAGTACCTATCACCACTAAAGTTTCCTCCACCAATAAAACTGACCGCCACGATATAACTGAAATATATTGACTTTTTTTTGTTATGTCGTTAAATATTCCATTATATGTTTGCTTTTAAAACAATTCTTATTTTCAATATTCCTTAACTGTGTGGACAAATCATTACATAGCTTAATACTTGAGCTAACACATTTTTTTCGTGAAATATAAATTCAGTCTTGGAACAAGTAAAACCGCATCGGTGCCGCGTGTAATAGTTAGCGTGCTTGCCTCGAGTCCCAATCTGGTCAGACCAAAGACTATCAAATTGGTATTTAATTTGTTGTTTCTCCAATAAGAACACAACAGAAATGGTCTTAAAAGTTTTTTTGTTTATTGGAAGTAAACCAAAGATGTTAAAAAGGGTACTGTCTGCTTTGAATCTTCTCTGAAATATAAATTCAGTCTTGGAACAAGTAAAACCGCATCGGTGCCGCGTGTAATAGTTAGCGTGCTTGCCTCGAGTGCGGTAGATCGTGGGTTCGAGTCCCAATCTGGTCAGACCAAAGACTATCAAATTGGTATTTAATTTGTTGTTTCTCCAATAAGAACACAACAGAAATGGTATTAAAAGTTTTTTTGTTTATTGGAAGTAAACCAAAGATGTTAAAAAGGGTACTGTCTGCTTTGAATCTTCTCTGAAACCACCCCAAACTAGGTAGGAATAGTCATTGAATGGTCCTCTAGAAAGTTTGTTTTGTTGATCAGATGTACAGAAAAGAATCAAGAGACCCAAGGGTGTCACAAAGGGTGGTGTCTGAATTTGTATGTGGAGAGTTTATTTTTCAGCCAACCTTGATGCGTTTTACCTCTTCATGTTCCTTATAAAATGATCTTTATTTAGTATTCTACCAGATTAGGGGGTCAACATGGGGCCAACATCCAAAAATTAGAATGATTATATGAAGTCCGATTTTGTTAGTTATTTCTTTAGATTCCTTAAAAAATTGTCTACCTGCATGCTTGTGAACCTGATTTGACGTAGCTATTGTGGTGTCTGTGATAAAAGGGGCTGAAGGGAGCCAAAAGGGGCCAACACCTAAAATAATAGCGTTTTTTCTTTTGAATTGTTATTGTCTGGAGTATGACAACATATTTGTTGTAGCTGTTACTGTCGCAGAAATATTAAAGTATCAAAAGTCCTATATTAATGGTTTAGGTTTATGGTGTTTAACGCCACTTTCAACAATATTTCAGTTATATCATGATGGTCAGTTATATTGGTGGAGGAAACGGGAGTACCCAGAGAAAACCAGCGACATGTCGCAAGTAACTGCATGACAAAGTTTATCATATAATGTTGTATCGAGTACACCTCACCACGAACGGGGTTCGAATTCACAACTTGAGTGGTAATAGGCATGCGCTGATTGCACAGGAAGTTCTAAATTCAACTACCATACAATCACGACCACGACGGCCCCTTTTAATTGGATTAAATATTATCATAGGACACTATGTCAAATGAATAAAAACATTTTTTTTCTGAAAATCTTGACTTTTTGAACATTAATTAAATAAACAGGGGAGCGAAACAGGCCCATAGTAGCTTTTAATTAGCTTTTGTTTTCATTCAATTTTAATGCATTTTTCTCTCTCAAAAGGGTCATCGTAATTGGTTATTGATGGATACTTGGAAGCTATGTGGAATTTTTATTTTTCCTCTATCTATTATGGTTTGGTTTGGTGCTTAACGCCACTTTCAACAATATTTCAGTTATATCGTGGAGGTCAGTTTTATTGATGGAGGAAAACAGAGTATCCGGACAAAACCACCGACCTGTCGCAAGTTACTGACAAATGTATCACATTATGTTGTATCGAGTACACCTCGCTTGGGTGGGGTTCGATCTTACAACGTTAGTGGTGATAGGCAATGATTGCATTGGTAGTCTAAATCCAACTACCATACGATCACGGCCACGATGGCTCACTCTATCTATTACGCTCTCGGAGATAATCTCAACCGAAAAGAGACAAGAGCCGAATTCCAAAATTTAAACTTTCTAATATTGCATCCCATTTTTAATGAGTTTTTTTTTTACAAAACGATCAACTTCATGGGTTATTTATGGAACACAAAAAAAAAATCCTGTTTTATTTCGAAAAGGAGTCTTAAAGGGGACAAGATTCCGAAATATCGCATTTTAGAAGGCATTTTTAACACACTTGATTTGATTCTTTTTATTGATTTTTGGTGTTTAACGCCACTTTCAGCAATATCATGGCCACCAGTTTATGTGGTGGAAGAAGCAGGAGTACCCAGAGAGAACCACCGACCATGAGCAAGCAACTGGTAAATTTTATCACTTGCGGCTGCGAGTCGAGTGCACCTTATTTTGTAAATTACAAAGCCGAGAGCAGGCTACGGAAACGATTATCTCCCTTGGCTATATACTCAGCCATTACAACCAATAGGGGGGTGCTAATGTGTGTATCGTCTTAGGTAAATGAGTTTGTCAGACATTTATTTATGGATATATTGTGACAAAATATGGATGTAATTGTTTGAAATATATATTTCCCAATGAGGTTTGTATTATTTTACATTCAACCTACGTCTTCATGTAAAATTTTGGATGTGAAGTAAAATACAATCAAAATTTGGGCCAAATGTTACCAGCGAGCTGCTGGTAAGATCAGGATCAGAATCAGAAAGAGTTTTAGTTTGACAAATTTTTCTGAATGGCTTTTTGTTCTTTTGTAAGGTAGATTTACCTTAATAATTATATATAAAAACAGAAAATATAGGTTATATATTTTTATGAAATAAATTAATTAAAAGAAACACGTGTTTTCTTAGAATATGGTAAATCCGAGGATGATATGCAAAGCAGATGTTTGTTTACAAACAATAATTATATATATGTTTATTTTGTAAACAACTAATGGTACGTAGATACATTGTATCTAACATAGTTAACACTTAATCCAAAATTTATTTAGCATACATATGCATTTTGATTATTTTATTTTATGAATATAAATTGTTATTAAAAACAGAGAATCTATTTAGATCATAGATGGGCTTCACACTCCTACAGGAGTACAGACAGTATTGTAAAATATTTATTTCATATTTTTTTTAAATATAAACTTATAGACAAACTGTGATAATCACTTGGTTCAATTTTTTTTTACAAAAAGTTTTTCAGTAGTAATTTTATAATACTATACAGTACTATGATTATCTCCCTTTATTTATATTCCTGAAAAAGCATTTTCCCCAATAATTATTGTTAATTCAACTTTTTGCATTTAATTGTTATATTTTGAAATTGTTATCAATATTAAACAATAAACAAAATGTATGTTCATATTTATATGAATATTATAGTTGCAATTATTTAAATTAAATATACCTACCTTGAAGAACTTTAGATTTATTTATATAATCAACGCCCACTTTATTGTAAATAAATTGCCGAATTTCCTTCGATATTTTCCGTATATTATAATTATACTTCGGCATTTTCTGATTTATTTCCGTCGATTCTAAATTTGCATAGACACTTCAAATACGTCAAAAAATTATCCAATGAAAAGTTTCTCGATATACGAGAACTAGACGAGAATTTCATTACTTATTATAAAATCCCGAGATACATCGAATGGTAAAATCGGCCATTTTCTAGCATCATTATTTGCTGATTCCATCCCCTTTCCCTATGACATCCCCTGCCGAGAGCGAACCCACGCCATATCACGGCTGGTAATCGGCACAAGCAGAACAGTTGGTTCTGCAAAGAAATTCGTGAGGATAACTTCCGGTTTTGGTGGAGGAGAGTTCACGAAGACGCTTCGCAAGGTATGTACATGTCAAAAATTGAAATTTTCTTTTTTACTGATCGAATATAGCAAAATCAGAGAATGCTATGCTGTGGTGAATTCTTTCACGATTAGAAACATGTATAGTTTATTCTTGTATATGAAGTGTAACTCTCGCAAAATCAATCGTCCCACGAAAAACATGACGAAATTATGACACTCTTACATTTCCAAGTTGTTCTTGAAAAAGATGCAAGTTAAATTTTCAATATTTTTTCATCATGAGAGTTTAAATGTAATCGGGGATAAATTCCGATTCGTCAGAAGTAAATTGAAGTCTAGATAAATCTACAAACTGTCAATTTTCTCGTTTTTCTGCCGTACACAACATACACAGATTAGCATGGGATCCCTATGATCGTGGGGCCCCGGGTAACTTCCCAGCATGACCATGCGTTAAGACGGCACTGTGTGCAGTCGTGGCTGTGATCATTTGGTAATTCAATTGTAATGAATCTACCTATCCAGCCACTACATTTCAAAAGTTCTGTTTTGATCCCTGCCCGTAGCGAGACTAGCTGCGGAACCGTAGCTCTTATGGTCTTTTTTATTTTGTGAGCAAACGCTATGCATGTTTATACCATTTTGTATACGAGTTATTCCCCTTATGTCGAGCAAGTGGTATTCGGTCTAGAAAGATGACTGACAAGGACAAAGAATTTGAGTAAAATTGTACACACTTTGAAGATATTTGAACCTTATAAAAATAAGAGGATAACTTAATGGCAAATAAAGAATTCAAAAATTGTAACGACATTAAAATTTTGAACAGTTCATGGCCAGGTGTACTCGATACAACATTATGTGATAAAGTTTGTCAGTGACTTACGACATCTCGGCGGTTTTTTGCGAGCACTCCGGTTTCCGCCACCAATAAAACTGACAACCACGACATAACAGTTATATTGTTGAGAGTGGCGTTAAGCATCGATTCATAACACTAACCCTTAACCCAATTATAGAACAACTATTTAACTCTAAAAGGATTGGGGTGGGGCTATGTAAATTTTTGAGAAAAAAAATAATGCATGTCATCACATTTTATTGGAGCAAAAAAAACAACATTGTACTAACGCCCCCCCCCCCCCCCCCCCCCCCCCCAGTATTCTGACTTCGGTTTTCAATGAAAATAACCGATTTTCCAAGTAAAATCTTATATTTTGTGCGAAATTTTTACCTGGCAGGGTAGAGATCATAGCCCGGCTACGGCATGTTTTTTTTTAAAGTACCAATACAATAAATATATGTTTAATTTTATCGACATTAACAGTTTTATTTCTGTGAGTGGTTATATAGATTTGAATTTCAGTGCATGGCTTTTCCCGGGGGCCTATTATGCTGTTAAGACGGCCCTGCTTAGACCCCCTCCCCCCACCCTCAAGTTAAATGCTAGGTCCAATAAAAGCCTTATATATTTTACCACAACATATCAACAAATCACAGTCACTTGAAATCATAATAATAAAATGAAAATGTCTGTATACAAAAATAACCCCAACAGACTATGCAGTTGTGTTAGAAATAAACTACAAAAAAACCTTCAATGACTCAGCATTTTTAGACAAATATTTTAAAAATACCCGTACATGCATATCAAATTTCGGAGAAGTCAAATTATGACGTCAAAACAAAGTTATTATATAATTAAAAAACAGACAACTGACGATGTAAATGGCACACAAGCAGGTTGAAAACACGGTAACGAATATTTAACTTAGTATTTTATTTTCTGTGAAAAAAAAATTGTATTTGTTATTTATAATTCATGGCGATAAATATTGTAATGTCGCTTGATAGTCTATTTTGTTCTAACAGTGTGAGCCAAAAGAAAAGAAAACGAAAAGAAGTAAACACAATCTTACAATCAATTGAAACGGACAAAATGTAAATTATATTTCATTCTGAAATGGACACTTCTTCTAGTCATCATGCCCCCCCCCCCCCCCCCCCCCCCATCACCACTCATTCTTTTGTTTAAAATCTGAACCAGGAAGTATCGTATTGCGTTCAACAAGATATAAGTAAGCAAGTAAGTAATTTTTATTGAAATAAAGACCAAACAGTGATCTATCATCAATCAATGAACAATTAAAAAAAATATATATAAACAATTCAATGAACAGACATAACCAAATACAATGACATACAAGAGTATATTGACAAACAAACAATGATATCCCAGCTGAGGAGAACTGACAGAGTTATCTATCTTTGAATAATATATATATATTCTAATTAATATATTAAATACAAATATAGTAAAATATATGTAGAAAAGAAAATTATCTAGTAATTTATAAGTTTTGCTTCATTGACTGATTTACTAGATACATATTATTTACACCTAATATAACCACTTTACATATATCTAAATCATGACTAGTTAATAAAAACATAAACTTTTCTACATCTGACATAGTTGTAAATGAAGGTACAATATCAGAAATATTTCTAAATAAAGTTACACGCTCATGAATAAGTTTATCACAATTCATGAGGAAATGAAATTCATCCTCCACATCTGTATGGCACAATTGACAAATCCTCTGTTCTACTGGTAATTTCAGATAACGACCTTTTTCAATATTTAAATTACAATTACTTACACGAATTATTATAAAATTTGAAAGACTTTTCTTATCAACGTCTGCATAAAGATATTGTTCTCTTTTGAAGTCTGTTTTAATTTTACGATATGTTCTCAATTTATTCCCCCCAATCACTCTATTATCATTGAACAGTAATTTATGCCAAAAATCAAAATATCTGTTTTGAAGTTTATCAGTTATTGCAGACAAAGTTCTAAGCTTTGAAAAAGTTGCTTGGTCCAAAACCTATCACTTCTAAAAAAAACGTTTGAGTTTAATAAATAACCCATCTTTGATTAGCAAGTTATCCTTGTATGAGTGAAATATCAAATTATTATCATTTACATTTAATATATGTAGCCAATATCCTACACTGGATTTGAGTGCATTCAGAGAAAGTGGATATAATCCCAGCTCACCCAAAATAGCAATATTGGTTGCGGATTTATGAACACCAAGTACATATTTTGAATATTCAACCTGTATTCTATTAGGCACAAATTCTTCATATATATATATATATGCGATAACATATATATCCTTGAGTACCCATTATTCGTACACATAATAATGTTCATGTAAAAAAATCATTTCAGAATTGCTTTTTATCAAACCAAATTCACTTTTCTATTAAGCAGATATTTGCCTTTTAATCCATAAATAATATGGGATTCTAATGTATCTTCTGACATCTATGTACGTGTTTGTTTACATGTGACCCCATTTTTCTAAAACAGGTGACGTCATACCCTATTTTCATACACCTTACCAAAAGTAGGTTAAGACTATTGAAATAGTACGACATGAAACGATCTATTCATAACACGAACATGATGATCTCCAAGCATGTAGCAGCCATGTGTGAAGGTGACTGGCTGACTGATGGCGTTATATACACATATATTCTACCCAGGGCCGTCTTATCAGCATTATAGGCCCCCGGGCAAAGCAGTACATTGCAGCCCATACTTACACAACCACTCCCAGAAATAAAAATTTAAATGGTGGATAACATTAAACATGTATTTATTGTATTGGTACTTCCAACAAAACCAGTAAAATGAAATACACAACATACATAAATTAGGCTGGGGCCTCTAAGAGCGTTGGACCCACGGGCAACTACCCATCGTGCCCATGCGTTAAGACCGCACAGTTTCTACCTTCCTACATGTAGCTGGAAGTCACTTAACTACGATTATTCATTGACCCTCATATTGTACTGTCCTTGTTTATATTGTCTTTAAGTTTTTGTGAGAGTATTTGGTCTTTTTGAATGGAAGGAGTCGAAGGTTGTTTTTATCGTTTGTTAACATATGTATTGCCGTTGGAAATCCATTTATTAAGACGGCAAGGTTGGCATCTCATTAACCGGTATAGCCCCGCCACATTTTTGTCTGCCGATCCCAAGCCAGGACATGGTATTCGGCCAAGAATCATTACTGTTTAAACTTTCTTTTCATATTAATGTGATGAAGGGGCCTTCGTGGTCGTGATCGTATGGTAGTTGGATTTACAACTAAAGGCTACACTATGCTTTGATTCGCTAATGTAGTGTCATTTTGTGGTGGTCAACAATCACATCAAATATCAACAAACCGAACAATCACCTCTCACCCCAAATAACCTCTCACCTCTCACCTCAAACCACCTCTCACCTCAAATCACATCTCACCTCAAATCACATCTCACATCAAGCCACCTCTCACCTCAAATCACATCTCACCTCAAACCACCTCTCACCTCAAACCACCTCTCACCTCAATTCACATCTCACTTCAAAACACATCTCACCCCAAATAACCTCTCACCTCAAACCACCTCTCACATCAAACCACCTCTCATCTCAATCAAACCACCTCTCACCCCAAATCACCTCTCACCTCAAATCACCTCTCACCTCTCACCTCAAACCAACAAAGCAAAAATGATTCATCGTACGAAAACCTCCAAACAACAGAAAATTCGCTATGTTAACACGACACTGCTTTTGAATATTTTTTTTGCTGACATATAGAAAACATTTTTACGATCTCACCATTTCTCAAAAGAGGGAGGTTATAAAATAAGCTTAACATCGCTACTACATTGAAGTGCATATGTATAGCTACTATTTAATTCTAGCCAAAAACGACAAAACATTTTAGTTATTTCTTCTGTTGAGGTATATGATAAACATATCATAACATGTCAATTTTCATATGATACCCTTTATCAACCCTCGTTTCTATATCACCCCTTGAGCCTATCCAGCAGGCACACAACGTTGATTTTGAGTTTGATATGGAAGTTGAAACAACGTTGAACCAACGTTACTTTTCAATGTTGATTAAACGTTGAAAAATGGTTGTTTTCATGTTGAATTTGGGTTGAATAAATATGACTCCCTTTTTCCACAACATGCACTCTTCTTGTATCTTGTCTCTTTTTCTAAGCCATATTAGAACATAGTGATGTTATTGCTGCCTTTGTCTTCCTTAATATTCAGTTTGTATTGGTAGTTTTTATTTGGAATAAGAAGAGGTTCTTCTTCTCATCATTATTCCATTACTGGTACTGTTATTGTATACATTGTAGTAGTATATAATGTGGAACTAGATGAAATATTTGTAAATTCCAATGTTACTGTTTCTATAGTTCCAATCATACCGTATGCCAATTTAATGTAGAAAGGGGGACAGATAAAATGAAAAAAAACAAAAACAAAAACAAAAACAAACAAACAAACAAACAAACATAGAATTCTGGGAGTTATTTTACAGATAAAAGTGTGAATTTTACAGATTAAAGTGTAAAATTTACAGATTAAAGTGTAAATTTTACAGATTAAAGTGTAAAATTTACAGATTAAAGTGTAAATTTTACAGATTAAAGTGTAAAATTTACAGATTAAAGTGTGAATTTTACAGATTAAAGTGTGAAAAATAAAAAATAAAAAAGTGTCAATGTGGCCCTAATACGCTTCCGTAGTTTTTCTTAACAGGTCGTGAAAACTTGGACACACAACACATTTCTCCCTCTTCCCATCTGGTATTTTCTCTAGGAAATATCTCTCCGTGATTCTTGTAACTACCTGTGCTCCTGTCTCACATTGTCGTATTTTTTTGTTCATTTTATTTTTTGTTTCTAGCTATCTGTACTACTGAGGGTACTTGTACAATATGTAATTTGTTTGTAAAGAATACACGTGGATGAGGAAGTCAAGTTGTATATAATTTGTTTGTAAAGAATACATGTGAATGAGGAAGTCAAGTTGTATAATTTAGTATGCTAATTGAAGGTCGTTTAACAATGTTGAAATAAACGGTCAGGTCGAAACGGCATTTAAATACAATCAATACAATCGCTCAAAATATCTTCATATGATATATACATTTTGCATGTATTGTAGATGTTCGTTTGAATAATTATATTCGTGTCACTCACTAAATTTAAAACTTATTCTGTAAGATTATGTAAATTTGTTTCATGATATATTCTATTCTGAAAACGCATTGTTCATAGTAGTTCAATATAAATGTCCCTCATGTTTCAATTGACAAAATAGGGGCCGTCGTGGTTGTGGTCATATGATAGTTGGATTTACAACTAAATATGCAATCAGTGCCTATCACCACTAACATGCGTTCGAGTACCGATTTATCGGCAGGTCGGTGGTTTTCTCTGGGTACTCCTGTTTCCTCCACCAATGAAACTGACCGCTAAGATATAACTGAAATATTGTTGAAAGTGGTGTTAAACATCATAACCCTTAAACCGTAATTGCCAAAATAATTTTCTTTTGTCTATGTGCTACACATTTTTACATTTTCAAAATAGATGTTAATCCAATCGTTCTAATCTGAAAATATAATCTTAAGCGTATCAAGACATTTAGGTATTCTGCGCAAATTAAAATATAGGTTAAGTAGACAAAATCTAGAAAAACTGTACTTAGTATATATCCGCCCAATTTTTGAATATGCCTGTGAAATATGGGATAATTGTGGAGTGTGTTATTCAACCAAACTTGAAAAATTGCAACTAGATGCTGCAAGGATTGTAACTGGATTACCAATTTTCACAAAAACAGATAAATTATACTCAGAAACAGGATGGACTACTCTCTCTAGTAGAAGGCATAATAGGAAACTCCAGTTATTTTATAATATAAAGAATGGACACGCACCAAATTTTCTTAGAGAACTTATTCCTCCTACTGTACAAAGCACAACTATTTACCCCTTAAGAAACGGTTCGGATTTAATAATACCTTTTTGTAGACTCTCGATTACAACTGAATCTTTTATTCCATCTACTGTTAAACTCTGGAACCGGCTAGATCAATCTGATCGTAATCTTGACACATTAACTAAATTCAAAAAAGCCATTCGAAAGGAACAGTCAGATAACACAAAACGTATCCCGAAACATTTTTATTATGGTTCCAGAAAACTTAATATTATTCTTACTCAACTTCGTAACTCGTATTCCTTTCTAAATTACGATCTATCAAAGGTTAATATAGTAAATGATGCTGCGTTTTCCTGTGGAGCTCCACGGGAAGATGCATTCCATTATTTTTTTACCTGTCCTAATTATACTGAAATAAGACGTATTATGATGAACAACTTAAATTGGGTACAGACAAGCGATTTGAATTTGAATCTACTAACCCGTGGGTCGGATGATTTAACATACGAAGAAAATATTAATATCATCAAACACGTTTTCAATTTTATTAAATCTTCAAAAAGATTCCTTGTAGTATAATTACTCGATAATTATCTACTCTCCAACCTCGTATCCACCCAACACAACCTTTTTATTAATTCGTTAATTATTTACAATATATCTCTATATGTATTATATGTATGCTCAGAATGATCATTATACTATGTGAATTTATTGTATAAATGGGAGAAGACTTCATAAGTTGGTAAAACTTGTGTTCTATCCCTTTTGTTAATTTAACAAATAAAATCATCATAAACTAAACTAAGTTGTATATAATTTGTTTGTAAAGAATACACGTGAATGAGGAAGTCAAGTTGTACAATTTAGTATACTAATTGAAGGTCGTTTAACAATGTTGAAATAAAAGGTCAGGTCGAAACGGCATTTAAATACAATCAATACAATCGCTCAAAATATCTTCATATGATATATACATTTGATGTTCGTTTCCTTTGAATAATTATATTCGTGTCACTCACTAAATTTAAAACTTATTCAGTAAGATTATGTAAATTTGTTTCATGATATATTTTATTCTGAAAACGCATTGTTCATAGTAGTTCAATATAAATGTCCCTCATGTTTCAATTGACAAAATAGGGGCCGTCGTGGTCATATGGTAGTTGGATTTACAACTAAATATGCAATCAGTGCCTATCACCACTAACATGCGTTCGAGTACCGATTTATCGGCAGGTCGGTGGTTTTCTCTGGGTACTCCTGTTTCCTCCACCAATGAAACTGACCGCTAAGATATAACTGAAATATTGTTGAAAGTGGTGTTAAACATCATAACCCTTAAACCGTAATTGCCAAAATAATTTTCTTTTGTCTATGTGCTACACATTTTTACATTTTCAAAATAGATGTTAATCCAATCGTTCTTACATTTCTATTCTCTATTCTTAGCTTACCATTCAATACAGAAAATCAATCTCTCAAGACAATTCCTCAGGTATAACAATGTTTCTCAAATCTTGTTATCTATGTTGTTATTTTATTAATATTGTCAGACCCCCATCTTTCACACGAACCGTATCAGTAGTGTAATTGTTAGGGTGTTTGCCTTGAATGCGGTAGATCTCGAGTTCGAGCCCCGGTCGTGTCAAGACTCTCTAAATCTTTACGCAACATTAAGAAGAAAGAGCAATGACTGGGTAATGTGTCCAAGTGGAGCGACATGTGTTCCCATGAACTGTTGTTTCAGTTAGCTAGAAACAAAGCGTGTTGGTCTAGTACAAAGCGGACATCATTCTCATTATCTAATTGAATTTACCATATACTCGCCATGATATAGCTGAAAAATGCTCATTTGGCGTTAAACAACGATCACTCCCTTTTCACACGTGGACATAGAAACATCCAACCGAACGGCATTCTTTTGTCAGACATTTACAGTCGTTTCATTTTGTCAGAGTCGAAGTAAGGTATTAACTACATTTTTTTTGTACTACGAATAAACCTAATAGTTTCTTCGAGTTTACTAGCGAAGCAACCCATGCGTGTGCGAGTGTAGTTGAAATACTGTTTATTTGACGTTAGACATCAGTCAGTTATTCAATATTCTAATATTTTCTATATACCAATTCTGATTTCTAACTCGCCTGAGTCAAGGCCAAGTGTACTTTAATTATCACTTGATAATTAATTGTTATTTAACGTTAAATGAGCATTATTCAGTTACATATATTCATAACGAAGACCACTTGTTTATAAATAATAAATTATCTAGGTGACAAACAAGATGGTACTGGTATGGGCCTAAGAGTGCCAGTTTAGATCGATTGTTGATTAAAGTCACATGAACAGTATTTCAGTTACATTCATCACGAAAACAAATTTCAAACAATACCTCCCCTGGGCAACTTCTACATATGTCAACATGTGACTTATCCATAGGAGTTACTGCAAAGTGTTTTTTAACGTCCAGGGAGCCTGGGAGCGTAACATACTCATTAGACGAGCCACTCATTTATGTCCAGTCCGAAGGGCGAGTGGTATATTTGATTCGTCCAACACAACCAGGGGGCTCCTATTTCGGAAGTGATTTTACCCACTATATTTATTGGATACTCCACAAGATATTTTCTTTTTACTATTTTCGGCAATGCATTTTTGTAAAGTACGAAAAATAATTAACTATCTCCCTATCCACCTCAAAACTTATAAAGTCGGGTAATATGAACCCTGGTTGGCCAAATACAATGTTCCAAGCGAAATGGCATCGTTTCAAGGTAACCAACTCATACAGTGAGTACTTGCTATTAACACCAAGTGAGAGATAATGTCAGCTATGTCATCGCGAGTAACGCTTTGATGAGATGACGATATCTGTCTTGTACTAGAACAACACCTCCAGTTGTAATTCATTAGGTCAATGAAACAACAGTGCGCATATTGACATTTCATTCAACTCAAGCACATTATTCTAGCATTCTTAAAATTCTTTGTTTTTATGCTGTATACTTAGCAAAGAAGCTATATACCATAATGTATTAATGCCTCATTAATCCCCACCATTGATCGAACGGTATATCGAACCCACGGTCATCCAATCTCGATGTAGGGTAGGCACGATGATCATTACTCCCGGAGAGGTAGTATACTTAGAAAAACATACAAACACATAAGTTACAGGTAAGATAAGTCGATACAAACACATAAGTTACAGGTAAGTTAAGTCGATACAAACACATAAGTTATAGGTAATTCAAGTCGATCTTTGGCTATTCAGTTTAAGCCCTTTGGCTGTGGTTTTCTTCCTGTCAAAGATTTCAAAATTATTTGGCTCTGAAATATTTTGGATTTGAGCGTACCTGATGAAGGTTATTCCAGAAACGCGTCATACGTACTAAATCTAATATCTACGTTTTTATTACTAAATAACAAGTGAAATGCTGTTTAGCATATCTGTTAGTTTCACGTACAAGCACGTCAACCACACTGTGATCTTCGAACTCAAGAAACTTTAAAAAAAAATAATAATTATAAATTGGATGAATTAGGAGTGAAATTGACCGATCCTGTCTCTTCTTGCAATCTCGACTCTGGCAAATCAAACGTACCCGGATATACAAGAGAAACCCGGATATACAAGAGAAACACACGGTCCTCTGCTAGCTGGTACAGCTTCATCAATATTGATTTCTTCATCGGTATCTGTATCAATGTTTTTGCATATAACACTCTTTTATCAATGTCTGTCAAAAACGAAAAAAATGTCGCTTTGGCGTTCTACCGGTAAACGACAAAAATGTCGCTTTGGCGCTGAAAGGGTTAACACAGCCAAATTTCAAAACATTTAACCAAGTCCAAGGCAAGCTCAAGTTATTGAAGGGAAACCAAAACATGACGGACAAGGGTAAAACATAATGCAAAATTGGTCAACTAGAATAAAAGTAAATGAACACAAACCAATGTGTCCACAGATGAACGACAACGAATAACGACCCCAAAATAAGGTGTCCCTATCGATAGTATACTTGCAGAAATAGTGTTTTAGCATTTAATATGAAACCGGCACGGCCATGAATGCTCGCGCATCTGAAAATTATCTGGCAATTGCACGCAGTGCATCAAAAAGTGTCGAGATATTTTGGGCCGAGATATATTGGGGACGACTTTTTTTAGGGCCGAATCTAGTCTCGTTCAATCGAGCTGTCGTTCCTTTATTCGAGTTATCGTTCCTTACGAAATCTCAAAAGTTAACTTCCGCGTAGAAACAAAAATTCTTGTCAGTATGTCAGAAGAGATTTAATAAATTAAAAAATATCAATATAAGTAAAACAAGCTAACAAAATGACTTTTATTACACACGAGTTCCGAGTTTCAGTGGTATCGGACGTACGAGAGAGGGTACGAGACTTCAGGATCACCTTTGCGCTTTATGTTAAGAAGATCTTCATTAGTTGAGTGTGTTAGTGTGCTACACAGAACCGGTGTTTACAAAGCGTCGATGTTTTTTTTATTCGTCACTATGTTCAGCCATGTTTGTCAAAAATCCTAAGTACACATTTTAGACCATAAAGAGCTCACTCACGCTCGCATATAATCTGCTGTTTTTGTTTTTTTTTCATTTTCACGAGTCACCTTAACAAACAGTAAGTAGGAAGTCACAAACCTATATATACACTTTCAAAGTGTTTTTTTTTTTGTGCAGCCTGTTTTGTCCACACCTCCTTTTTTTTAATTCCACAAAAGTCACAGCCCGTGCTTAAAATGTACATTCCTTTATGAATAGGTTTGAATAAAGATGTTTCCATTTTCTAAGTAATATTATTAGCTGTAACAAAAACTGAGGAACGCAAAGTCATGGGTAACTAGACCGAATTATTCTGTCGTTAGAAAGCCCTTTCTATCATTCTATATTTATCGTTTACTTATTTGATCCGAAGGGTAATATGTCTCTCAGACCTGGGTAATATTATGGCATATTAACTGGACAAGACCACATTAATATCATTATTATACTGAGTGTCTAATTGTCCAGGTAATATGCCAAAATATTACCCAGGTAATATGTCAAAATATTACAGTATCAAATATCACTACAGAAACTTACACGAAGTATAATAATCATATATTTTGTCTTTGCAGTGAGAGAGGAAAACATGTTTTCAAATGTAAAAAAAAAGTTTTATTTAAAGTCGGTTCAATAAAAACAATACAACATAAGCTCTCGGGAGCTTTTCAAACCGACACGGATAATAATAGTCACGTGTTATGGGTGTCCATTTTGCCTATGTTTCTATTAGATTTTGGAACTGTTATTGTAACGAGTTAATAATAGTCTATATTTAGTTTTTCATTTTATTTTTCATTTTATTTTTTCATTTTATTTTTTTTTGTCTTCAATTTTATTACAATGGAGTTTTTATGACTGTTTTTAATTTTGTTGCTATAGGATGACATAAATGGAATATCATCGACATGTGGTCAGAATGTTGTTGTCAATGGCAACACAGCAAAATGGCGTAGTGTTGATTCAGGAGGTAGACTGTTTGTCGACAAACCATTAACACAACACCACGAACTCGTTTTAAAATTATCAGAAAGTGGCCATGCTGATGTAGGAATACTTACGGTCGATCCAAATTCCCTGTCAGATGTAACACAGGTTGGAAGCTTAAGCGAACTCATCGTGATTCAAAATGCCAAATTACACAACCAAGCCGGAATAATCCAGTTAAAGAGATCCCACAATGACGACAAAATTTGTCTTATAAGTGAAGGTCAAATTCAACATTTCAAAGTAAACAAATCTGATACGATATGGGTTACTGTCAACATTATATATGGCACCCTTAAAGTACAAATTGGTAAGTACAATGTATTTACTCAAGGTAGCCGGAGGACAAGAGTTCAGCTGTAATCAAGGGTAAAATTTAACTAGGGCCCAGTAACCCCAGTTGGATTTACAACTACAGGTGCAATCAGTGCCTATCACCACTAAAGCTGTGAATTCGAATCCCACTAATGGCGAGCTGTACTCAAAACAACATTATGTGATGAAGTTTGTTAGTAACTTGCGGCAAGTCGGTTTTTTTCCAGGTATTACTCCAGTTTCCTCTAGACACCAATAAAACTGACCGACACGATTTAACAGAATTATTGTTGAAAGTGGCGTTAAACACCAAAACATCTAGCACGAAATATTATCTTCGAGTTGTCCAATGAAATATTGTCTCTACTAGTGGCACAAATCATGCTACTCTTGTCACAAACCCGGTAATAAGTCATGAATGAGGAAAAGGTGAGATTGTGATTACGACAAACGGAACATATCCGTGGTCATTTGTGACACAGATATTCCGTAAGAAGAGTTTGAAGATATCAAAGAGGTAATCAGAATCCGTATATCGAAGAAAAACAGAAAACTCAATGACCAAAAGAAAAGTACAAACGACGATCTACAAAACATACATATAAAACTCGAGTAAAGATAGAGTAACACGAACCCCACTAAAAACCGAGGACGAACTCAGGTGCTCCGGAGGGGTAAACAGTTCCTGCTCCACTAGCATGTTTTTGTTGAATACAAGACTGTTATATTTATATGTTTTTTTTCAGATTCAGACTTTTTTAAAATTTTAGCAGTAAAGGGAGAAAATATATCTATCAGCTCTAATCAACGAGAAGCGCATTTAAATATTGTAAACCCTTGTGCCGTCTGTTTTTTTGAGAGGCGCATCATGAGAGGTGAAACGCTGTGTTTTAGCGTTGAGCCAATTGTTAAAGATGGAAAGGTTACACACAACTTTAGCTTTAAAGTAGCAATAACGGAAATAAATCCAGCAGAATTCTTGCCAGCAAAGCCATATTTATATGATATAACATGCCTCCCCGTTTCCCATTTTAAAAAGTCATTTAAGAAAGTGCAAGGCGAGATTAAGTTTGAATATACCACCGACGGATTAGCTAGGGTCCTGTGCAAGACAAAAGAATTCATATTACAAAACATTACATTTGAGAAATCATATCTACTTATAGAGTTATGTAAGGTAAAACTTAAATATCCGTATAAAAGGAACGAATCCGTTCCACCGGAAGATGTACCGGATAATCTAGGAATACCGGCCGATGTTATGTATACAGCAACAATAATAAACGAGTCCGAGTCTGTTTATGCTAACAGTAAAATTCAGTTAGATTTAATCAGGCGAGAGGTAGATAACCTATCGATATACAGCAACGAAAATAACGAATCGATCTATGATGATCTGCTACCTGGTGGAGGTGAGGCAGTAGAAGGTATATATAAGAGATTACAGTTCATTGAAGAACGTCTGTTCAACAATACTAGATACACTAGTTCTCTAGAATGTGATATCAAAGAGATAAAAACGATACTTGAAGGATTCTCTAGAAAAAATGTGCCGATTTCTCCTCCGATCTCAGAAGTCGACGAACGTTCGGTAGAAGAAGTTATTCAGCCAAATTATACCGAATTCGTACAATTACTAGACACAGTTCCTTTCATAGATCGTATGTTTGAAAAGTCACACTTGACCTTAGAGGAGTACGAGCGTATTAGAATATTAAGTCAGACGAACCGAGTCGAAGCCAACAGGGATCTTTCCATGATAATATTCCGTAGACAGAGTGTTGACCTTGCAATATTTAAACAGTTCTTAATAGAGACAAAACAAGATGGCGTTTTAGGCAAATTATTTCCAAAGAAATGAAAATTTTAGATTAAAATGTTTGACTCCAACAGGGATCTTACTAGTGTAATACTCCTTAGACATTGTGTGGATCTCTAACAATATTAAAACTATGTTTACTAAATACAAGACAAGATGGCATTTTAGTCAAATTGTTTACAAAGAAGTAAAAACAAAATTAGGTGAAGATGAATTTGTTCTCAGAATATACAGTATTATAATATAGTATACAATATTTCATGTAGATTTCTTTGTAAAAAAAAATGCAATACTTGTCGATATTTTTAATAATCTTCCTTTATAATATACCAAAAAAGTAGAGAATTTGCGAACGAGTTAAAATATTGCATCTTGACCGATATTGCATTCCATTCTTTCTCCTTAAATTTGGTAAGCACAAGAGAGGTTCCGAGTTGAACTATATTTGCACGCAAGCAGACGAGAGATTAACACGATTTGCGAAATTATATTGAATACATGTTGCAAAGAAATATGGTGAAATGTAATTGTTACAGACTGAAATATTTGGTGTTATATTATAAAAGGGTAATTGCACTAACCCTATATTATGTTGCATCAAAACCGAATTATTTGTCATGACCAATAAGACGGTCATTGTCACTTTTGTAAGAATTATTTTTTTATTATTGAATAAACGTAAGAGAAAATCGAAGGGACAATTAAAAAAATGGACAATCACAAGCACTTGTTTCATTCAAAAAATATATGCCCCCTCCTCTTCCTTACTTGGAGGTAAACATCTGCCCTTTTCCCCTTCCCCACTTCGCTTCAATATTTTTCGCTTATTTGTGATCCTTTCGCTGACCCAATTATATCGTTACACTCCCGAGATATTTCTCTTTTCGACTGCCACATTTAAATATACCTACCGGGCCCCCACAGACAGCATTTTTCATTTTTGTCACATAAGAGACAGGACGAAGTCAATCAAAGCAAAGCCCACAAAACAGAAAACTAAAACAACGAACAACACGGACTGTAGATTCTTAAAAAAATAATCAACGAGATCCATGGTGGGTATTGTGGATTAGGGGTTAGGTCGTGGTGTTTAACGCCACTTTCAACAATATTACGGTTAGTTTAATTTTAGTTTAATATTATTTTATTGCAAATAAAACAGCAATGGGATTGGACAAAAATTTATGGACTGTCCTCTCCCTACAAATAATACACATAATAATGTCAACAAAAATAGCACATACACAAATATAAATAATATTCAACAGAATATAGTGAAACATGGGAAATAAATTGATGTTGATGTAGACCAGATGACCGACCACTGATTAGAATCTTTTTGTTTGTCTAATATATGCTCGAACTTTATTGAAGATATTAGAATTTTCGTTTATATTAATTTCATTGTTTCCAAAGAGTAATGTTTCTATATTTTTGTTGGTTTCTCTTGGGGTCATTTGTAATGTTTATACGATATAAATCAGAATTATATTACGGTTAAGTCGTGGCGGTCAGTTTTATTGGCAGAGGAAGCAGGAATACACAGAGAAAACCATACGTGCCGCAAGTCACTGACAAACGTTATCACATAATGCTGTATCGAGTACACCTCGCCATGAGCGGGATTCACTGTGATGCCAAGAGTCTCTCCAAATGTGCAACTTTTTGTTTATCAGCGGTCAAAACCGTTATTCAAAGTAATTGTGACACTAGTTACACGATGGGCGCCACTAGTGGACATGGAACTGATAACTCTCCCAGAGCACATGAGTTCATTCCCCGATTTTTAGTGGGGTTATGTTGCTCACAGCTTTCTGTGTAGTGTTTTGTAAAATCAAGCTGAAAAAAAAAGTCAGCAACACGGACCCCACCAAAAAAACCCGAGGGTGAAGCAAAGTACTTGCAAAGGATAAAGAGTTCCTGTTACTTATAAGACACTCGCCGTGTTACTCAATATAGTCAAGGCGGGTTGTTACGTACAAGACACTCGCAGTGTTACTTAATATAGTCACGGAGGGTTGTTACTTATAAGACACTCGCAGTGTTACTCAATATAGTCAAGGCGGGTTGTTACTTATAAGACACTCGCAGTGTTACTCAATATAGTCACGGAGGGTTGTTACTTATAAGACACTCGCCGTGTTACTCAATGTAGTCAAGGCAGGTTGTTACTTATAAGACACTCGCCGGTTACTCAATATAGTCAAGGCAGGTTGTTACTTATAAGACACTCGCCGTGTTACTCAATATAGTCAAGGCGGGTTGTTACTTATAAGACACTCGCCGTGTTACTCAATATAGTCAAGGCAGGTTGTTACTTATAAGACACTCGCCGGTTACTCAATATAGTCAAGGCAGGTTGTTACTTATAAGACACTCGCCGTGTTACTCAATATAGTCAAGGCGGGTTGTTACTTATAAGACACTCGCCGTGTTACTCAATATAGTCAAGGCGGGTTGTTACTTATAAGACACTCGCCGTGTTACTCAATATAGTCAAGGCGGGTTGTTACTTATAAGACACTCGCCGGTTACTCAATATAGTCAAGGCAGGTTGTTACTTATAAGACACTCGCCGTGTTACTCAATATAGTCAAGGCGGGTTGTTACTTATAAGACACTCGCCGTGTTACTCAATATAGTCAAGGCAGGTTGTTACTTATAAGACACTCGCCGTGTTACTCAATATAGTCAAGGCGGGTTGTTACTTATAAGACACTCGCCGTGTTACTTAATATAGTCAAGGCGGGTTGTTACTTATAAGACACTCACCGTGTTACTTAATATAGTCAAGGCGGGTTGTTACTTATAAGACACTCGCAGTGTTACTCAATATAGTCAAGGCGGGTTGTTACTTACAAGACACTCGCAGTGTTACTTAATATAGTCACGGAGGGTTGTTACTTATAAGACACTCACCGTGTTACTTAATATAGTCAAGGCGGGTTGTTACTTATAAGACACTCGCAGTGTTACTCAATATAGTCAAGGCGGGTTGTTACCTATAAGACACTCGCCGTGTTACTCAATATAGTCAAGGCAGGTTGTTACTTACAAGACACTCGCCGTGTTACTCAATATAGTCAAGGCGGGTTGTTACTTATAAGACACTCGCCGTGTTACTTAATATAGTCAAGGCGGGTTGTTACTTATAAGACACTCGCCGTGTTACTCAATATAGTCAAGGCGGGTTGTTACTTATAAGACACTCGCAGTGTTACTCAATATAGTCAAGGCGGGTTGTTACTTATAAGACACTCGCAGTGTTACTCAATATAGTCAAGGCGGGTTGTTACTTATAAGACACTCGCAATGTTACTCAATATAGTCAAGGCGGCTTGTTACTTATAAGACACTCGCCGTGTTACTCAATATAGTCAAGGCGGGTTGTTACTTATAAGACACTCGCCGCGTTACTCAATATAGTCAAGGCAGGTTGTTACTTATAAGACACTCGCCGTGTTACTCAATATAGTCAAGGCGGGTTGTTACTTATAAGACACTCGCAGTGTTACTCAATATAGTCAAGGCGGGTTGTTACTTATAAGACACTCGCCGTGTTACTTAATATAGTCAAGGCGGGTTGTTACTTATAAGACACTCGCGGTTACTTAATATAGTCAAGGCGGGTTGTTACTTATAAGACACTCGCGGTTACTTAATATAGTCAAGGCGGGTTGTTACTTATAAGACACTCGCGGTTACTCAATATAGTCAAGGCGGGTTGTTACTTATAAGACACTCGCCGCGTTACTCAATATAGTCAAGGCAGGTTGTTACTTATAAGACACTCGCCGTGTTACTCAATATAGTCAAGGCAGGTTGTTACTTATAAGACACTCGCCGTGTTACTTAATATAGTCAAGGCGGGTTGTTACTTATAAGACACTCGCAGTGTTACTCAATATAGTCAAGGCGGGTTGTTACTTATAAGACACTCGCCGTGTTACTCAATATAGTCAAGGCGGGTTGTTACTTACAAGACACTCGCCGTGTTACTCAATATAGTCAAGGCGGGTTGTTACTTACAAGACACTCGCAGTGTTACTCAATATAGTCAAGGCGGGTTGTTACTTATAAGACACTCGCCGTATTACTCAATATAGTCAAGGCGGGTTGTTACTTATAAGGCACTCGCCGTATTACTTAATATAGTCAAGGCGGGTTGTTACTTATAAGACACTCGCCGTGTTACTCAATATAGTCAAGGCGGGTTGTTACTTATAAGACACTCGCCGTATTACTCAATATAGTCAAGGCGGGTTGTTACTTATAAGACACTCGCAGTGTTACTCAATATAGTCAAGGCGGGTTGTTACTTATAAGACACTCGCCGTATTACTTAATATAGTCAAGGCGGGTTGTTACTTATAAGACACTCGCAGTGTTACTCAATATAGTCAAGGCGGGTTGTTACTTATAAGACACTCGCCGTGTTACTTAATATAGTCAAGGCGGGTTGTTACTTATAAGACACTCGCAGTGTTACTTAATATAGTCAAGGCGGGTTGTTACTTATAAGACACTCGCCGTGTTACTTAATATAGTCAAGGCGGGTTGTTACTTATAAGACACTCGCCGTGTTACTTAATATAGTCAAGGCGGGTTGTTACTTATAAGACACTCGCAGTGTTACTCAATATAGTCAAGGCGGGTTGTTACTTATAAGGCACTCGCCGTATTACTTAATATAGTCAAGGCGGGTTGTTACTTATAAGACACTCGCAGTGTTACTCAATATAGTCAAGGCGGGTTGTTACTTATAAGACACTCGCCGTGTTACTTAATATAGTCAAGGCGGGTTGTTACTTATAAGACACTCGCAGTGTTACTCAATATAGTCAAGGCGGGTTGTTACTTATAAGACACTCGCCGTGTTACTCAATATAGTCAAGGCGGGTTGTTACTTACAAGACACTCGCCGTGTTACTCAATATAGTCAAGGCGGGTTGTTACTTACAAGACACTCGCAGTGTTACTCAATATAGTCAAGGCGGGTTGTTACTTATAAGACACTCGCCGTATTACTCAATATAGTCAAGGCGGGTTGTTACTTATAAGACACTCGCCGTGTTACTCAATATAGTCAAGGCAGGTTGTTACTTATAAGACACTCGCCGTGTTACTCAATATAGTCAAGGCGAGTTGTTATTTATAAGGCACTCGCCGTGTTACTTAATATAGTCAAGGCGGGTTGTTACTTATAAGGCACTCGCCGTGTTACTCAATATAGTCAAGGCGAGTTGTTACTTATAAGGCACTCGCCGTGTTACTCAATATAGTCAAGGCGGGTTGTTACTTATAAGACACTCGCCGTATTACTCAATATAGTCAAGGCGGGTTGTTACTTATAAGACACTCGCCGTGTTACTCAATATAGTCAAGGCGGGTTGTTACTTATAAGACACTCGCCGTGTTACTCAATATAGTCAAGGCGAGTTGTTATTTATAAGGCACTCGCCGTGTTACTTAATATAGTCAAGGCGGGTTGTTACTTATAAGACACTCGCCGTATTACTCAATATAGTCAAGGCGGGTTGTTACTTATAAGACACTCGCCGTGTTACTCAATATAGTCAAGGCGGGTTGTTACTTATAAGACACTCGCCGTGTTACTCAATATAGTCAAGGCGAGTTGTTATTTATAAGGCACTCGCCGTGTTACTTAATATAGTCAAGGCGGGTTGTTACTTATAAGACACTCGCCGTGTTACTCAATATAGTCAAGGCGGGTTGTTACTTATAAGACACTCGCCGTGTTACTCAATATAGTCAAGGCGGGTTGTTACTTATAAGGCACTCGCCGTATTACTCAATATAGTCAAGGCGGGTTGTTACTTATAAGACACTCGCCGTGTTACTCAATATAGTCAAGGCGAGTTGTTACTTATAAGACACTCGCCGTGTTACTCAATATAGTCAAGGCGGGTTGTTACTTATAAGACACTCGCCGTATTACTCAATATAGTCAAGGCGGGTTGTTACTTATAAGACACTCGCCGTGTTACTTAATATAGTCAAGGCGGGTTGTTACTTATAAGACACTCACCGTGTTACTTAATATAGTCAAGGCGGGTTGTTACTTATAAGACACTCGCCGTGTTACTTAATATAGTCAAGGCGGGTTGTTACTTATAAGGCACTCGCCGTATTACTCAATATAGTCAAGGCGGGTTGTTACTTATAAGACACTCGCCGTGTTACTCAATATAGTCAAGGCGGGTTGTTACTTATAAGACACTCGCCGTGTTACTTAATATAGTCAAGGCGGGTTGTTACTTATAAGGCACTCGCCGTATTACTCAATATAGTCAAGGCGGGTTGTTACTTATAAGACACTCGCCGTGTTACTCAATATAGTCAAGGCGGGTTGTTACTTATAAGACACTCGCCGTGTTACTCAATATAGTCAAGGCGGGTTGTTACTTATAAGACACTCGCCGTGTTACTCAATATAGTCAAGGCGGGTTGTTACTTATAAGGCACTCGCCGTGTTACTCAATATAGTCAAGGCGGGTTGTTACTTATAAGACACTCGCCGTATTACTCAATATAGTCAAGGCGGGTTGTTACTTATAAGGCACTCGCCGTGTTACTTAATATAGTCAAGGCGGGTTGTTACTTATAAGACACTCGCCGTGTTACTTAATATAGTCAAGGCGGGTTGTTACTTATAAGGCACTCGCCGTGTTACTCAATATAGTCAAGGCAGGTTGTTACTTATAAGGCACTCGCCGTGTTACTCAATATAGTCAAGGCAGGTTGTTACTTATAAGGCACTCGCCGTATTACTCAATATAGTCAAGGCGGGTTGTTACTTATAAGACACTCACCGTGTTACTCAATATAGTCAAGGCGGGTTGTTACTTATAAGACACTCGCCGTGTTACTCAATATAGTCAAGGCAGGTTGTTACTTATAAGACACTCTCCGTGTTACTCAATATAGTCAAGGCAGGTTGTTACTTATAAGACACTCTCCGTGTTACTCAATATAGTCAAGGCGGGTTGTTACTTATAAGACACTCGCCGTGTTACTCAATATAGTCAAGGCGAGTTGTTACTTATAAGGCACTCGCCGTATTACTCAATATAGTCAAGGCGGGTACACCCTGCCCGAGTGGGATTCGAACTCACAACTTTAGTGGTGATATGTGACGATTGCATAGATAGTTGTAACTAACATACGATCACAACAGTGCCGGATTTAGATAGGCTATTCCTCATGTGTGGCCCCTCCCAATTCACCACCTTCACGAATGGAGGAAGATGGAAGTGTGCTATATTTAACATTCTGCAATATTCTGAAATGGAGTGTAACTGTGTGGAAAATTACAGAAGGGTTGTTTAGAAATTTAAAGTACAGTACTTTATGACAGCATAAGTGTGAAAGTTCAATAACAATGTAAAATATATAATACACCTTGGCCAGAGGCCAGAGGCTTCATGCTAGTGGAGAACCAACAAATACCAATTTTAATTTTTGTTTTGTTTTATCTCACGATCTACCACACTCAAGGCTAACATGCTTGAACTCACGATCTACCACACTCAAGTCTAGCACGCGTGAACTCACGATCTACCACACTCAAGGCTAGCACGCTTGAACTCACGATCTACCACACTCAAGGCTAGCACGCTAACCATTACATCACCAAGACAACAACTCACGATCTACCACACTCAATGCTAGCACGCTAACCATTACACCACCAAGAAAACAACTCACGATCTACCACACTCAAGGCTAGCACGCTAACCATTACACCACCAAGACAGGAACTCACAATCTACCACACTCAAGGCTAGCACACTAACCATTACACCACCAAGACAACAACTCACGATCTACCACACTCAAGGCTAGCACACTAACCATTACACCACCAAGACAAGAACTCACGATCTACCACACTCAAGGCTAGCACACTAACCATTACATCACCAAGACAAGAACTCACGATCTACCACACTCAAGGCTAGCACACTAACCATTACACCACCAAGACAACAACTCACGATCTACCACACTCAAGGCTAGCACGCTAACCATTACACCACCAACTCACGATCTACCACACTCAAGGCTAGCACACTAACCATTACACCACCAAGACAACAACTCACGATCTACCACACTCAAGGCTAGCACACTAACCATTACACCGCCAAGACAAGAACTCACGATCTACCACACTCAAGGCTAGCACGCTGATCATTACACCACCAAGACAAGAACTCACGATCTACCACATTCAAGGCTAGCACACTAACCATTACACCACCAAGACAAGAACTCACGATCTACCACACTCAAGGCTAGCACACTAACCATTACACCACCAAGACAAGAACTCACGATCTACCACACTCAAGGCTAGCACGCTAACCATTACACCACCAAGACAAGAACTGACGATCTACCACACTCGAGGCTAGCACACTAACCATTACACCACCAAGACAAGAACTCACGATCTACCACACTCAAGGCTAGCACGCTAACCATTACATCACCAAGACAACAACTCACGATCTACCACGCTAACCATTACATCACCAAGACAAGAACTCACGATCTACCACACTCAAGGCTAGCACGCTAACCATTACACCACCAAGACAACAACTCACGATCTACCACACTCAAGGCTAGCACGCTAACCATTACTCTACCAAAACAAGAACTCACGATCTACCACACTCAAGGCTAGCACACTAACCATTACACCACCAAGACAAGAACTCACGATCTACCAAACTCAAGGCTAGCACGCTAACCATTACACCACCAAGACAACAACTCACGATCTACCACACTCAAGGCTAGCACGCTAACCATTACACCACCAAGACAAGAACTCACGATCTACCACACTCAAGGCTAGCACACTAACCATTACACCACCAAGACAACAACTCACGATCTACCACACTCAAGGCTAGCACGCTAACCATTACACCACCAAGACAACAACTCACGATCTACCACACTCAAGGCTAGCACACTAACCATTACACCACCAAGACAAGAACTCACGATCTACCACACTCAAGGCTAGCACGCTAACCATTACACCACCAAGACAACAACTCACGATCTACCACACTCAAGGCTAGCACACTAACCACTACACCACCAAGACAAGAACTCACGATCTACCACAATCAAGGCTAGCACGCTAACCATTACACCACCAAGACAACAACTCACGATCTACCACACTAACCATTACATCACCAAGACAACAACTCACGATCTACCACACTCAAGGCTAGCACACTAACCATTACACCACCAAGAAAAGAACTCGCGATCTACCACACTGAAGGCTAGCACGTTAACCATTACACCACCAAGACAACAACTCACGATCTACCACACTCAAGGCTAGCACGCTAACCATTACACCACCAAGACAACAACTCACGATCTACCACACTCAAGGCTAGCACACTAACCATTACACCATCAAGACAACAACTCACGATCTACCACACTCAAGGCTAGCACACTAACCATTACACCACCAAGACAACAACTCACGATCTACCACACTCAATGCTAGCACGCTGATCATTACACCACCAAGACAAGAACTCACGATCTACCACACTCAAGGCTAGCACGCTAACCATTACATCATCAAGACAAGAACTCACGATCTACCACACTCAAGGCTAGCACACTAACCATTACACCACCAAGACAAGAACTCACGATCTACCACACTCAAGGCTAGCACACTAACCATTACACCACCAAGACAACAACTCACGATCTACCACACTAACCATTACATCACCAAGACAAGAACTCACGATCTACCACACTCAAGGCTAGCACACTAACCATTACACCACGAAGAAAAGAACTCGCGATCTACCACACTGAAGGCTAGCACGTTAACCATTACACCACGAAGACAACAACTCACGATCTACCACACTAACCATTACATCAGCAAGACAACAACTCACGATCCACCACACTCAAGGCTAGCACGCTAACCATTACACCACCAAGACAAGAACTCACGATCTACCACACTAACCATTACACCACCAAGACAACAACTCACGATCTACCACACTCAAGGCTAGCACGCTAACCATTACACCACCAAGACAAGAACTCACGATCTACCACACTAACCATTACACCACCAAGACAACAACTCAAGGCTAGCACACTAACCACTACACCACCAAGACAAGAACTCACGATCTACCACACTAACCATTACACCACCAAGACAAGAACTCACGATCTACCACACTCAAGGCTAGCACACTAACCATTACACCACCAAGACAAGAACTCACGATCTACCACACTCAAGGCTAGCACACTAACCATTACAACACCAAGACAACAACTCACGATCTACCACACTCAAGGCTAGCACGCTAACCATTACACCACCAAGAAAACAACTCACGATCTACCACACTCAAGGCTAGCACGCTAACCATTACACCACCAAGAAAACAACTCACGATCTACCACACTCAAGGCTAGCACGCTAACCATTACACCACCAAGACAACAACTCACGATCTACCACACTCAAGGCTAGCACACTAACCATTACACCACCAAGACAACAACTCACGATCTACCACACTCAAGGCTAGCACACTAACCATTACACCACCAAGACAACAACTCACGATCTACCAAACTCAAGGCTAGCACGCTAACCATTACACCACCAAGACAACAACTCACGATCTACCACACTCAAGGCTAGCACACTAACCATTACACCACCAAGACAAGAACTCACGATCTACCACACTCAAGGCTAGCACGCTAACCATTACACCACCAAGACAAGAACTCAAGGCTAGCACACTAACCACTACACCACCAAGACAAGAACTCACGATCTACCACACTAACCATTACACCACCAAGACAAGAACTCACGATCTACCACACTCAAGGCTAGCACGCTAACCATTACACCACCAAGACAGGAACTCACGATCTACCACACTCAAGGCTAGCACACTAACCATTACACCACCAAGACAACAACTCACGATCTACCACACTCAAGGCTAGCACGCTAACCATTACACCACCAAGAAAACAACTCACGATCTACCACACTCAAGGCTAGCACGCTAACCATTACACCACCAAGACAACAACTCACGATCTACCACACTCAAGGCTAGCACACTAACCATTACACCACCAAGAAAGCAACTCACGATCTACCACACTCAAGGCTAGCACACTAACCATTACACCACCAAGACAACAACTCACGATCTACCAAACTCAAGGCTAGCACGCTAACCATTACACCACCAAGACAAGAACTCACGATCTACCACACTAACCATTACACCACCAAGACAAGAACTCACGATCTACCACACTCAAGGCTAGCACACTAACCATTACATCACCAAGACAAGAACTCACGATCTACCACACTAACCACTACACCACCAAGACAAGAACTCACGATCTACCACAATTAAGGCTAGCACGCTAACCATTACACCACCAAGACAACAACTCACGATCTACCACACTAACCATTACATCACCAAGACAACAACTCACGATCTACCACACTCAAGGCTAGCACACTAACCATTACACCACCAAGAAAAGAACTCGCGATCTACCACACTCAAGGCTAGCACGTTAACCATTACACCACCAAGACAACAACTCACGATCTACCACACTAACCATTACATCACCAAGACAACAACTCACGATCTACCACACTCAAGGCTAGCACGCTAACCATTACACCACCAAGACAAGAACTCACGATCTACCACACTCGAGGCTAGCACACTAACCATTACACCACCAAGACAAGAACTCACGATCTACCACACTCAAGGCTAGCACGCTAACCATTACACCACCAAGAAAACAACTCACGATCTACCACACTCAAGGCTAGCACGCTAACCATTACACCACCAAGACAACAACTCACGATCTACCACACTCAAGGCTAGCACACTAACCATTACACCACCAAGACAACAACTCACGATCTACCACACTCAAGGCTAGCACACTAACCATTACACCACCAAGACAACAACTCACGATCTACCAAACTCAAGGCTAGCACGCTAACCATTACACCACCAAGACAAGAACTCACGATCTACCACACTCAAGGCTAGCACACTAACCATTACACCACCAAGACAAGAACTCACGATCTACCACACTCAAGGCTAGCACACTAACCATTACATCACCAAGACAAGAACTCACGATCTACCACACTAACCACTACACCACCAAGACAAGAACTCACGATCTACCACAATCAAGGCTAGCACGCTAACCATTACACCACCAAGACAACAACTCACGATCTACCACACTAACCATTACATCACCAAGACAACAACTCACGATCTACCACACTCAAGGCTAGCACACTAACCATTACACCACCAAGAAAAGAACTCGCGATCTACCACACTCAAGGCTAGCACGTTAACCATTACACCACCAAGACAACAACTCACGATCTACCACACTAACCATTACATCACCAAGACAACAACTCACGATCTACCACACTCAAGGCTAGCACGCTAACCATTACACCACCAAGACAACAACTCACGATCTACCACACTCGAGGCTAGCACACTAACCATTACACCACCAAGACAACAACTCACGATCTACCACACTCAAGGCTAGCACGCTAACCATTACACCACCAAGACAACAACTCACGATCTACCACTCAAGGCTAGCACACTAACCATTACACCACCAAGACAACAACTCAAGGCTAGCACACTAACCATTACACCACCAAGACAAGAACTCACGATCTACCACACTCAAGGCTAGCACGCTAACCATTACACCACCAAGACAAGAACTCACGATCTACCACACTCAAGGCTAGCACGCTAACCATTACACCACCAAGACAAGAACTCACGATCTACCACACTCAAGGCTAGCACACTAACCATTACACCACCAAGACAACAACTCACGATCTACCAAACTCAAGGCTAGCACGCTAACCATTACACCACCAAGACAAGAACTCAAGGCTAGCACACTAACCATTACACCACCAAGACAACAACTCACGATCTACCAAACTCAAGGCTAGCACGCTAACCATTACACCACCAAGACAAGAACTCACGATCTACCACACTCAAGGCTAGCACACTAACCATTACAACACCAAGACAAGAACTCACGATCTACCACACTCAAGGCTAGCACACTAACCATTACACCACCAAGACAACAACTCACGATCTACCACACTCAAGGCTAGCACGCTAACCATTACACCACCAAGACAAGAACTCACGATCTACCACACTCAAGGCTAGCACGCTAACCATTACACCACCAAGACAAGAACTCACGATCTACCACACTCAAGGCTAGCACGCTAACCATTACACCACCAAGACAAGAACTCACGATCTACCACACTCAAGGCTAGCACACTAACCATTACATCACCAAGACAACAACTCACGATCTACCACACTCAAGGCTAGCACGCTAACCATTACACCACCAAGACAAGAACTCACGATCTACCACACTCAAGGCTAGCACGCTAACCATTACACCACCAAGACAAGAACTCACGATCTACCACACTCAAGGCTAGCACACTAACCATTACACCACCAAGACAACAACTCACGATCTACCAAACTCAAGGCTAGCACGCTAACCATTACACCACCAAGACAAGAACTCAAGGCTAGCACACTAACCATTACACCACCAAGACAACAACTCACGATCTACCAAACTCAAGGCTAGCACGCTAACCATTACACCACCAAGACAAGAACTCACGATCTACCACACTCAAGGCTAGCACACTAACCATTACACCACCAAGACAAGAACTCACGATCTACCACACTCAAGGCTAGCACGCTAACCATTACATCACCAAGACAAGAACTCACGATCTACCACACTCAAGGCTAGCATGCTAACCATTACACTACAGATGTCCTTGACTGTTTGTGTACTTATCACATAATTATGTACAATTTCTGAATGGGATTCTTTTAAGAAAAAATACCCAATTAAACTCTTCCAAATATATTTTATTGTACAAAATTTGAAGAAATTAAACCTACTCCACAAACAACTTAGTTCCTGTGTTTGAAGTGAAAATTTATAATCGTTCAAATGCCGATTTTTAGTGGGTTCGTGTTACTCGATCTTTAGTTTTATATGTATGTTTTGTCGATCGTTGTTTGTTCTTTTGTACTTTTTCTATTGGTCATTGTGTTGTGTTTGTTATTCTTTGATATACGGTTTCTGATTGTCCCTATTGTATCTTCAAACTCTTCTTAATTTAAGTAACAATAAAATCAACGAATACAGAAATAATTTTTTTAATGTTAAAATATTCTAACACTAACAATAAATATTTTCTTATCTGGGTTGGCATTAAACACCATAACGCCAACCCACTTTCAACAATATTTCAGTTATATTGTGGCGTCAGTTTTATTTGTGGAGCGACCTGGGGTGCACGAAGAAAACCACCGACCCGTCCCTATTCACGACCACAAAGGCCTCTTTTCACAATCTAATATATTTCATATAATTGTAGCCTAAAGTTAAGTGTCAAGTAAAAAGATTACATGTTCTATTCTGTTTTCATAATAAGACCAACACTATATAACTGAAATTTTGTTGAAACTGGCGTTAAACACCATAACCCTCTCCCTGTTACCTGTATATGTGTTCTAATATGTGTATTTACTTCATGATTGACCAAGCTTTTACAACATAGATCATTTTTACAAGGTACATCACCTGTATGTGTTACATGTTTTTTAAATTTATATTTCAAACTTTAAGCTCTTTATAACACATTCATAAGGTTAAAGGGAAACTTCGCGATTTTTTACATGTTAGCTAAATATGTTCCTGGTGATATAAAATACATATTCACAAAGTTTTATCGACATATTTCCACAAATAACGAAGCAAATCGCAAATTTGTAATTTTAATTTCTAATTTTTCAACTAGCTTGTGACGTTTTAAGCCAAAAATGCATTGTGGGATTGAAATTTAAAGTCTGGGTCGCTGATGTTAAATTCGCTTCATTTAAAGCGCTCAGAGGACTGTAATTTAAATCTAATAACCGTTGGAAAATTAAATACTGAAGTGAACAGCTACGTACTTTTTTGACATACAACTATTTTAAATGAACAAAATGTTTCATTTCCTTTATATTTACAACGGAAAGAGTGTTTTATAACAGTCACCTATATTCGCTATATATCGGATCCCTTTTACAATTATGTTCATTTTGTTTTACTGCTAATGTGCTGAAAAATATAATGGATAATTTTGACAACGCGTAACTTGTGTATTGATTGCTAGATTCTGTTTTAATCCCTTTTTTATAATCATTATTCGGCATGCTGTTTACTGTTATTTTGATCTCCGCATGTAGATGTCCGCTTGTGTGTTTTCTAGCCGGAGGGTAAAATTATACAGGTGTAAAATTCAAGGTGACCGGATTAATAAAATGGGAATTTGAATACACACTATTTGCTTTCCAAGACGAGTTGGTAGATCGTTTATTATCTATTAAAGATAAAATATTCTTAAAACATTAGAATAAATATAATGTTGAACTAACAGTTTATGTTTTAGATGTTAAAAAAGTATACACCATCCTTGAAATTATAAGTTTTCATTATGAGAGGCGCCAAATTGGTCTAACTATATATAGCTGTCTCATCATAATAATTTAACGATCGATGTTCATAAAAGATGTTATAATTTTAATATTAAATAAAACGATTTAGGCCTAAACGTTTAGAAATGAATTTTTCTTTTTAACAATAAAAAAAAATGATTATGATTTTACTCAATCATTATTTTAACAGTCGGTGTTCATAAAAGATGTTTTAATTAATTTAATTTTAATCAAAGGATTATGATTTTATTCAATCATTATTTTAACAGTCGGTGTTCATAAAAGATGTTTTAATTAATTTAATTTAATCAAATGATTATGATTTTACTCAATCAATATTTTTTTACTTTTCTTTTGTTCAACGCGTGTTGTTTGATTGGGAACATTTCTATATAAAGCACCGAAATTAACGTTTTAGCTTAAATATGTCGAGCTCAGGTACGGAAAGTGACTCTAGCGCCTCAAGTGATGTAGATTTCGACGACTATGGAGAGTTCGGTTATCAACTTGAACCAGAATATACGGAAGAAGAACTCAGACAAATGGAAGAGGCAGCGAGTGCCCAACGTCGGGAAATAGAGAACAACCCACGTCAGAACGACACAAATTTGATACCCACTGATATTCATTTAGACAAAGTTCGGAAGAGATCATGATCATGAGCGGTATAAACAGATGAAGGGCAGTCAAAAATTTAAAAGAGATTAGGCCACACCAAATTTACTTCTTGTTCTTCGGATTTTGTGCTAAAAACGTTGTCCAGAGCGAGCAAGTGATTTAAAAATGTTAATTTCTTTTCCTTTTTTTGCTTGTCATTTTTGATGAGCGAAACGTAAAATATATTTCTTATATTTTTCATGTATTTTCAGAAGCGAGAGACCATATTTTAATTTTAAATATTTTATTCTTCAATAAATTAAGGCAAATAATTCCTGAAGTAAGAAATGAAATGCGGGATTTACTTATTTTTATCCTCATTCTGAAAACGACAGGTACATTCACACCGGTTCACTCAACAGGGTACCTAATATTGCATAATGAGTTTAGGTCCACACAGGAAATCGCTAGGCAGAATATACAAGTGTCATTTTACATCCGGTCGACGGGCCTCTGACCGAATACCTGAATACATGTGTCACTAAAATTTTACCCCCTAAGGGTTGAAGGCATGTACAAGGAATATATACAAACAACGTACACAAGTCAAATACATAATAAGAACAGAAAATAAAATGAAAACAAATTACGCTACCCGTGACTAGAATAGTAGATGCAATACACATTTTAAAGGTTCTAATAGGTGATCAAAATACACGACCCTGATCACGTTGAAGTATACATTACGAATGGGTGCATATTAATGCACACTGTCGGATCAAAGGGGTGTTCGACAATTTCGTAAAATTCGTGTATAAATTGGGTAAAAATTGGCAAACAAGAGCCTGGTACCCCGTTTTCAAAACTGCTGGATCCGCACCTAATGCAGCAATGATTCATGGGCTATTTTCACAAAAAAATCTTAAGATTACCATTGATCGTAAGCTATATTGAATTGTTCATTTTTATCTTGATTTTTTTGTGCCCCATCAGAATGATGTAGCAACAACTAAAATTATGAAATAAAGCAGGGTGAACAGGGCAGGGTAGAAATTCTTTTTGCAAAATAGACAAAAAAACATTCGTATGCAATTTTTCCTTATAGAAAAAGATATTAAAATAAGTTTATTAACCAAATCAGGGCCCCAGGAAGGCATATACAAATAACAATTATGATTGATACACAACAACAATACATCAAACTAAATATTCGCGGTGAAATATCAATAATTGTGATGAACAAATTTTTTATGACTATTCTGAGATTAATCAGAAGGGTCCACCAGTTCGAAAGACGTGATTAAAAAAAACAAAATATGTTACGCTTTGTTTTTGTATAATAAACTTATTTATAATACTCATCGTCTGTAATTGTCAAATGAAATCTATTACAAATTATATGTTTACATAATCCTCTCAATTGTATGGCTTCCTGTCCTGTAACTTTCTGTGCTTTTAGCTTATGTGTATCTTTATTGTAGTGCATGCACGATCGATTACAAAGTGCGATCTTACTGAATAATGTCATTAAAACAATTTTGTCCCGTAGTATAGGCCTTTTTGGAATTTTTTTTTAACGAATTCAGGGAATTGTTCCGATGTCCGTTCTTTTTTTAACTTAATTTCGTAGTTCTTCAATTTTGGAAAAAAATCTTTTGTAAATGTGTCTCATTAAAGACGAACCCCCCCCCACCCCCACCCCCACCCCCCACCCCCGGATTCATTTGTTTTGCCATAATCTATAGAAGCAAAACCTATATCTGCAAAAAGTGATTGTGTAATAAATTCATATATTTAGAATAATAAGAAAAATAAAAAAGAATTACCATCAAGTTAAACAACCGTACGCCTGACAAGCCATATCGACACTGAATGAGGACCCTGGTTTGTCATGCTTGTTTTGGGGCGTGGTAGGATTTAGACGTCACGTGATACTTGGTATTGAGATGCTATCAAAATGGCCACTTCCATGTATCGTTGACAGAATTTTAAAATCGATTTCATTCCCTTATCCAACATAATAAAATGTTAATATACATATAAACATCCATATTTATACATCAGGAAAAACATATAAAAAATATTTTTTTTGCGAAGTTTCCCTTTAATGACCTATATATGCCTTCTCATATGCACCTTTAAATTAGAACTCACAATAAACTCTTTACCACATATACCACATCTATAAGGCTTATCACCTGTATGTGTTCTTATGTGCACTTTTAAGGTAGAATTTTTATTAAACCCTTTACCACATATACAACATTCATAAGGCTTATCACCTGTATGTGTTCTCATGTGCACCTTTAATGTAGAATTTTCAGTAAACCCTTTACCACATAAATCACATTTATAAGGCTTATCACCCGAATGTATTCTGATGTGCCCTTTTAAGGTAGAATTTTCAGTAAACCCTTTACCACATAAATGACATATATAAGGCTTATCACCTGTATGTGTTCTGATGTGCCCTTTTAAGGTAGAATTTTTATTAAACCCTTTACCACATAAATCACATTTATAAGGCTTATCACCTGTATGTATTCTCATGTGCCCTTTTAATGTAGAATTTTCAGTAAACCCTTCACCAAATAAATCACATTTATAAGGCTTATCACCTGTATGTGTTCTGATGTGCCCTTTTAAGATAGAATTTTTATTAAACCCTTTACCACATATATCACATTTATAAGGCTTATCACCTGTATGTGTTCTCATGTGCCCTTTTAAGGTAGAATTTACAGTAAACCCTTTACCACATAAATCACATTTATAAGGCTTATCACTTGTATGTGTTCTCATGTGCCCTTTTAAGGTTGAACTTACAGTAAACCCTTTACCACATAAATCACATTTATAAGGCTTATCACCTGTATGTGTTCTAATGTGCCCTGTTAAGTTAGAATTTTTATTAAACCCTTTACCACATATATCACATTTATAAGGCTTATCACCTGTATGTGTTCTCACGTGTTCTTTTAAGGTAGAATTTTCAGTAAAGCCTTTACCACATATATAACATTTATAAGGCTTATCACTTGTATGTGTTCTCATGTGCACTTTTAAGGTAGAATTTTCAGTAAACCCTTTACCACATAAATCACATTTATAAGGCTTATCACCTGTATGTATTCTCATGTGCTTTTTTAAGGTAGAATTGTCAGAAAATCCTTTATCACATAAATCACATTGATAAGGCTTATCACCTGTATGTATTCTCATGTGCCTTTTTAAGGTAGAATTCTCAGAAAACCCTTTATCACATAAATCACATTGATAAGGCTTATCACCTGTATGTGTTCTAATGTGTCTCTGTAGGTTTTGATTCTGTCCAAACCATTTATCACATATATCACATTTATAAGGTTTATCACCTGTGTGTGTTCTAATGTGTCTCTGCAGGTCTTCTCTCTGTCTAAACCCTTTATCACATATATCACATTTATAAGGTTTATCACCTGCATGCATTCCATCTCCATTTTGTAATCTCATATCATCCATTACCACAGCATCTCCTTGGTCACATTTGAATAAGTGTTCAATTTTTATTGTTTTACACTCATCTAAAATTTGACATTCTTTTTTGTTATTCCCATCACACGATTCTTTATTGCAGCCTGTTAAATCATGCATTGTACACTTATTCTGTGATAGAACCTTCCTATTAGCAGTTTTGTTTACACCATTTATATCTATTGGTAACATTAGATGGGCATCCATATTTCTGAAAAATAATTAAAAAAAAAGTCAATACAGGCACAACATGATACAACTGCAGTTTACAAGAGATTCCTCTTGCACCACATATTTTTAAAGTGATCATTTCAGCTCAAATTTTTTAGCACAAGATGTTGATGTGATGTTTTTTCTAATACAAATGTATATGCTTAAACATTGTTGGGGAGATAAAGCAAAGACGAATGAGATGGCTCGGACATGTGATGAGAATGGCACGGTGCACCCAATACAGGGGCGGATCCAGGATATCAAGATAGGGAGGGGGTGCAATTAAAAAAAATTGTGCCGAACGGAGGGAGGCGCGAAAAATTTTGGGGTATTTCGTGTGAAAAAACACGATTTTACGCCAAAAAATCTTATTCTTTCCAATTGCGGAGGGAGGCGTGAACATTTTTGGGGTATTTCGTGTGAAAATCACGATTTTAGCGTTTGGAGGCCACATTAGCACACGCACTGTAATCAGACGCCTCCACCATCAGGGAATGCGAGCGTGACGACCCATAAAACGTCCACAGTTGACATTACGTCATCGCCATGCTCGATTTGACTGGTCACATGATCATTTGGGGTGGACTATTCGCACATGGAGACGGGTCCACTGGTCTGATGAAAGTCGTTTTTTGTTACGCCCTACCGACGGTCGTGCAAGGGTTTGGTGCCAACGAAACACTTCATTTCAGGACAACCACATTTTGGGCACAACTGCCTTTGGGGGTGGGGGTGTAACTGTCTGGGGTTGTTTTTCCTTTGACTGTAAGTTGGACTTGTACGTTATTGATGGTAATCTGACAGGCCAAAAATACCGTGACCATGTGCTCGCTCCACGCGTAGTCCCCCATTTCGACAATCATGCGCTGGCTGACAGGCCAATGTTCATGGACGACAACGCTAGGCCACATAGAGCCCGAATTGTACAACATTTTTTACAGCAAGAGCTGTTCAGACAATTCCATGGCCTGCGATGTCGCCAGACATGAACCCTATAGAGCATGTATGGGACATTATTGGCCGAAAAATTAACCAACGCAATCCAAAATGTCAAAATATTGACGAATTAAGAACTGCTATCTTACAGGAGTGGCAACAGTTCCCCCAAGAACGGCTTAGGCATCTTGTGCGAAGCATGACGAGGCGTGTTACAAAACTTCACAATAAACACGGTGGATATACTCGTTATTGATTTTTATGCCTTACACATACGCACAATAGATGCATTTAAAAGTTCTTAAAATCTGAAGACTCTGCATTTTAATGCAATGTTAAAAACTTCCATCAAAGACAAACTGGTTTTTTTTTGTTTTTTTTTCACTATCACAGATTTTATTTAGTAAATATCTTGTTACATTTTTACTTCAGAGTCCAAGTTCCTCTGAAGTATCCCTGTGAAATTCTGTTTTGAATATCCAGGGAATTACTCAAAACTATAATTACATATAAAACTATTTTATTCTAATATATTCTTTTGCATAAGTTATGATCACAGTTTATTTAATATATGATTGAACAATGAATTCATTCCTAGTAATTTATTTTCCTTCATTTTTCTTTGAAATTCATTTTTAAATAACAGATAAACATCAATTGTCTTTGTCTTTTGTTCGGATACATAATAGGATTTGTAAATTGTAAATGCCAGTATAGTTAAAAAATAATTTAGGTGAAAATATTCTTTGTCGAAAATTTTGTATCCAAATACTAAATGTTGAAGTCTGATATTGTTTTCAAATTGGACCTTTTTTAACATTTCATTTATTTTATTCCAAAATATGTCTAAATATTTACACGACATAAAAAAGTGATCATAATCTTCTTTTACTTTACAAACATTACATAAACTGTCAGTTGATATTTTCCATTTGAACAGATGTGATTTGGTTGGAATAATAAATTGCAATAGTTTCCATCTAAATATTTTCAATTTGTTTTCTAACAAAATTTTAAAAATAAATTCATATAAGTCTGTTATATTTTGAAAATCTTGGATATCCAAGTAAGTTGTCCAAAAATGTATACCTATAGGTTTGATAAAAACTTTGTTTTTGATAATATTGTAAAAATCTTTGTTAACTAATTTATCCATATCAAATGGTTTTACGTTTTTCCAGCGCCTGTTTTGAACCCCATTTTTGCCACGTCATAGTCACGTCTTTCAGGATGATAAATACTTCGTAGATTAGTAATTTTAGAGCCCTTGGTGTAGTCTTTTAAGAAGTGTAAGAAAAATGGTGATATCTATTTTATTGTTTTAACAGTATTGATGTAAAAAAATATATCGATAAAAATATAGGGTGGTGCTTAACTTTTGTCGGAGTGTATATATAACTCTGTCTTCAATAGCAAATAGATTCAAAGCCAAATGGGCTATAAATGTACATGTGTAATTCTAAACTAAATTAATCAGCCAAATTGGCTCAATTCAAATAACTTGTCAATGTGCTACATAACTCTGTCTTCAATAACAAATAGATTCCCAAGCCAAATGGATTCTAAACTAAACTAATCAGCCAAATTGGCTCAATTCAAATAACTTGTGCTACATAACTCTGTCTTCAATAACAAATAGATTCCCAAGCCAAATGGGCTATAAATGTGTAATTCTAAATTAAACTAATCAGCCAAGTTGGCTCAATTCAAATAGCTTGTGCTATAAATGTGTAATTCTTTCACAATACTGGATCCAACTATCCATACTTTAATTGTTCTGCCTATAATTCTTAGATAGAATTTAAATGCCAATTCCCAAGTTTTAAGGTTACACAAAACTATCGAAGAGAAAATTAAAAATTAACTATGAACAATATTTACTTACTTTCAAGTTAGAACTGACAAAATTACTTATAACCCGATATATTTCTTGTAGACCTTTGATTTCCACCTGCCATTTTATTTGGTTTTCCGGCATGCCATCGATGGCACAACAACCATCTGATAATAACATTAGTTTATATATGATCAGCTAAACATCTAATAATAATATAAGTACCTGTACATATCAGCTAAACATCAGACAATAATATAAGTATGTATCAACTAAACATCTGACAATAATATAAGTACGTATCAACTAAACATCTGACAATAATATAAGTATGTATCAACTAAACATCTGACAATACTATAAGTATGTATCAACTAAACATCTGACAATAATATAAGTATGTATCAACTAAACATCTGACAATAATATAAGTATGTATCAACTAAACATCTGACAATAATATAAGTATGTATCAACTAAACATCTGACAATACTATAAGTATGTATCAACTAAACATCTGACAATACTATAAGTATGTATCAACTAAACATCTGACAATAATATAAGTATGTATCAACTAAACATCTGACAATACTATAAGTATGTATCAACTAAACATCTGACAATAATATAAGTATGTATCAACTAAACATCTGACAATAATATAAGTATGTATCAACTAAACATCTGACAATACTATAAGTATGTATCAACTAAACATCTGACAATAATATAAGTATGTATCAACTAAACATCTGACAATAATATAAGTATGTATCAACTAAACATCTGACAATAATATAAGTATGTATCAACTAAACATCTGACAATACCATAAGTATGTATCAACTAAACATCTGACAATAATATAAGTATGTATCAACTAAACATCTGACAATAATATAAGTATGTATCAACTAAACATCTGACAATACTATAAGTATGTATCAACTAAACATCTGACAATACTATAAGTATGTATCAACTAAACATCTGACAATAATATAAGTATGTATCAACTAAACATCTGACAATACTATAAGTATGTATCAACTAAACATCAGACAATAATATAAGTATGTATCAACTAAACATCTGACAATAATATAAGTATGTATCAACTAAACATCTGACAATACTATAAGTGTGTATCAACTAAACATCTGACAATACTATAAGTATGTATCAACTAAACATCTGACAATAATATAAGTATGTATCAACTAAACATCTGACAATACTATAAGTATGTATCAACTAAACATCTGACAATAATATAAGTATGTATCAACTAAACATCTGACAATAATATAAGTATGTATCAACTAAACATCTGACAATACTATAAGTATGTATCAACTAAACATCAGACAATAATATAAGTATGTATCAACTAAACATCTGACAATACTATAAGTATGTATCAACTAAACATCTGACAATACTATAAGTATGTATCAACTAAACATCAGACAATAATATAAGTATGTATCAACTAAACATCTGACAATACTATAAGTATGTATCAACTAAACATCAGACAATAATATAAGTATGTATCAACTAAACATCTGACAATAATATAAGTATGTATCAACTAAACATCTGACAATACTATAAGTATGTATCAACTAAACATCTGAAAATATTATAATTACGATCACCTAAAGATCTGAAAATAATATAATTACGTATCGGCTAAACATCTGGAAATAAAATAAGTACATATCAGCTACACATCTGGAAATAATATAAGTACGTATCAGCTAAACATCTGAAAATATTATAAGTACGATCAGCTAAACATCTGAAAATAATATAATTACGTATCAGCTAAACATCTGGAAATAATATAAATACATATCAGCTACACATCTGGAAATAAAATACATGTAAGTACGTATACGTATCAGCTAAACATCTGGAAATAATATATAGAGAATAATACATGGCAAAATCCGTATCATATGCCGTATCATCCCGAGAAACCAATATCATCCAGAGGGCAAAATAATGCAAGTACATATCAGCTAAACATCTGCTAACAAGGTAAGTACATATCAGCTAAATATCTGCTAACAAGGTAAGTACATATCAGCTAAACATCTGCTAACAAGGTAAGTACATATCAGCTAAACATCTGCTAACAAGGTAAGTACATATCAGCTAAACATCTGCTAACAAGGTAAGTACATATCAGCTAAACATCTGCTAACAAGGTAAGTACATATCAGCTAAACATCTGCTAACAAGATAAGTACATATCAGCTAAACATCTGCTAACAAGGTAAGTACATATCAGCTAAACATCTGCTAACAAGGTAAGTACATATCAGCTAAACATCTGCTAACAAGGTAAGTACATATCAGCTAAACATCTGCTAACAAGGTAAGTACATATCAGCTAAACATCTGCTAACAAGGTAAGTACATATCAGCTAAACATCTGCTAACAAGGTAAGTACATATCAGCTAAACATCTGCTAACAAGGTAAGTACATATCAGCTAAACATCTGCTAACAAGGTAAGTACATATCAGCTAAACATCTGCTAACAAGGTAAGTACATATCAGCTATACATCTGATAATAAGATAAATAAGTATCCACTAAAACATCTGATAATAACATTAGTTCATTTCAGATAAACATCTGAAAATAAGATAAAACATAAAAGCTAAATGTTTGAAAATAAGGTTAGTAATTATCATCTAAACATCTGAAATAAAACATCTGAAAATAAGATAAATAACATAACAGCTAAACGTCTGAAAATAAGGTTAGTAGTTATCATCTAAACATCTGAAATAAAACATCTGAAAATAAGATAAATAACATAATAGCTAAACGTCTGAAAATAAGGTTAGTAATTATCAGCTAAACATCTGAAATAAAACATCTGAAAATAAGATAAATAACATCAACAGCTAAACATCTGATAATAAGGTTAGTAGTTATCATCTAAACATCTGAAATAAGGTAAGTTCATGTCAGCTAAAACATCTGATAGTAAGATAAGTTCATATCAGTTAAAACATCTGAAATAAGATAAGTACATATCAACTAAAACATCTGATAGTAAGATAAGTACATATCAGTTAAAACATCTGATAATAAGATAAGTACATATCAACTAAAACATCTGATAGTAAGATAAGTACATATCAACTAAAACATCTGATAGTAAGATAAGTACATATCAGCTAAAACATCTGATAGTAAGATAAGTACATATCAGCTAAAACATCTGATAGTAAGATAAGTACATATCAGCTAAAACATCTGATAGTAAGATAAGTACATATCAGCTAAAACATCTGATAGTAAGATGAGTACATATCAGCTAAAACATCTGATAGTAAGATAAGTACATATCAGCTAAAACATCTGAAATAAGATAAGTACATATCAGCTAAAACATCTGAAATAAGATAAGTACATATCAGCTAAAACATCTGATAGTAAGATAAGTACATATCAGCTAAAACATCTGAAATAAGATAAGTACATATCAGCTAAAACATCTGAAATAAGATAAGTACATATCAGCTAAAACATCTGATAGTAAGATAAGTTCATATCAGCTAAAACATCTGATAGTAAGATAAGTACATATCAACCAAAACATCTGATAGTAAGATAAGTACATATCAACTAAAACATCTGATAGTAAGATAAATACATATCAACTAAAACATCTGATAATAAGATAAGTACATATCAACAAAAACATCTGATAGTAAGATAAGTACATATCAACTAAAACATCTGATAATAAGATAAGTACATATCAGCTAAAACATCTGATAGTAAGATAAGTACATATCAACTAAAACATCTGATAGTAAGATAAGTACATATCAACTAAAACATCTGATAATAAGATAAGTACATATCAACTAAAACATCTGATAGTAAGATAAGTACATATCAACTAAAACATCTGATAATAAGATAAGTACATATCAGCTAAAACATCTGATAGTAAGATAAGTACATATCAACTAAAACATCTGATAGTAAGATAAGTACATATCAGCTAAACATCTGATAGTAAGATAAGTACATATCAACTAAAACATCTGATAATAAGATAAGTACATATCAACTAAAACATCTGATAGTAAGATAAGTACATATCAGCTAAAACATCTGAAATAAGATAAGTACATATCAGCTAAAACATCTGATAGTAAGATAAGTTCATATCAGCTAAAACATCTGATAGTAAGATAAGTACATATCAGCTAAAACATCTGATAGTAAGATAAGTACATATCAACTAAAACATCTGATAGTAAGATAAGTACATATCAACTAAAACATCTGATAGTAAGATAAGTACATATCAACTAAAACATCTAATAGTAAGATAAGTACATATCAGCTAAAACATCTGATAGTAAGATAAGTACATATCAACTAAAACATCTGATAGTAAGATAAGTACATATCAACTAAAACATCTGATAGTAAGATAAGTACATATCAACTAAAACATCTGATAGTAAGATAAGTACATATCAACTAAAACATCTGATAGTAAGATAAGTACATATCAGCTAAAACATCTGATAGTAAGATAAGTACATATCAACTAAAACATCTGATAGTAAGATAAGTACATATCAACTAAAACATCTGATAGTAAGATAAGTACATATCAACTAAAACATCTGATAGTAAGATAAATACATATCAACTAAAACATCTGATAGTAAGATAAGTTCATATCAACTAAAACATCTGATAATAAGATAAGTACATATCAACTAAAACATCTGATAGTAAGATAAGTACATATCAGCTAAACATCTGATAGTAAGATAAGTACATATCAACTAAAACATCTGATAATAAGATAAGTACATATCAGCTAAAACATCTGATAGTAAGATAAGTACATATCAGCTAAAACATCTGATAGTAAGATGAGTACATATCAACTAAAACATCTGATAGTAAGATAAGTACATATCAACTAAACATCTGATAGTAAGACAAGTACATATCAACTAAAACATCTGATAGTAAGATAAGTACATATCAACTAAAACATCTGATAGTAAGGTTAGTAATTATCATCTAAAAATCTGAAATAATATAAGTACATACATGTACCAGCTATACATCTGATAGTAAGATAAGGACATATCAGCTAAACATCAGATAATAATATAAGTTCATTATCAGCCAAACATCCAATATGGCAATAATAAGATAAGTTAATATTAGCTAAGCACCTGATAATAAAGTGAGTACATATCAGCTAAACATCTGATAATAAAATAAGTACATATCAGCTAAACATCTGATAATAAGATAAGTACATATCAGCTAAACATCTGATAATAAGATAAGTACATATCAACTGAACATCTGATAATAAAATAAGTACATATCAGCTAAACATCTGATAATAAGATAAGTACATATCAGCTAAACATCTGATAATAAAATAAGTACATATCAGCTAAACATCTGATAATAAGATAAGTACATATCAGCTATACATCTGATAATAAGATAAGTACATATCAGCTAAGCATCTGAAAATAAGATAAGTACATATCAGCTAAGCATCTGATGATAAGGTTAGTAATTATCAGTTAAACATCTGCTAATAATATAAGTACATATCAGCTAAACACCTGATAAAGATAAGTTCATATCGGCTAAACATCCGATAATAATATAAGTACAAAATGTACATGTACATATCATCTAAACATCTGATAATAAGGTTCGTAATTATCAGCTAAACATCTGAAAACAAGATAAATACATCAGCTACACATCTGATATAAATAAGGTTAGTAATTGTCAGCTAAACATCTGCAATAAGGTAAGTTCATATCAGCTAAACATCTGCCAATAATATAAGTACTTATCAGCTAAACATCTGAAATTAAGATAAGTATGTATCAGGTAAACCTCTGATAATAAGGTAAGTGCATATCGGCTAAACATCTAAAAATAAGATAAGTTCAGATCTGCCAAGCATCTGATAAAATTAAAGATAAGTTCATATCAGCTAAACATCTGAAAATAAGATAAATATATATCAGATAAAGATCTGATATTAAAGTTAGTACTTATCAGCTAAAGATCTGATCTGATGATAAGGTACATTTGTACATTCATATCCACTAAACATATGAAATAAGACACTTCCTATAAGGGAAGCATCTGAAAAAGATAAGTACATGTCAGTTTAACATCTGATAATAAGGTAGGTACATGTCAGCTAAACATCTGATAATAAGGTAATTTCATATCAGCTAAACATCTGCTAATAATATAAGTACGTATCAGCTAAACATCTGATAATAAGGTAAGTACACCAGTTTGCAAGAGAGGCTGCCGACCACTATAAATGGCAAGCCCCATAAATCCATTTATCCTTAATTATATCCTTATATACATGTACCTTATATTTTTTATAACAAATTCCTTATACCAGTATCCTTATATACTTTATAAGTCCTTATATCCTTATTTATATACCATTGTGTTAAAACATCTGATAATAAGGTAGGTTCATATCAGCTAAGGGACTGACCATTTAACTTGCAGGGGGGGGGTTATGGTTTTTTGTTTCGTTCAGAAATCTTTTTTCGGACAACACAAGAGTTAGAATATTTTTTTTCCAGAATTTAACATTAGGTTATATGACAAAAACTCTGAATCAGATTATTTTTTTTTTCCTCCACCAAAATCAGAATATTTTTTTCAGCAACATTGGGAATCAGAATATTTTTTTTAGAAAAAAAAACATGGAAGTTAAATGGACCGTCCCTAAACATCTGATAATAAAGTTAGTAATTATCAGCTAAAATCTGATAATAAGTTAGTACATATCAGTTAAACATCTGAAAATAAGGTAAGTACAAATCAGTGAAACATCTGATAATAAGACAAGTACACATCAGCTAAACTTCTGATAATAAGACAAGTACACATCAGCTAAACTTCTGATAATAAGACAAGTACACATCAGCTAAACTTCTGATAATAAGACAAGTACACATCAGCTAAACTTCTGATAATAAGACAAGTACACATCAGCTAAACTTCTGATAATAAGACAAGTACACATCAGCTAAACTTCTGATAATAAGACAAGTACACATCAGCTAAACTTCTGATAATAAGACAAGTACACATCAGCTAAACTTCTGATAATAAGACAAGTACACATCAGCTAAACTTCTGATAATAAGACAAGTACACATCAGCTAAACTTCTGATAATAAGACAAGTACACATCAGCTAAACTTCTGATAATAAGACAAGTACACATCAGCTAAACTTCTGATAATAAGACAAGTACACGTCAGCTAAACTTCTGATAATAAGACAAGTACACATCAGCTAAACTTCTGATAATAAGACAAGTACACATCAGCTAAACTTCTGATAATAAGACAAGTACACATCAGCTAAACTTCTGATAATAAGACAAGTACACATCAGCTAAACTTCTGATAATAAGACAAGTACACATCAGCTAAACTTCTGATAATAAGACAAGTACACATCAGCTAAACTTCTGATAATAAGACAAGTACACATCAGCTAAACTTCTGATAATAAGACAAGTACACATCAGCTAAACTTCTGATAATAAGACAAGTACACATCAGCTAAACTTCTGATAATAAGACAAGTATATATCAATAAAACATCTGATAATCATGTTCTATATGCACCATCTGTATAACACGTTACATGTATATACTGAAATGTATCTGATAATCTTGTTTTCGCAACCATCGGTATAATAAATAAGGGTAATAACAAAAACACCTGATGCCCCCCCCCCCCCCCCCCTAAAATTGGAAAAATATGATTTTTTGGCGTAAAATCGTGATTTTTCACCCGAAATACCCCAAAATTTTTCGCGTCTCCCTCTGCTCGGCGCATTTTTTTTAAGTGCACCCCCCCCCCATAACTTGAAATCCTGGATCCGCCCCTGGGTATACCATATTATATACTAAAAATTTGTCCGATTATCATGTTTCTCCACCATCGGTATATACCCTTTTATATACTGAAATTTATCTGATAAGCATGCTACATGTATATGCAACATCAGTATACCACGCTATATACTAAAACATATCTAATAATCAAATTACATGCAACATGCTATTCTGTGTAGTATGCTTAAATTTATATGGACATTGTAACATTAGTAAAACATTATATACCGAGTGAAACACCAACAGTTGTTTTGCCAATACCAATACGAAAAGAATGTGAGCACATTCTCAATTGACCTAATGCAATTGCACCATGTATTTTATTTCTATTTTTATATCATTACTATTATTATTATTTTTTTTTTTTTTATTTTCTTTTTTATTTGAATGACTGAAAATTGATTACATGTAAGTGGTGAACCATCAAATTGACAAATAACACAAGCAATTAGATATTATACTTCTGCTTGTCTTCAGGCATTAAAATATTGATGATTTTCTGCATTTTTTTATGTGCAAGATCATGATTCCATGTGCACAAATACCAACAATACGCTTCTTATAATATTTTATCCATGTGTATCTGTTAATTAAAGACAATCGTCGTCTTTTGCAGTAAATGTATACATGTACCCCTATGGTTTGTATCACAAACTGATAAAGCACATGATCCGCAATGTTTGTTTGTTTTTGTTTTTTATTTATATACATGTACTGTGGCCAGACTGTGATGTTTTAACATTGGCTTAGATAAGTAAATGCATCATTTAATTTTAACATTATTATTTTGTGTGTATATCACGCCACGAGGCGACATTTTTGCAAGCTGAACACGCCGCACGCTACCAGTCTGAAAAGATGTGTGCTGTGAAGCCAGCCATTCATAATACATGTAACATGACAACAGTTTTCTCGATCAATATACCGACTTAATATTATAATTAAAATAGTAATACTCCCTGATTTTTTTAGAGAATTTTAAAAACACTTTTCCCCTTGATCGGTTTTTCTGTGATTCAGAAAGAAGGTACGGTGTCACAGTAAATTGTCACGTAACACCCGTCAAACTAAAAGCGGGATGACTCTTGCTCAAACCTGTGAACAATGAAATGTTTGCGGGAAAAAATTGCCTGATTCGCTGTGGATAACTGGATTTATTCTTCATATGAATAAATCTTATTATGAACCTGAAAGTGGAAATAAACTAGAGGTTCAGCACTGAGCTGAGCCTGTGTCGCTCACCTTTCATTCTGCTCTGAGGAAACATAATACAGAACCTTCCATAGCCTATAGGTGCTTCTCACCAAATTTCGGTTCGTTTTGGCAAAGCAGTTTCAGAGAAGAAGATTTTTAGAAAGCGACCAATCTAAAACAAGAATTGCCTGTGGCAGCCATGTTTGTTAATGGATCAAAACGAAATGAGCAACCTCTATAGAGGACCTTCCATAGATGCTTCTTACCAAGTTTCATATCATTTGGCCAAGCGGTTTCAGAGGAAAAGCTGTTTTAGAAATTGAACAATAAGAAACAAGAATTGTCTATGACGGCCATGTTTGTTAACGGATCAAAACGACATGAGCATTTCCCATAGAGGACCTTCTATAGATGCTTCCTACCAAGTTTCGGTCTACAAAAATGTATTTGGCCAAGCTGTGTCAGAGTAGAAGATTTTTTAGAAATTGACCAATCAGAAAAAAGAATTGCCTGTGGTGGCCATGCTTGTTAATGGATTGGGACAGAATGAGCAATCTTTATAGAGAACCTTCCATAGATGCTTCCTACCAAGTTTCGGTAAATTTGGCCATGTGGTTTCAGAGAAGATTTTTAGAAATAGACCAGTCAGAAACAAGAATTGCCTGTGGTGGCCATGTTTGTTAATGGAATTGGAACGAAATGAGTACTCTTTATAGAGGACCGCCCATAGATGCTTCCTACCAAGTTTCAGATCATTTGGCCAAGCGGTTTCAGAGGAGAAGAATTTTTTTAAATCAGCCAATCAGAAACAAGAATCGCCTGTGCTGGCCATGTTTGTTAATGGATCGGGACGGAATGAGCAATCTTTATAGAGGACCTTCCATAGATGCTTCCTACTAAGTTTCCGATCATTTGGCCAAGCGGTTTCAGAGGAGATTTTTAGAAATCAACCAATCAGAAATAATAATTGCCTGTGGTGGCCATGTTTGTTAATGGATCGGAATGAAATGAGCACTCTTGATAGAGGTCCGCCCATAGATGCTTCCTACCAAGTTTCGGTTCATTTAGCCAAGCGGTTTCAGAAGAGAAGAATTTTTCAAATCAGCCAATCAGAAACAAGTGTCGCCTGTGGCGGCCATGTTCGTTAACGGATCGGGACGAAATGAGCAATCTTTATAGAGGACCTTCCATAGATGGTTCCTACCAAGTTTCAGTTCATTTGGTTGAAGGGTTTTAGAGGCATATTTATCTGTAATTCAATTCAGATAACTGCATTTTGAATAGATACAAAATGTATCTATATTTAAACTAGAGTTATCTGCCTTTTAACAGAAAAAATGATTTTTTAGTTATCAATCAATCAGAAACAAGAATCGCCTGTGGCAGCCATGTTTGTTAACGGATCAAAATGAAATTAGCAATCTTTATAGAGGACCTTCCATAGATGCTTCCTACCAAGTTTCGGTTTATTTGGCTAAGCGGTTTCAGAGGAGAAGATTTTTTTTAAAATAGGCCAATCAGAAACAAGAATTGCCTGTGGTGGACATGTTTGTTAATGGATCGGGACAAAATGAGCAATCTTTATAGAGGACCTTCCATAGATGCTTCCTACCAAGTTTCAGTTCATATGGCTGAGGGGTTTCAGAGGAGAAGATTAAAATGTGAAAAGTTAACGGATGACGGATGCCAAGTGATGCCAAAAGCTCAAAATCCACTTGCAGAGGCTGACGCTTCAGAAGTTGAGGTTTGTGAAGAACAAACAGAAACGAAAGTGAGAAAATTCCTAGACTAGAGAAAGGAAGACTTTCCATGGTCAATGGGTTATTTATGAGTATGACTCTAATAAAAGTGTCCAACTCATATACCGTAGCTCTGGTAAAGATCAAAATATACAAATACAAATTCTTTATTAAGAAAGTTCAGGATTGAACATGTTTACATAAAAAGCAATTAAGTTGTAATATACAAAAGAGATATATTAATTAATTTCAGAACAATATATAATTAATATCAAGGCCAATGTATACCACAAAACTTGGCGTGATTAGTTGCTTTGTTTTATCATTTTTGATATGTTTTTAGATGTATGAAACTCTACTTTTTTTAAATTTTACGTGTATGAGGGGTGATACAGAAAAAATCAACGCGAGTAGCATAAAATCTCGCCATGCGAGATAATACGAGTTTCCACCATGTTTTGCAGTGTATTGTAAAGTCGAGACTCCATATTTGCATACGGTTGTGAATAAATGAAAGATGATACCAATTCAATTTTTTCAGCTATACACTGTAATTAAGACCACAGGCACATGGGGCATGGATTTCGTTTCCTCCTCCCCCCTTTTCTCTACTACCCCCCCTTTTTCAAAATTTTCATATAAATCATTCCTTTTTCAAAATTTTCATAATCATTCGTTTTTTCTTCATTTGACAATATCAGTAGACGTCATACATCATGAATAATACGTGTATTCTGTGTCCACAGTTTTTCGACTGATACAGTATAAGAGAGAAGGTAAGCAACTCCATTTTCATATTTCGCGCCATATCGCTCACCTCAGTTGGGAAACCCCCGTGTTTTTTACACTTTTTACCTTGTCTACATATGGTACTGTCGTATCAAACTGTTTCTAAGACAGTTACCTAATTGCTCATGTTCAAATTTCAGTCTGTACGTCCATCTTTTCCAAGAAATCTCGCAGAGAATAGCGAGGCAGCTTCGTTTCTAGGTCAAACTACATCATATCAGACGGAAGTGCAAGAACGGGAACCCTGGGATTTTTACGAATGGATTACCTGCAATGAAAAACCCAGATGCGCTCCGAATATTTTTCCCATAATGTTTTGGCGGGAAATATAAACCGCTGAAAAAACATAACAGCAGACGGATTATTTCGTAAAAATGGCACAACGACCATCTGAATATGGAAACATTGAAATAAATTGATGGTAAATAACTGTTCAAAAAGAAATTCAAACTGAGAAATAGATGATTGAATGGTTAGAACTGAAGTCAAAATTTCAATGAAAAAGAAATATTCAGCTTGCCTCTACTTCAAATTATTAAAATCATACCCAAACAAATACATATACAACTAAAAAGAAAAAAAAGAAATAAATAAAAAAAAAAAACAAAGGAAGAAGAAGCTGAGAACAGCTATTGAATGGGACTATGGCATTTTACCCTCTTCCTCAATAAAAGGGCTCCCAACTGATAAAAATGTGTAAGGGAGCCAGAGGGACCATTTAACTAAGGGGGCTATTTCTTTTTCAGGGGTAAAAAATAAATAACTTGTTTAACTATTTGAACGTGAAATAATAATTCGTGAACTTTTTTTGCGCATTTAACATCCTCGCAAAGAAAGCGAAAATTAAATACCCACCAAAATAACCACTTATACGGTAAAATAGGATTTTTTTTTCTGGATTTCAACACTGATTTCTGTCACTGCTGAAAAGTGGAGTTACACAAGTTATTTATTTTTTACCCCTGTAAGACAGATTATTGTTTTATAAAATCAGTGACATGAAATGAAAAAGAAATAGCCCCCTTAGTTAAATGGTCTCTCTGGCTCCCTTACACATTTTTATCAGTTGGGAGCCCTTTTATTGAGGAAGGGGGTAAAATGCCATAGTCCCATTCAATAGCTGTTCTCAGCTTCTTCTTCCTTTGTTTTTTTTTATTTGTTTTTTTTTTAGTTGTATATGTATTTGTTTGGGTATGATTTTAATAATTTGAAGTAGAGGCAAGCTGAATATTTCTTTTTCATTGAAATTTTGACTTCAGTTCTAACCATTCAATCATCTATTTCTCAGTTTGAATTTCTTTTTGAACAGTTATTTACCATCAAATTATTTCAATGTTTCCATATTCAGATGGTCGTTGTGCAATTTTTACGAAATAATCCGTCTGCTGTTATGTTTTTTCAGCGGTTTATATTTCCCGCCAAAACATTATGGGAAAAATATTCGGAGCGCATCTGGGTTTTTCATTGCAGGTAATCCATTCGTAAAAATCCCAGGGTTCCCGTTCTTGCACTTCTGTCTGATATGATGTAGTTTGACCTAAAAACGAAGCTGCCTCGCTATTCTCTGCGAGATTTCTTGGAAAAGATGGACGTACAGACTGAAATTAGAACATGGGCAATTAGGTAAGTGTCTTAGAAACAGTTTGATACGACAGTGCCATATGTAGACAAGGTAAAAAGTGTAAAAAACACGGGGGTTTCCCAACTGAGGTGAGCGATATGGCGCGAAATATGAAAATGGAGTTGCTTACCTTCTCTCTTATACTGTATCAGTCGAAAAACTGTGGACACAGAATACACGTATTATTCATGATGTACGACGTCTACTGATATTGTCAAATGAAGAAAAAACGATTATGAAAATTTTGAAAAAGGAATGATTTATATGAAAATTTTGAAAAAAGGGGGGGGGGGTAGTAGAGAAAAGGGGGGAAGAGGAAACGAAATCCATGCCCCATGCGCCTGTGATTAAGACAACTATTTGTAATAACAATCACAGCTAAAAACATCTTTTTTGAGTGTCGTATAATATAAAAAACCTGGCATTACACCAAAATTGTTTATTTTGTCTCAGCAGAAAAAAATATTTATGACAAAGTTATTTCAGCTGTTCATTTTAGTTCACTATTTCAAACAGCAAATACAAATGTAACAACAATGTGGGTCAATAAAGTATAAATATATTAGGTGTCAAACCACTAATTCACCAATCAGAGCTTGGAACATATACGAAAGTAGTCCCTTTTCAAGAAAAAAGTTTCTTTCACTTTGTAGTATTGTGAAAACTACTGAATGGAATGGACTAATTAAAATTGATAATTGAAGTTAAATAAATAGGGATAATTTTGAGCCCAAATTTGATGGATTTAGTTGTATTTTAATACCTCTATGGAGGATTTGATGCATGACCTATAAATAGTGAATTTCTTGGGGATGACCGAGCTATTTTTAGAGTAGGTGCTTTCCGTAGCATGGCATTTCACTGCAAGATTTTAAACATGCCCTGATATTTTGACAGAACGTAGAGGAAGCATGTACGTTTCAGAAAATATATGGTCTTCGAAAGGTTAAGCTTAAGATAAAATGACCAGGTAGGCTCGAAAAAACACAAATTTAGTAGAAAACCTTAAAGAAATTAATTAGTGGTTTGACACCTTAAGATAAAAACGTCAAAATTATCTTTTGTTGCTATCATGTTCAAATTAGCCTAAACATGTCACAACAGACCCAGAGTGACATTTTTCATACAAAAATGTTACAAAATGCATTGTGGTGTCAGATTACATGGTCAAAATGCATGTTATGTAATATTTTGGAATATTGCTCCCAAACACTGGATATACATGGACACCGGGTATTGCAACTCATTTTCTTTTTCTTTATGACTTTATAATTATTGGGAATATGTCATTGAATGTGTTTTTGCAGTGGAAGGGCATATAATATTGAAAATATGGTTGATATTAAGAATTTAAAAAATTTCATCATGCGGCAGTTTGTTGACTTCAAATATAGGATATGGTGATATCATGATTGGATTTTTTTCAATCCTACACATTTTTCCTGGTAAATTTTGATAGTTTCAGTTAGAATACATGTACAATGTACTTACAAAATAATATAAGGCTATAGAAAGCAGTTTTAATTGAAAATTATGTAGTAAAAACCTGGTAATTTAAGTGATCCCAGAAAAATTATTTTGACTGCTTAGCATTTTCTGTTAATTTTTCAAATTGTCAATTTGAATTTCATGTTTTAGAGTATTATTTGGCTGTAACAGTACATTTGAACATCCAGCTTACTTAAACAGTGGACAAAACGATGTGGAAGCATATATTTATTGAGTTTTGGGGGAAATTATAGTTGTGCACCATCAGAAATTCCAAGACTTGAATATCAATAAATCATATTTTTGCAAATTTGATGGAATTAGAAGGAATTTCAACTAAAGATGCATATACCAAAACATATTTTATGTCTTAAACCACATAATTTATGGGATAAAAGCATGAATTAAGAAAATTAAGAATGATATGAGCTCATTTTATGGGACGAAAAAAAGGGGGGCTAAATGCAAACATTTCATAGTATTAAGCTATTAAATATACAACTGAGGCATATATATGTGCTAAGATTGCTTATTATGTTAGAAACTAGCTTATTAACTGTAAAATATAAGAGAATAGGTAAGTTTTGGTAGGTGCTTTCCGTAGCATGGCATTTCACTGCAAGATTTTAAACATGCCCTGATATTTTGACAGAACGTAGAGGAATCATGTACGTTTCAGAAAATATATGGTCTTTGAAAGGTTAAACTTAAGATAAAATGACCAGGTAGGCTCGAAAAAACACAAATTTAGTAGAAAACCTTAAAGAAATTAATTAGCGGTTTGACACCTATTAAACACAATATACATTCTTTCTTTTATCCATACGTTAAAGTCACATGACCAAGTGTTTTGAAATGCTACAAGTTGTTATTTTGTTTCACTCATTGTCAGACTTTTTACATTTTACAGATTAGATGAATAAGAAATCACATGTTTTGTGAGACATTTTTCTCAATTGATTAAACCCACGAGTCCAAATTCGGTCATATAACCTTTAACCCAAGTTTGTAAACAAAGTAACCGACCGTGTCTTCCGCGACACAGAAATGTTTTTTTAAAAATGGGCATTAGCTAAAATGGCAGAAATTGGCATCTTGAGGGTTTCTTCTGTTATTTTACCTGTTTGAATCTCAATTTTGTTAAGATACTTGGCAATTTCCAACTAGGTCATCACTATTATTGTTTGACAGTCACAGGTCACGTGCTCGCTACGACGTCATCTAATGAATATGCAAATTTGTCGACCCACGACGATATCTTATTTACGTGGATAGTGACTGTTGTTTTGTCCCCAAGAATATTTATCCCGTCTGAAGAATTTACAGGATATAAATCAAATATAGCCAGATTACATTAAACAAACAGAATTATCATATACCTTTTTCAAACTGTCATATGAGATACATAAATGAGACTGTTTCTAAAATCAGGGGACGCTGTAAAGTTCTTTTGTTCTTTTGTATGGAGGTAAATAAAAGTTTAGCTGATTACCAACATTAACTTAACGTTAACTGAACCACACAATGTACATCAAATAGTGAACAACATCACATCTTTTAGCGCCAAATATATTATTAGATATATAGTATTTTACTATTTAAATCCTTGGATAATCCCATATATTATAAAATTCCATCCTTTATTTTTTTTTAACAAAGTCTTATTATAGATTATGTTTTAGAGGGTACCGAGACGTTTCGCCCCGATTACCTGTCCGCCCCGGGTCCATTTGTAATCATAAATATCATCCCTAGAATAAAATGTCCTAGGGGATTTAATTTTTAGAGAAAAAAAATATTTTTATGGCTTTAAAATGGATAAAAAGATTAAGGAAAAAATATCCTAGTCATCAATAGTTTATCCTATCTGATGGATAAAATATTATAGCTAATTTGTCCTTTAGATGATTTATTATCCTAAAGGGATAAAATGAATAACAATTATTATATCCTAGGATATTAAATTAATGAAAGATTATCCTATGTTACATTATATCATTTATATTCTATCCTATCATATTCTATGTATTCGTCAGTATTGTCCTTTGAGGATTAAATCTTTAAATGATTTATTATCCTAAAGGGATAAAATGAATAACAATGATTATATCCTAGGATATAAAATTAATGAAAGAATATCCTATGGGACAATATATGATTTATAATACATCATTAATATTCTAAGTTACTAACACATTTTATTCAATATGTCTTAAAGAAATGTTATTCATGAAAAAAGATTAGTACATTACTGTAATCATAAATATCATCCCTAGTATACAATTTGTGTACAACTATTATCCATCTGGGATATTATATCAGAGAAATGTTATCCTAAGTTTTTAAGAAATAATATCCTAGGGAAAGGATATTATTTTTACACAATGGATAAATTTCTTAAATATTTTATCCCAGAAGGATAAAATTTGTACTCAAATGTTATCCTCCGAACACTATCATAGGTAGAATATAATAATTTGCTACACATATATGCATTCGCACCGGGTCGTTTTGCCCCGGAAAGTTAGTCGATTCACCTCACTTAATCGCTATTATATAATAATAGATGAAGCCTTTTTCGACAATTTTTTTATTTATTTATTAGTTGTATACAAAAAAAAATAATAACATAAAAATAAAATAAAAATAATAAAAATATATGATATACAACGAAGTTAACATCATCATGATGTTATATTATAATATTTAATAATTATTGGTCAATTATTAAAGGGATATTAAAGCTCATTTTGGTAATTTGTTGTATCTCATGAAAACTTGCAATTGGTTCAATAAATGATATTTATGAAACATTAACCCGGTTTTTATCAATGAAACTTTGTAAAAGTGACATAATTCGTTGATAATTCTGTCATATCTTGCGGTCTTTGCCAATAATTGAATTTTCGCTTCCTGGACAAAAATTCATTTCGACCCTTTTAAGTGATATTTTAACGATATAATGGATTATATGGGCGTGCAAAGTATTTTTGGATTGTTTTTATAATTAAATTGAAAAGAAACAACCTTCGTCACGAGTTGAAAAAAATATATGTTAAAACGAGCTTTAATATCCCTTTAATATGAGTAGGCACGGCCTATAGAGAGGACGTTAGTGAACCTGTATGTGCAAAAACAGTTTTTGTAAGAATAAGAGGTACTATAAACCTTCTTGTTTTGAAAAAATTAAAATTTCATACTCTTAGTCCCACCAGGGTGTTTATAACTTTTTTTAGGTGTTGAATAATTTTTCCTATTTTTGACATCGAGAAATGGATAGGTATAATATAGCTAAAAACGTCACGGAATTGAAATAAACATCACTAAATTCCAAAATTTGAACTTTTTTTTCATTCAATTTTAATGCAATTTTTAGATTCTGTACAACTTGCCTTTCTGTACAAATGTATGTTTCTAGGAATGATAAACTAAGATAGTAAAATTATAGCATACATTTTCTCAGAATGTATCTTGCAACATTTTCCCCCTTGCTTCTGGTTAGAATTGAACTAACATCTTCTAGTTTGTAACTAGATTGTAATACTTTATACAACAGAAAGTCTCACTACAAAGTCAAGAGATTCTGAACAGACCAGTTTTTGTGCTAGATATTCTGAACAGAGTCTGAACCTTACTGAAAATTCTGAGCAGACTCTGAACAGATTCTGAACATTACTTAAAATTCTTGACAAATTCTGAACATTACTGAAAATTCTGAACAGATTCTGAACATTGCTGAAAATTCAGAACAGATTCTGAACATTACTTAAAATTCTGAGCAGATTCTGAACATCACTGAAAATTCTGGACAGATTCTGAACATGGACTGAACAGAGTCTGAGCATTATCTTTATACTTTAAATTTTAACTAAATATAGAAAGGGATGAGAGAAAAGATATTTTACTAATTGATTTTTTTAAATTAAATTACAACTATATTATTTCATTTCTTATTAAATTTGTCATGTTCTTTATTTCAAATTTTCTTCTTAAATCAATATATTTTACTTCATTTTCATTAGATTTTTACTAAATATAGCATGTGATATTTCACTAGTTAATTATTAAAAAAAAAATTAAATTACAACAAATATATTATTTCATTTTTTATTAAATTTGTCATTTTTACATCAATTTTTTCTTCTTAATTCAATATATTTTACTTCATTTTTAAAAATTAATTAAAAACCTTGAAGTGGCCCCAAATTAAGAGCAATAAACCAATCTACACTATAAGTATGTAAGTAAGAGCAAAATATTTTTTTGACCTGTATATCATAAAACAGTATGATATCAATTGTTAGATTGTTCGGAGTTCGGTAATTTTGTTGTTACCCTTATTTGCCAACTGATAAACCTGTATCCAGTTTGAATATAATAGAGAGGTGTCATATCCCTGCATGGATTCTGCTGAAAATTCTGAACAGATTATGAACATTTTAACTAAATATATCATGTAATATTTCACTGATTGCAGGTTTATCAATTGGCACTTTATACCATACTGTTTTTATGATACACAGGTCAATAAAATTATTTTGCTCTTACTTACATACTTGTAGATTGTTGTCTTAGCACTTAAGGTTTTTAATAAATTTTTAAAAATGAAGTAAACTATATTGATTTAAGAAGAACAAATTGATATAAAAAATAACAAATTTAATCAAAAATGAATTAATATAGTTGTTGTAATTTAATTTTTTTTAAAATAATTAATTAGAGAAATATCACATGCTATATTTAGTAAAAAATCTAATGAAAATGAGGTAAAATATATTGATTTAAGAAGAAAAATTTGAAATAAAGAAAATGACAAATTTAATAAGAGATGAAATAATATAGTTATTGTAATTTGATTAAAAAAAATAATCAGTGAAATATCCCTTTCTATTATTAGTTAAAATCTAATGAAAATGAAATAAAATATATTGATTTAAGAAGAAAGATTGAAATAATGAAAATGTCAAATTTAAATGAGAAATGAAATAATATATTTGTTGTAATCTAATTTTAAAATGTAATTAATAAGTAAAATATTACATGATGATAATATTCATAATCTTTTCAGAAAGTTGGGCAGAATCCATGCAGGGATATGACACCTCTCTAATATATTTCAACTGGATGCAAGTTTATCAATTGGCAATTGATACCATACTGTTTTATCAGAGCTCTGCTACCAAATTCATCATAATTCTTAAAGATCATTAAAATTAATTACATTTAGTTGCATAACAATGCTAAAACATTCTTATAAAAATCACATACAGTATATGCACTAATTAATTCTAAGGTAAAATACAGGTAAAAATACATGGACAATACTTACATTTTGTAGTGACAATACTCTGGGATGTAACCAATTACTGATTATACAGGAAAAGCACCTACTGTGAAGCCATCTATTTTGAGATGCCATTCAATGAAAATAACAACCTGACCATATCATTACATAATAATATTTATAAGAATTAGATAAGGAATTAAAATTTATAGAAGCCATGTATGTTTTTTAATGAAAATTAATTAACACATTAAGTCACATTTCATTTATTTAACCTAACTTGGTTCAGTTATCAATTAAAAAGACAAAAATAGTTTTTAAAAAATCTGTCTAAGTATTTACCTAAATAACGATATTGTGATCGGTATTTCTTAATAAATTGTGTAAAAAATCATTTTAATTTATGAATTAATGAACTTTCTGTTTACATACATTTTTGTATTTATTTTCAGTAAAATTGCTCTATTATTTCATCCCATTTTCCTTAATTTAGCTTAATCTTATGTTAACAGCAAGTTACATGTGTCGATCCTACATTATAACATATACTCTTATTATCCACAATAAATTCAGGGAAAAGAGATGAAATAATATTTTTTTTTATTGAAAATAAATAAGTACTCCGAAAGGGGGCGGTAATTCCTGCCACTAGTGCCTATGCTAACAATAATTTAAAAAGTCACTTTTATTTTCCCACATACATGTTAAATGTGTATTGTGACATTTATTCTTGTAATTTTTTATTAAATCATTTTTATTATATATTTCAAGTGATCCTCAATATGTTTTACTGCGAAATCGCATGATCACTATTAAAAAGGCTATTCTATGAATTCAAATTGTCACAGGATATGGTTGATACAACACAAATCACGAAAAATTGGGGGATTTTTCAAGGCCAATTGTGGCGTAATGGATGGAGACTTAAAAGAGATATAGGAAGCACTATGATTGATCTATGTCATACTAAAAAGGATAGGAAAAATCTCCACCAGATTTTACAAATTTTCATTTTTAATGTTGATCAGTTGAGGATGCCATGAATGAAAAAAAGATGGCGACAAAAATGCCCCTCTCGAAAATTACAGATGATCACTTTTAACATTCAACCCAAACATTCTTATGTAAATTCCATTCATATATAGATATCTATCAACAATCTACCGAGAGGAACTCGCCATTAATCATCCATGAACGCTGTAATCGGCTTAGCAAAACACTGAAAATTCGATAATATCACTCTCATCAGATAGCGATATATTGATGCCGACTTCCGGTTGTACAACATGCAAATTTTTGCACACGGACACCAACGTGTCGTGCCTCCTCTGCTGTTTTATGATATACAGGTCAATAAATTATTTTGCTCTTGCTTACATACTTACTTATAGTGTAGATTGTTGTTTTAGCACTTAAGTTGGGACCACTTAAAGGTTTTTAATTAGTTTTTAAAAATGAAGTAAAATATATTAATTTAAGAAAAAATTGATATAAAAATGACAAATTTAATAAAAAATGAAATTATATATTTGTTGTAATTTAATTTTTTTTAAATAATTAATTAGTGAAATATCACATGCTATATTTAGTAAAAATATAATGAAAATGAAGTAAAATATATTGATTTCAGAAGAAAAATTTGAAATAAAGAAAATGAAAATTTAATAAGAAATGAAATACTATAGTTCTAATTTAATTTAAAAAAAATTATTAGTAAAATATCTCTTCTCTGATCCCTTTCTATGTTTAGTTAAAATCTAACGAAAATGAAATAAAATATATTGATTTAAGAAAAAATATTGAAATAAAGAAGATGTCAAATTTAATGAGAAATGAAATAATATAGTTGTTCTAATTATTTTGTTTTAAATTATATATAGTTAAAATCTAATGAAAATGAAGTAAAATATATTAATTTAAGAAGAAAGATAATGTTCAGACTTTGTTCAGAATTTTCAGTAATGTCCAGAATCTGTTCAGAATTTTCAGTAATGTTCAGAATCTATTCAGAATCTGCTCAGAATTATCAGTAATGTTCAGAATCTATTCAGAATATGTTAAGAATTTTCAGTAATGTTCAGAATCTGTTCAGAATTTTAAGTGATGTTCAGAATCTGTTCAGAATTTTCAGTAATGTTCAGACTCTGTTCAGAATATTTAGTACAAAAACTAGTCTGTTCAGAATCTCTTGACTTTGTAGTATCTTCTATTAAGCATTTTTTTCCTGCTTCTGGTTAGACTTGAACTAACATCATCTAGTTTGTAACTAGATGTAATACTTTATACAACAGAAGTTCTTCAACCTATTAAACATTTTTCCTGCTTCTGGTTAGACTTGAACTAACATCTTCTAGCTTGTAACTAGATGTAATACTTTATACAACAGAAGTTCTTCAACCTATTAAACATTTTTCCTGCTTCTGGTTAGACTTGAACTAACATCTTCTAGCTTGTAACTAGATGTAATACTTTATACAACAGAAGTTCTTCAACCTATTAAAGATTTTTTCCTGCTTCTGGTTAGACTTGAACTAACATCTTCTAGCTTGTAACTAGATGTAATACTTTATACAACAGAAGTTCTTCAACCTATTAAAGATTATTTCCTGCTTCTGGTTCGACTTGAACTAACATCTTCTAGCTTGTAACTAGATGTAATACTTTATACAACAGATTAAGCTCTTCAACCTATTAAAGATTATTTCCTGCTTCTGGTTAGACTTGAACTAACATCTTCTAGTTTGTAACTAGATGTAATACTTTATACAACAGAAGTTCTTCAACCTATTAAGCATTTCTTCCCTGCTTCTGGTTAGACTTGAACTAACATCTTCTAGTTTGTAACTAGATGTAATACTTTATACAACAGAAGCTCTTCAACCTATTAAAGATTTTTTCCTGCTTCTGGTTAGACTTGAACTAACATCTTCTAGCTTGTAACTAGATGTAATACTTTATACAACAGATTAAGCTCTTCAACATATTAAAGATTATTTCCTGCTTCTGGTTAGACTTGAACTAACATCTTCTAGTTTGTAACTAGATGTAATACTTTATACAACAGAAGTTCTTCAACCTATTAAACATTTTTTCCTGCTTCTGGTTAGACTTGAACTAACATCTTCTAGCTTATAACTAGATGTAATACTTTATACAACAGAAGCTCTGCAACCTATTAAACAGTGTTTCCTGCTTCTGGTTAGACTTTGAGAACTAAATCTTCTTATAGTTTGGACACATGCGAAGAAACAGTGTTTAAGAATAAAAAATATTGACACAATATTATCAAATACCATCCACAATTTTTGCGTAGGAAAAACTACGAAATTAGGAAAAAATGCCCCTAAGCCGGTAACAGTGATACAAGTTTGTGCTTACACAAAACGGCGGTAGTATATGGGTACAGCTCAATTAGTATTTGTGGTGGTGCTACCGGAAGTCACGTGACGGGAATTGACGTGTCACGTGCCCGGAAGCGGCCTTGACCGGACCCGGAAGTGATCGCGTGCGCATGCGCAATCGGTACATTTGTGTCATTGCGCATGATCGACAGGGCTACCGGAAGTCACGTGACACCAAAGGGGGTTTCCGTCCTAGTGGGTCCTTTTGACCGGAAGTGACGTTATGAAACGTCATCCGTAGTGACCGAAGGTCACGTGACCCGAAGGTCACGTGACCCGAAGTTTCCCTTGGGTGTGCACATGCGCAACCGGAAGTTGCGCAATATCCGCCCTAGTGGGGCCTTTTGACCGGAAGTGACGTCATCACCCATAGGGCTTCCCCTGGAAGTTGGGGAGTGTTCTCTAGGACGTCCACGTCTATCATTGTCTAGCCCTGATTATCTGCCTCATTTATTTTCATATAATATTTCAATAATTACATATAAAGTTTGTTGTTTTCGGATATATTGTGTAGTACTCCAAGGGTGGTATTTCTACTTTAATAAGAGTCAAATGAATGAAATGTGTGATATTTTCATAATGTGTTTCGCTTTGTTTGTTTGAAACGTGTTTTGGGTGGAATTTCAACGCTATCGCGGCGGTGGTGGTGGCTGCTGCGGCGGTGGCGGCGAGAGAGGAGGAGGGCGGCGGTGGCGGCGGCATGCAGGAGGGAGGGAGGAGGACTTTCGATTCTCGTTTATATTTAGATATTTCAAGGTCTTTCAATTGTCCGCAAATATTCACATATGGTCAGTCTGATTTGTAATTACTTGCGGTCAGTTAGTTAGTTGTTTTTTGTTTCTTTTTTTTGTATTGTGAGGATATATTTTAAAAGTTCACGTACTCGTTAGTTCTGAATATCAATAATACCAGATTTGAAATACTTGTATTGTGACCTGTATATATTAATGAATTACTTATTTAACCCTTACATGTCCAAAGAGCCTATTTTTAGGCTTTTCAAACCACCCCTCACTTCCGGTCAAAAGTCCCCACTAAAGCGGATATTGCGCACACCCAAGGGAGCACCCTTCGGGGTCACGTGACTTCCGGTAGCCCTGTCGGTCATGCGCAATGACACATTATGTACTACTACAGTACAAAATGTACCGATTGCGCATGTGCACGCGATCACTTCCGGGACAGGTATGGTCCGCTTCTGGACACGTGACTGACGTCACTTCCGGTCACGTGACTTCCGGTGACGTCATTTCCGGTCACGTGAATTCTAGTAGCACCACTGCAAATACTATTTGAGCTGTACCCATGTACTACTGAAATCACAATTTTATGCAAAATTGACATAGAAGTAGTTTTTTAATTTATTGAACGAAAATACAATATTTTATTTAATAAATACAAAACAAAGTTGCTATTATTTAAATCTTTTTCATGAAAGTATTTACTTTCGTATCTATCATCATGTGTTGGCTTTACACATGTTGGTTTAAATGTCAGCGCCTACACATTTTTAGTCTCCCGTGAGGACTCGAGAGAAATAGTCGATCAGTATAAATACACCATGGTTGGGACTAAAATTAACTCGTTCTGAAAGTTAGTCCCACCCATGCTAATCTATACATACACAATCATTTCCCATACAGTAACTAAAACATACACGTGTCCTGGGTTTGCATGGTCAGAATGTATGAAGTACCTCCTTGAATGTAAAGCTAGTACAACTTAGCATTACATTCAAGGAGGTAGTTCATACATTCTGACCATGCAAACCCAGGACACATGTATTCACAATTCTTCATAGAGCATTGTCATCCTGGAATAAGTAAGGTGTATTCCCAAAATGTTTGGCTGCAACTTGCCATAGATTATTGTCAAGTGTTTCTATATATTTATCCCAGTTCATGTTGCCCTTTATCATAGCTAAAGTGCCAACACCATGATACGTATGACATCCCCAGACCATAATTTTCAAATTGGTGGACGGTGCAGGTCAACTTTTAAATTTCCAAAATATCCTTGATAGGGCTTGAAACGAGATTAGGATGAAGATACAGACAGAAAATTTCTTCGGAATCCTAATCTCAACGATATCTGCCACATAACCAAGACAAGGTCTCCAAGGGTGTCTTTGGGCGAGGTGTTCTTAACACGAGAACAATGTTCGTGATTAAAATCTTCGCCCAAACAAAATCAACATTTCCCGGAAATGTTGTTCTCGGAACAAAATCGCACACCACCTTTTTAGCAGGAGCGTCAAGAACAAAGATGGCGGACATGTGATGGATGTAATGGTTTGTCTGTGATAAAAATGATAATAAAAGAAAGTGCAACTGTTTATATCTCATTACATCCATTGAAGTCACTGAATATGTGCAACACATTTAAGTGCTGACTTTGTATTGTTATTGGGTTCATTTCTGCATTGAAAATGTTTGTCAAGCTCAGTCCAGAGCCGAGAATGCGGTGAAAAATATATTTGGGGTTTCCGGATTTAATAAAAGGACACTGTCTAAACATCTAAGAATGAAGCAGCGTTCTACCCAGGGACCTTAAACATGGTGGTACCACAATGCATCATTTTTGGACCACCATGCATGATGACAACTAATTTTGATATTAAAAAAAATACAACCATGCTTTGCTTATTTGCCGTATCTTTTTAAAAAAGTCGTGGGTAGAAGACTGTGAAGCTGTTCTGCACTTTGACATTGCAATTTTTTTTTTTTAGTAATACCGATAGATGGATATGAGTCATACATAGAGTTCGATATAATCCCTAATCCTGAACACAGAGCTGTCTAATAAAAAAACTTGATCTTTTTTTTCTGGTATACTGGATTACCCCTGTCCGTTTGTCCTTCCGTCCGCATGGTCCGTCCTTCACAAATTTTTCTTCGCAAAATTCTCAGCAACTTCATATTTGGTGTGAAGCATAACCATGGTGCGTTGTAATGTGGGAATCCATTTCGTAAGTGGGGGTATTTGCAAGCTTTTGCTTACAGTTTTTTTCATTATTCCCAGTCTACTTTTGGACAATCTGAATATTGATAAAAATGTATATTATGTTGAAATATTTCTGTTCTTTGTGGTAAATATACAAATTGAAGAAAACAAAATCCATTCAGTATTCACAATTCAGTATTTATTTTCTGAAAATATAACTGAAAAAAGCATGGAATTTATTCTGAAATGGTAAATTTATGTCATTTTAGTAATGGATTTTAATACATCAGGGATGCATCATGGAAGATGCAACTTTTAATAGCAGGTTTGTACAAAGTAGTGTATTTTTATACTAATGCATCAATTGCATATTTGTTGAAGAATAACGAAAGTATGCTCCATGAAATATTTAAACAATTTGGTTTGTGCATGTATATGTACCTGTTTTCCAATTATTTGTATTTTACTTGTAATTAGTATTTCAAAACAGTTATACTGCTTTGAAGCATTATACATGTAGGATACATTGTACATGTAGCTCGATTCATTAATACATACAAATGTATGCATTGTAGCATATACAGTATATATTAAATTGCATTGAAACTTAGCAGAAAAAAACACAATTTTATTAAATAACAGCTCATCTATTTCCCTTCTGTGATTAATTGATGTTTTTTTCTGTTTTAGAGTTTGTGTTGAATTGGAATCCTAACTTGTTTTGTTGAACCAGATGTTGCCAACATGCTTAAAAATGGTATTCTTTAACTTTCAAATTTGTTCAATTGAACTGGTATTTAATTTTATTAGTGAAAAATAGTTTTTTGCATTTAAAAGGGTAATGCTTCTAAAGATCAGCAGATTAATTAATTAAGTAAATAAATGCACACGTCTCTGCAGAAAAAATTATAAGCGATGCATTTTCATATAGTGAAAATGTATAAAGATAAAGAAGTCAAAAATGTCAAGAATTTTTTTGTCAATGTGTGACGTAAAAATATTTTTGACATTTACGTCACCGAATATGGTACTGCTTTGACAACTATTTTACCTATTTTGTTCCTGTATTTAAATACTGTTACAGTGACAGCCGGAACCTTTGAACCGTAATGAGAGCGGGAGATTTGGCGCCTTAAAATCTGATTCAACCCACCATTTCTTTAGAAATGCCTGTACCAAGTCAGGGTCATTACGGTTTTCACAGTTTTCCGGTTGTTGACTGATTTTGTCTGTTTAAATAATTATGAGTTTTGACTTTCCCTTTGTAAGATTGTTCGGAGTTCGGTAATTTTGTTATTACCTTTATTTTATACGACTGCAAAAATATCTGATTCATATGTTATGGGTCTGTCCATGTTGTCGTCGTCCATCTTTGGAAACATTCGTTTCCATGCTTAACTTTTGGTCCAGTCAATTGATTTGAATGAAATTTTAACACAGTGTTTGCTACAACAGAATAAAGCCTGAGAATGGATAATGTAGCGCCACCCATTTGTAAAATAGGGGCAAAAAAGGGCCTAAAATGGTACTTGTAATTGCCTATTGAGAGTTCATTTTTTATCAGATTTTCATGCATTGTTTTTCTTTTATTCTCTAATTTTATTTTCATGATTCTATGACCTATCTTTCTAATGCCCAAGATTTATTGTAAGGAAAATTTTACTTTATGTTTTCAGATTCTGAGTACTGCATAAATTTTGTCAAACAGGTACAGGGGAAAGGAAATCTTTCTGAAGTCATTGTTACTGATAAAGATGTCGATGAGTCTGTTAGTACATGTACTAACGAGAATGAAAATATAGATTGTTCTGACAGTACCTGTACCAACAAGGATAGTGCAGACACCAGTGATCGCACAGGTAGAATAAATTAGGCCTTAACAAATCAAAATGGTTCTCCATTTGTTGAACTGATACAAAAGTAATTAAATAAATTTTAGATGGAAATAATTATAATAGCAATAAAAGTGTGATTTCAGAACTTTACCTTGGCCTGTCATTCCTAAAAATAGACAAAAATAGCGAAGGATTAATCCAAAAGACAAGAATCCAAGTGACAGACAAACCTGGGAAGGCAAAATCACAAGAACAACTGCTACACAAAACACAACACTTAAAACTGAATAAACATGAACTCCATAAAAAACCAGGGGTGAACCCAGGTGCTTTGGAAGTGTAAGCAGCTCCTGCTACATATACGGCACCCAAACTTGTATACTTGTACATATTAAAAAGTCAGTTATTTTGTTTTATCCGTCAGATCTCAGTTGGAGTGTTAAAGAAACTGAATTACTGGTAGCTTTGCACATTGAAGATGACAAAAAATTCTGTATGAACAAAACACACAAACAATTATAGGATAGTATTGCGGAAAAAATAAAAAAATCAGTGTATGAACAAATGGAAATCTCTGAAAAGGGAGTACAAGGCTGTTATTGACCAAAATGCAAAAACAGGAAATAATAACATAAAAAAGTGTAAATTCTACGAAAAATGTAAAAATCTGTATGGTAATAAACCAAGCACAAGATCAGATTTTACTATGGATTCGAGTACCGGTGGTAGAAGTAATACTGAAAGTTCATTTGATGCAAGTACCAATAACGGGACCAGTAACAGTGATAAAAGAAAACTAGGGGAATTTGAGGATTTAAGTCCTGACACAGATGATGATAATGAACTGCCAGATATATCAAAGAAAGCAACAAAAAGAAAAGTTCCGGGTAGAAAAGTAAAACAAAATCAATCAAACCACTCTGGTGTAGATAAAATAATTGACTTTATGGAAAAAGTGCAGGAAAAAGAAGAAGCAAAACAAGAAAGGCATGAAGAATTTATAAGAAAACAAAATAAAGAGAAATTAGAAAGATTTGATCGCCTGTTAGATATCTTAAGTAAAACATAACACATCTTTTTTTCATGGTGTTTCAGTACATGTATTTTTACAGTTTCAAGATGTCAAGAGTAGAACAAGAATCTTTCTTTATGCAACAACTCTTATTTGAGGCTATATACATGTATATCTGGTTAGGCTATAAATCATATTTGTGCTTAACCTACTTTATTATATTGCCATAAATATGTGAAAATGTGAGAAGCAACACTGGCTGCTGTATTTATTTTCTATATGTCTGCAAGTTTTGCATAAATGGCATAATCTAGAATTTCTAGTTAAGTATGTTTTATTGCATACAATGGTGAAAGTTCAATTTTTAGTTTTGCTGTGAGCATGTTGTTAGAGACATTTTTATGCTATCAAATAACATTTAAGATTTTTGTTTAGAATATACATTTATATAAGTCATTGTTTGTTGTTTCTACTTGATAAACTTGTGCTTCATTTTTTTCTAGATAGCAACAGGCTATTATATAGTACTGATTTTTAGAAAAGTATGTTTGTATTGGTTCTGTTTTAATTCCACTGGAAAGTGATGAATAGTAATTTTCGACTTTTTTTTCAAAAAAAAGTTTGTGCTTAAAGTGTTGTGTCAAGGAAAGACAGTCTTTATAGAATTAAACAATATATTTTGAGTTTATATTAACAATAGTTAGATAAATTGTAATTAACTCCTCATGGGTCACCTTTCTTGGTTGAATAGTAAAGTCTTAACACTATGAATTTTGAAAGATTATAGCAGAGTGAAATAGTAATTTTGGCTCCCCTGAACTAAAGGGTCATGTCAGCTTTTGCTACCAGCAAGTGTCCATTGTCTAATCACATTAAATTTAAATTGCATCAACTTTTAATCCTAGCTGCCTGTTTTTCTTATTCATATAATTCCTATCAAACTAGTATTTGCCAGCTCTTATCTGGCATTTGTTGAGTCTTTGCTCTAGTCAGGTATTTTGTAAGCCAGAAGTCTTTCAAATTCATTTTTACATTTGTGAAGATTTTGTTTTTGGATGTACATACATGCAGACATTATTTTTTGTTTTTATTTCATTTGAAGATGTGTTTTTTTCTTCAAAATAAATGTCCTGTTCTTTGTCACTGGAAACAATAACCTTTTCAGTTAGTATACACAAGACCAGTCATATGAACCAGGATAGAACCAGTCATTTGACTATTTCACTACCTAACCGTTTAAAAAAAATAGTGAATGCACATTTGTGATTAATGAGAAAAAAGTGAGAAAAAACCCCCACTAAAATTTGCAATTAGATACTCAAATACAGCAGACATAACACTATCCAAATAAATGAAAAGAGGCTATTTCTTTCATGGCAGTCATTTCTAATGGCAGAGGCATCCAGAACACTTAAACAAAACCACATGATTGTTTAATATAATTGACCATAGACAAACTTTATCACACATTCATCTTTACAATCTTGCTGCTAAGCAACCATGAATTTATACCAAGAGTACCAGTGATTACAGACACCAGAGGAAGGCTCTGGTATGAAGAAATCAAAAGGGTAGGTGATTGTTTTTCAGGACCAGGTGACTGCCCACTAAGTCAATAGATGCACAAAATGCATGTTAAATTGCATCTTTTAGACTACTGAGGTCCAGTGAAACTTTTGTTTGAGTTGGTGACTGGTCTTTAGTCTAAGAATATTATGTATATAGAAGACATACAGGACGAATTGAATAACGTTTAGTGGTGGTATATGATCAAGTCCTCCAGCCCATTTATGTCAACCTACATAAAATGCTCGTAATGAAATAAAAATTTGCCAACATTTATTGGATAGATTTGCTGAAAGGGAAATTATGATGCGAAAAGTAAAACTATCTTTAATTTTCTGCTCATTTTAATCAAACATTAGTACATGTATCGGTAAAGTTTTATAGGGCAGTAGCAATTGTGTCCCTCGTGGTCTCTGACCTTGGAAAATTTCTAAATATATTTGAATGCTAGTTGACATTTAGTCTGGTTCATATCAATGAAGTCTTCGATATCATCATCGCATATGATGCATAAATTATGCAGTATGCAACATGACATAACCAATTTGCATATATCCTTTACATCACAGTAATAAACTTTCTGTAATCTACGAAAACGTCCTTTTAAATGGGCATTGGCCCTCTCGACGCATTGACGGGTAGATGAAAAAGCCTTGTTGAATTTGTTCTGTTGTCTATTCAAGTGACCGTTATCCCTGTAGGGTGTGATCAACCATTTTCGTAATGTATACGCTCCACCACCAACAACAGACTTGCCAGCAGACATAGCATTGCCTTCCTCTGCGTTATTATATATTTCAGAATTACGCAATATCCTAGCTGGCATCATGTGTACTACCAGACCAGCCTACATAAGGATCATTTATCAAAAGAATATCGACAATAAGCTGTAGTTTAACAGATGGGTATCCCTTTCTGTTAATGTAATCGTTCTTTCCACCAGGACAATTTACAATGGCTATATGAGTTCCATCCAAGGCTCCAACCATATTCGAAATGCCACATATACTTTCAAATGAACTGCTAATTTCATCTTCTCTGTCATTATTTGGCATTTTAATATACTGGTTAACACGTGTACACCATACTTCTGCCACATTTTGCACAGCCGTGTTCACATACCATTCACCAACATCGAACAAAACGGCAATTTCTCTCCGAGAATCTTGGTTTGCTGCATACCACAAAAATATTAGCAACTGTTTTTTTGGTGGTACTGGTTCAAATCCTCCACGATATATTTTCGTCAAGTCCGCTCCAAGATCGTCCAGTAAGTGTCTATAAATGTCTATACTGACACGAAAATGTCTCCTCAATTCAGAAGGTGACATTCTTGGGACAACGTACTCTACAAATCCTTCAAATTTCGGTCTTGTACGTTTTTCTGTCAACGCCTCAATATAACCCAAATAGGAATTATATTGGGCTTGGTGTAATTCACATCAATTTCACCAATTTCTTCTACCATTTGATATATGCCCAGTTTCTTAGTACGTTCGTCGCCATCTTGGTTTTATTCTTGGTGTTTGAGCGAGATTATCCGAGTACAGACTTCGACTCGACTCGGGGGGGGGGGGGGGGGGGGGGGGGGGGGAGGTCAAATTTTAGATTTCCAGAATACCCTTGATCAGGCCTCGGACACTCGTCTCCTCTTATATTAACATCCGCCATGACGTGCTAGATTGTGTATCGTTTTTGATTAATCCATGGATATATTTTGATAAAATATGGATGGGATAGTTTGTGAAATATTTAATTTCCCTAGAATGTTTGTATTATTTTCCATTCAACATATGTCTTCCTGTAATATTTTGGATGTGATGTAAACTATAATCAAATTGTAGGCCAAATCTTACCAGCGAGCTGCTGTTTAGTTTAAACATATTTTATTTGCCAATTAAACAGACAAAATGGATTAGACACAAGTTAAACAAATTTATGAAGTCTTCTCCAAAGAACTGCTGTTAACATCACCGATCAGAGTCGAGAAGATTTTTAGTTCGACAAATTTTTGGGAATGGATTTTTTTTCTTTTGTAATGTATTTACCTTAGCTATTATATATAGAAATAGAAAATATAAGTTATATATTTTTTTAAAATAAATTAATAAAAAAAAAACGTGTCTTCTTAGAATATGGTAAATTCGAGGATTTATGATATGCAAAGCGGATGTTTGTGTACAAACAATAATTATATATGTAAGTGTATTTTGTAAACAACTAATGGTATGTAGATATCTAACATAGTTAACACTTAATCCAAATTTTATTTAGGATACATATGCATTTTAGATTATTTTATTATATGAATATATAAATTGCTATTAAAACCAGAGGATCTATTTAGATGGGTTTCCCACTCCTACAGGAGAACAGACAGTATTGTAAAATATTTATTTCATTTTATTTTAAATATAAGGATACTTATTACTAGCTTATAGACAAACTGTTTTCATCACTATTGGTTCTTTTTTTTTTTTTACTCAAAAAACTTTTTCAGTAGTAATTTTATAATACTATACAGTATTATGTAATCTGTAATCTGTAATCATCTATATTCTGTCAATATAGGCACACCTCCATTAGGAGTAAAAAGTAAAATCACACGCAAAGTTATATCACTGAATCACCTCCACCATAAAATATCACATATAAAATATATATTTATATCGGTATCACAGTATCCTCCACCACAATATATAGTAAAAATCAGTATATACAGTCAGCAGTAAAACTGTAAAAATAAGTGTGAGCAACAGCACCTGTGTCTGACAAGACACATCAAAACCATTACGTCAATACGGTCATTCACCAAGTGATTATAAATTGTTCTTTCGTAACAACGTCTGTTTCTCTTCTACTTCATAGTATCTCTTCGTATGTAGGCTATATATTAATGCTCTACAAGCAGGTTCAATATGACAGTTTATGAAGCAACAAAGTTCTCTACACTGGGAAAAGCTACAGTGCTCAAGCAGGTGGTACGGGTTAGCAATAACACATACTATATCAGGTACAGTTTTGATGTTAAAAGTTGTTACACAGCACCAGACATTGTTCTGTTATTTGAGATAGTAGTTGTTTTCTCTCAATTTCCAAGATCGGACAGTACAACAAAAAATGTGAAAGTTCTTCATTGTTTTCGTTACACAATTTGCAGAGGTGAAATGTACCCACTATTAAATTTTGCTCTATTTGACTGCAAGACATAAATCCCTGTAGCTATTTTCACACGGACAGGAATTATATTGATGTCGCGAGTACAGTAGTTGTGCTTAATAATGGATGCATCTTTCCAATTGTGTAGCTGCCCTCTATATATTTCAGTGATGAATAATATCTGGTGATGTTGTTTATCCTGTCAGACGAGTAGTCACGGACTTTTTTCTTTATCAAGGTCTTCCATTTCGATTTTGTCAATGGATTTGTTAAGTATTTATGACATTGTTGGATATCGTATTTGAGACAAATTTTCTTGATGTCCACAAACCAGCTATGGCTATTTCTATTTTTCAATAATAACTGCCTATCTGCCAATTTCCATTTTACAGAGGATATTTTGGCTTGTGTAATATTGCCGCATAAAGATAGCACTTTTAGATGTATTTCTGCCTCAATCGGAAGTAGTCCACTTAAAATATATATTGAGATGTCCGCTATATTATTTGGTAGACTCAACAGCTGTTTTAGCAACTTTTTGAAGTACATTCGTAGGCATTTCATATTTTTTCCTAATGACAAGACAATCTCAAGGCCATAAGTTAAGACAGGCAATACATATGTTTTGATCAGAGAGATGATTGTTTCTGGATCAAGCCCGTTTCGTCCATGAAATCCAGATCCCATTAAGCTGTACGTTGTTCGTCTAGCCTTTTTTACGTTTTCATTAACAGATAGTTTTGCAGAATCTTGATCACTCTTGTGAATACCAATGTGTGTTGTAGCAGTCACTACTGGCATATTATTGTTGTTAATAGGCCAAATTTCGGAGCCCATATCTACTAATTTTGGTGATTTCACTGGTAAAATTACACTTTTAGTTGGTTGTAAAGTATATCCTTCTCTCTTGCTGTAATTCGCAACAATGTCAATCAACATCTGGAGTTCAAGTGGATTATTTGATACGAGAGCAATACCGTCTGCACAAGTAGGCGCACAACAGTTTATGTCTCCAATATTACCATCTAATCCAGTTTTACTAAGTATATCCAGAAGTAGATTCACATATACTATGTAATCAGCACTTATTGCATCTCCCTGTCTAACTCCTTATCTCCCTTTATTCAAATTCCTTAAAAAGCTTTTTCCCCAATAATTATTGTTAATTCAACTTTTTGCCTTTAATTGTTATATTTTGAAATTGTTATCAGTATTAAACAATAACTTTTTTATGTTCATATTTATATGAATATTATAGTTGCAATTATTTAAATTAAATATACCTACATATAAGAACTTTTGGATTTATTTATATAATCAACGCCCACTTTCCTATAAATATATTGTCGAATTTCCTTTGGTATTTTCCGTATACCGGTATTACAATTATACTTCGGTATTTTCCGACTGATATCGGTCGATTCTAAATTTGCATACACACTTCAAATACGTCAAAAAATTATCCAATAACAAGTTTCTCGATATACGCGAACAAGACGAGAATTTCCTTACTTAATATAAAAACCCGAGATACATCGAATGGTAAAATCGGCCATTTTCTAGCATAATTATTTGCCGATTCCATCCCCTTTCCCTATGACATCCCTTGCCTTGATAGGGCTTGGAACGAGATTAGGATGAAGATACAGACAGAAAATTTCTTCGGAATCCTAATCTCAACGAGATTATTCTTTCCCGTGCTTCGCCATTTTTGTTGACATCAACAAAGAGTAATTTCTGCTACAAATCCGGTATAAAAATCCGAATTTGGTCAATTAATTCCGGTTATTCCACTTAGAAAACGTTTTTATATCATTTTTCAACCGTGGACGCCGAAAATGACACATTGAAACATACGCCCCCGAAAAAACACAACAGCTGCCATTAAAAAAGTGGACTCATATATGGCACCAGCTGTATTTTAAAATTAATCCATATCTGTTGTCGATCAATTCAAGGACACAATATCATTAGATGTAAAGCAATTTCAAATACCATCCACAATTTTTGCAAACAAGAAAGCCACAGCACAAGGTGTCGATATATACAAGTTGATCCCCAAACTAAGAAGAGAGGCGCAACTGGTATACGCAAGTGTGGCTGCTGAAGACCTGAACCGGGACAGAGATCGCCGTTACACAGTGCTGCAACAACGTCTCGAGGATGCCTGGTCCAAATACGAGCCAATGACATAACCACGTCCAACTTCCTGAAGACTGTCAGCCATCTGTACGGGGTTCCGGACATGTAAAGACTTAGGTTTGTGTGCTTTGTATTTGTGCTTGTTGAAGTATTTGTGATTGAAGTATTTTGTGAGTTGTGCTGGTTCTAGACAACATGTAAAAAGACTTTGTTTTGTGTGCTTTGTATTAGTGCTTGCTAAAGTATTTGTGAGTTGTGATAGTTTTCTAACTTATGAACTTTTATTCATGCTATGTTACGCTATTACACTGTTTTGTAATTTATTATAAAGTTGTTATATGATATAAATAAAATATTAAAAAACCTATAAAATGCATTTTTTTTGGCTTAGAAAAAAATAATATTTGCCATATTTGTGTTTCCAATTATCCCATCGACCTATTTTTTTTAGCAACTACCCTAAAGATTTTTTCGAGACCTGTACAAACCGAAAAAAAAAAGACAATATTCATGCTATTTCTGGTAAAACCTTGAAAACAGCTGTAATCAATACAAATACACACATATACAAAATGAAACGAAAAAAGAAAGACAGAAAGAAATGAAAACAAATAATAAATAAATAAGATGTAAAAAGATATTATTCATGCTCTGAAATACAGATATGATACCGGTAACCATTGATCTAATGAAGTGATTTTGAATAATACAAATAACTGATAGGTGTAAACAACTAATTTGAAGCCATGCAGAACAAACAATACATACATACTAATTTATTACTGTATTGTTCAAAGAAATTTTACACATTTAATCAGGTGTCAAACAAAGAAAGTGATGAAAGACATTTTATACATTTAATCAGGTGTCAAACAATGAAAGTGAAGCCATACATAATATTAAACACGTCAAGAAAACATGTTAATTATGAGGAGACAAAAATAAAGTACCCATGAACAAGCCTTACAATATCTAAAATGCGAATATTTGCAATGGTATTTTCCATATTTCATTTTTTAAGCACCATTAATAAATGAGGGCGAAAGTATTATTGTCAGGGGCGTGGAACTTTACGCAGAGGCACGGATGCACTGTGCATGTAAATCTAGTATTATTGTCAGGGGCGTGGAACTTTACGCAGAGGCACGGATGCACTGTGCATGCAAATCGTTTTCACAAAAAAATAGATAATAAATAAACTAATTAATAAATAAATTAAAAAAACTCGTTCGGAAACTCTGACAGCGACAAACGACGTCTTATGCCCAAACATGTATTCTTGTATACTGATCATGCAAGTAACAACAACAGTTGAGAAAAGTTAAATCGTATTATGGGAAGAGTTGAACTTACGCCCGGTCGACGAAATTTATAGAGAGGCTCTATAGTTTTACAGTCTTACATTGCTATAAACATTGGGAAATTGACATTGAGAAAGCAATAAATTCCTTTGTGGTGCAGAAAAAACGTCGTTAAGGGTTCCTATTTGCTACTCATGACAATATCGATGACCAAAATTGAATTCGCAAAACAGAGGAACAAACAACAAATTATTTCTCCCAATTTAAACTTGAACATGATTTCAATGTCTGTATATCATTTTTTAATTGCAGTTTAGAAAAATATTTTGAAAAAAAGTTTGATAAGTATATAGACCATATAAATACAGTCAAAATGACTCAACGAATTAGAAAATATTTTTGCATTTTTGTCTCCATCAAAAATGGTTATGTATCAATTTCAATTCAATACAAATATTTTATTGAATACATGCATAATTACAATATATATCCAATGGGATTGCACATCAGGCATAGCCTATGTAAGTGCTCTCCCTCAATAACTAAGGACATCAAGTTGATAATAATAATTAATTAATTTACATTGTAATTAGTGTACACACAATTTTGTAATAATTTTAAAACTGTCCATTTATTCATTATAATTGTGAAATTTGCCAATTTAGAGTGTGAATAAGTTAACTTGTAATTAATATATTCTTCTGTATATCAAGGATACATATGTTCATGTATATATAGGCACTTAAGAAGGCATATTCATACATATGCACACATATACACATGTACACATAAATATATATATATATATTTGTTTAAACATCTTAAGCAATAAATTAAAAAAGATTCAAAGCAAATAATACAAAATAAAATTGAAAAATGTTAATATTGATAGTCAAGTCTTTTGGTTCCACAAATAAAGGTGTGGACAGAGTTCATAATAAGTACATTATCATCAAAAGAAAGGTCAGGTGATCCCTTTAAAAGTACATCAATGTTTAGGAAGTCGGCTAAATCTCTCAGTTGAGTAAACAGCAAAATTCTTTGGCAAATGAAAAGTGGACAGATAAAAGTAGTGAAAGTTGTCTTCAACATCATCTCCACAAGGACACCCTGAACCATCTGACACGTGTGACAAGAACTTGTGTTGATTCAAGTTACTTGCCAAGTTTCTAAGTTGACAATGGAATATGTTGTATTTTCTTATACCCAAGACAAAATAGGGGAGAGACAGATATATTAGATCTTATTTGCTTTTTTGAACATTAGTCTACTGTATTGATTTTGCGTGTCTACATCAAGTAAATTCCAACTGTCAATTACATTAGGGAAACAACTACATTTGTATGAAGGGGTATTACAAAATGTGACGAAAAATGTGCATATATGTTCAATGTGTATAAAAACCAACTAAGTCGGCAAACAGGAAGTAGGAATCTGACGAGTAAAAAAACGCTTCCCACAATATGGCATACATATATGAAGCTTGTGACCAAATATCAGATTCCTGTCATCAATAGTTGCATAGAAAAATGCGACGAAAAATGTGCATATACAAATGTATGTTACATTTGTAAATGTAAATGTGTATAAAAATCAACAAAATAGGTAAACAGGAAGTAGGAATCTGATGGGTCCAAAAACGCTTCCCACGATATGGGGTACCTATACGAAGCTTGTGACCCAATATCAGATTTCTGCCATCAACAGGGGCGGATCCAGGGGGGGGGGGGCATCCGGCGCGTGCCCCCCCTAAAATTGGAAAAAATATGATTTGTTGGCGTAAAATCGTGATTTTTCACACGAAATACCCTAAATATTTTCGAGCCTCCCTCCGCTCAGCGCAATTTTTTTAAGTGCGTCTCCCTAACTTGAAATCCTGGATCCGCCCCTGATCAATAGTTGCTGAGAAAAATGCAACGAAAAATGAGCATATATGTTCAATGTGTATAAAAATCAACAAAGTCGGCAAACAGGAAGTAGGAATCTGATGGTTCCAAAAACCCTTCCCACGATATGGGGTACCTATATGAAGCTTGTGACCAAATATCAGATTTCTGTCATCAATAGTTGCTGATAAAAATGTGACGAAAAATGTGCATATATGTTCAATGTGTATAAAAACCAACTAAGTCGGCAAACAGGAAGTAGGAATCTGATGGGTCCAAAAACGCTACCCACAATATGGTATACCTATATGAAGCTTGTGACCAAATATCAGATTTCTGCCATCAACAGTTACTGAGAAAAATGCGACGAAAAATATCTTGGACGGACGGAAGGACAGACGGACAGAGGTAATACAGTATACCCCCTCCCCCTTCGGGGAGCGTTGGTATAATTAATTGACAACAAAACCCAATTTTGACAAAATCCTGTTGACAGTTTAATTTTCTTAAATTTTTATATTTATCAAAGACAACTTGATATTACATATTGTCATCTTTAAGATATAATTTTTTTTTAAATTGATGTTTTGTTCAATGACACCCATTTGCAACTGTTCCAGCAACCATGAAGCTTATACAAACAAAAATAAAACATAATGCTTATATGAAATTTCATAATTTATAAGCTCTAAATAATTTTTTCTTAAATTATATATTTTTTATTTTTGATATTATTTTAGGTGGAAATAATTTGACCTGAAAATTGTCATGAAATTATCAGGTCAAATTATTTCCACCTAAACAATTTTTTTTTATATATTTTTTTGAATATTCTTTAAATATATACTAATGTATTTAACATTTTCAAATTTGAACTCAATCCATTGGTTAATAAAAAAAAAAAAAAGATATAGGCCTTAATGTACTTTTCAGGACATTTCATGACAATTTTCAGGTCAAATTATTTCCACCTAAAATTATTTTTTTTTAATCTTTTTTTAAAATATTCGTTAAACATATGCTAATGTATTTAACATTTTCAAATTTGAACTAAATCCATTGGATAATAAAAAAGATATAGGCCTTTATGTACTTTTCAGGACATTTCAGGTCAATTTTCAGGACATTAGTGGATACGTAATAGACCATGTTATGAGAACAAAATCACGTCCTAATCACATTTTTGGTCACAAGTAATATTATCATTTAATAAATAATTCATTTTCACTAAAAGATAATAATTGTCTTTTAAATAAATCAATAATTATACACATATAAATATTGAACAATATCATAGCCAGAAATGATAGGTGATTTGCTCATTTGCATATTCAAAATGGCGGCTCAAAGAGAATTTGGATTTTAACATATAGTTGAACGGAAAACTTTCTGTTAGCTTGGGCCGAACAATTTTCGGGGATAAAAAATCAAACTATGCACCGATTTGAACAATATCTCAAAATATTACAGCTGTACCATGAAAACTCAAGGTTCCCACCCAGTTTCAAATTTTGAAGCGTAAGCGCCATTCAGAAGCATTGAGAAGAAGTGAAAAAATGCATCCTGCACGGTTTTCAAGACCTAAAAGCACTTTTCTTACAATCCGCATTCTAATTGCCGGGACAAATTCCGTCAGATCCGGTAACATTGTTGAGGAATCTTTCTTCGATAAATATTTTGCTGACAAATTAAAGGTTCCCACGATAATTTAAAAGAGGGCTTCACAAGTTTTTTTTACCTTTCTAGTAGAGATTCAATAGGGATTCACGCAAATAAATCTACTATTTCGTAAAACTGCTTCTGCTAGACATGACATTATTTGGGTAAGCACCGCATTCCATTGTAAATGTAAATAAACAATTAAAAAAAGGCTCCACAAGGGTATTTTTTTATTTCGACAAAACAACAGAACAAGTAGCTATATTCTAATACAATTGGTAACAATATTGCTGATATATAAAGTTCAACAAATTTAACAATATATATCCTATACTAAACGTTTTCAATGACATACTAATACTTATAAATATGGGGCAGAAATTGAAAAAAAATGCAGTGCATTAACTATATTTTCGATCTTTTACACACATCATCGGATTCCTAATGAACATATGATGACAATTAATTTTGATACGATCACAAATAATTATGAAGTTATTTATGTGATCAAAACTGTGATGAAATATTATTTAGAAAAAATAGATACGAGTTTTCATCAGCGTTTTCCAAATATGGTTCAACGTTTATTTGCTGACGTCATACATGACGCGATTTGGTTTATTAATATTCATGAGCAAAATCACCCATGATTTCTGGCTATGTTATAAAACAATAATACGGTCCGCGTTGTCTTAACATACGGGCCGACTAGTCCTCACTTACGGGCCGAGTTGTCTGGCATCCATACAAGAGTACCTTCGAAAATGACACAAGGGCGACACACACATCCTTGTATCAATACAACCATCAGGCGAAAGATCAACCGGAAGCAAAACAAAAGCGGGTAAAAAGTTCGGGAATTTTTTGGCGCAAAATTTAGTTTTACCCGGAACTCTCGCGATTTACCATATCGTCAATATTTGAAATGATCAGCAGATGTCACTAATATCACACTTCCGTAGCTTTAATTTGAGTTTTCAAAAATGTCGTCTGAAAATCGCAAATCGCGAGTGGAAAATGTTCCATGGAGAGTTGTCAGCTGCTGCAAATAAATATTGATGTGTGTTTTCAGGGAGAATAATATATACAGAGAAGGAATAAGCCAATTTCCAGACAGGTAGGCCTTTTTTTATCAAACCAGCTGTGAGCGAAGCGAACATGGTTGATACTTGTAAACACTTTGAAATCGGAAGCGGAAGTGTGAGGAGCTTAAGCCATTTGTCTGTTTTCGTAATTGAACATCTTTGTCGTGCCGAAGGCGCGACCAACACGAAACAAATAAAATAAAATAATGACTTTATAAAATTGTATTGAGAATTAAAACTTACGTTTTCGTGCCTTGGGCACGACTATAACATTCAAATAGAAAACAGAGTTTTACTTTCGAACTTGAAGAAGGCAGAGTTGTCATTGAAGGTTTCGTAATCGTAAATGAAATAAATAATAAACTTTGTGTCGTGCCGAAGGCACGAACACTACGAATAAAGAAATAAAATCGTCGTGCCGAAGGCACACCTGATATGAACAAAAGAATGAATCAGCACGGCCACATTAAATGTTGCAAATGGGTCCCATGGCAACACCTTGACGGAAGTTGATTCGCTCTTTATTTTCATAGACAAAGAAACATTAAATTTTTGTTCCGAAGGCATATCTTATATTGATATAATAAAATTAATTTACTAGTCGTGCCGAAGTCACGACCATTACGAACAAAATTTCAAAAGTCTTCGTGCCTAAGGCACGAAAACAGTATAGTCGGAATGGATCCCATGGCAACACTTTGCCGGAAGTTAATTGTAACTGGTTTTTACCAAGTGAAATCCTACATGTCATATTTACAACAATACACAAAAATAATTAAAAAGCTTACCTTGAAATTTTATTTTATTTAATTGTATCAAACTTGAAGCGTACACGAAGCCAAATAACGTCTAATCTTTACGTTTCAAACTGGAAGTCTTCATATGACGTCAATGACGTCATGTTGGTTATGTTCCAAAGTCGTCAATAACATTTGGCGGATTTTTTTCAGTTTACTCGCAATCGTATGTGTATTGTATGTCCATTGTTTGAGGCTCTCCTTTGGGTATTTCTTTAATAGTATTTAGCGTCGAAAACAAACACGACTGTCCAAGAATAAGGATTAAACACTGTGTTTTTAGGAAATTATGTTTGTGAGTGAGCTGCCGGAGTTTATACATAGATAATTTCTCTAAAAAACAGTTTTTAATCCTATATAATTTAATTTGATTTGAATACTTCAATCTGATTGGCAAATCCGCCTGGAGCAAATTTTGGTTATACTCGATAACCTGGGTTGGTATTGTGACGTCACCAACGTGTTCATCCGCCAACGACAAATTCAAATAGTCACACGGAATAATCGTAATTAAAATCGAAGAATCATTAAATTTTGTTGTAAAAATTAAATTATAAGGAATATATGAAATTGTTGAACAGATTATACTTACATAACCTGGTTTGGGTCAGCTTACGCTTTTCATAAACCGCTTCGCGGTTTATTAAGCGTAATCTGATCCAAATCAGGTTATATCGTATAACCTGTTCAACAATTTCAAATATTCCTTAAATAATCTTGAAATACGACGAAAAATCTTTAGTTAAATAAAATGAGATATTGGATATTTTGATTTAATTTATGTTTTTTTTTTTAATCGACTCCTTTCGCAGCTCTGCTGCAGTTTTCTTGTTATTCACTAAATTTAAGATGAATGCACAACAAGTACCCCAATGTAAACAAAGAAGAGTGACTTACCTTCTAACTTATATCATGTCAGAAACCCGGCATGGATAGAAACTACGGTTTGATTGTATTTATTGTATATATGTCATACAGTGATACATAGAAAGTTGCAAAATGTTGTTTATATGAAAAAAAGTCTATAAAAAAAAAGGGGGAGCAACATAGGGTCCTGTCCACAAGTACCTGTGCCGTACATAGATAAAAAAAAATACAGGTGATTATCAACTCGTGAGAGAAAAAATAACACCTATGTAAACCGATCGAAATGTTGGGTTTACATAATATGCAAAACAAGATGCGTGCTCCTATATCCTATAAATAAAATGTATGCCATCTTTAAAAAAAAGTGGTATCAAATGATCAACTGCACAAATAAATTTCAATGTGCATATTAAGATTACGAAGCATTGTGATGACAAGGAATAAACGATTGCAGGTACAATCACGTGTAGTATTCATTATGAATGAACATTTCAATAATTACAATCCGTGATGGCCTCGTGAAGACATCGCGTTCTGTCCGTCATGTCCATGTTGTTTCGCGGACCGCATAGATGCCAACCCCTTTTTGGTGCAATCAGTAACAAAAAGTTGAGATGTTAGTAATTTGTGATTTTTTTCAGTAATCATAATTTTTCATAACATTTTACCATAATCGTACTACAGATTAGGCACAAAGTGATGAGCAAATGATTTCCTTTATTTGTGACAACTAGATGCAAAATTGATGAGCAACAAAAAGAAATAAAAAGTTAAGTTTTAATATCCTACCGTGACATCTGCTCGGTCATGCAATAATGTCGGTCATTTGTTTTGATTTACAATTCTCGCGCAGCACGAGACCAATGACGTCATTCTGTATATTCATAGCGTACATAAACACAGAGGGAATACTTTTCAACGTCAAAATTACAAGATGAGATTAAAACAGATGAGATTGAATTGAATAAATTCCATGCAAGTAAAAAAGATCCTTTTTACTAATGTCTTTTTTTCCTGATCATTATGTGTGTTAAATATGTTTCCATGGATGGTATTCCCCAAACATTTGTATTTTTCCGGTTTGTTGACATAATCGACATCACAGTTCATGACCGTTTCTGGAATGTAGGCCAAGCAAATTGTATTTTAAAATACTTTGAAAATATGATCATTCAGATTCCATCATTTTCTAGAAAATGGCCGATTTTACCGGGAAAATACATGCAAGTGCTCTCCATTAGTCACAAAATGGCAGATTATTTAGCATTTCCACTGCTGCTTTAATAACAAATATACCCCCTTACTTCTTGGGGTAATGAAATGAAATTCACAGAGAAGATAGAAAAAGAATTAATTTAACAGCAATAATCAAAATCTATAGCATAAATTGAACAGAGAATTAAATTAAACCAGACAGAAAAATGAGATTGTCTGGGTAAAAAAAACCCTGTCATTATTACAAATAGCATCAACAAAACTGTATTGTTACCACTCTGTGATAATAATTTAAATGTGATTAAAATAAATTGAAATCAGTCATTAATTGTTTTACCAAAATATGTCGGTCTAATAGATTGTATTGACAAAAGCAAAAACACCAAATTCACTGGATTAAATACTTTTTATGTGGGTAAGCAAGTTTAATATTTGCATCAAATAATTAATTTTTAATACTTCAATTTCAAACTATTTAAAAAAAACATCTTTTGAAATTTTTCAGACAAATCAATTACACTGAAAAAGCTAAAATACTGTACTTTCTTAATCTGGTTTACTTTTTAAGTTTGGTTGGCCTATGACAAAATCATGTGCTTTATTGAACTTTGACCGACTTTATGTGACGTCATACGACGCCATTTGGAAAACGGGTGGTAAATAAATATGGGTCAGTATGTAATTATTATCGATCTTTTTTCCATGGAACTTTACACATGTGAGCAAGAATAGATGAGGAACATAATTAAAAAGATAAAAATGTTTACTTTTCAAACATGAAAAAAATAATCAAACATTATCCAATGACTGACCGACTTATTGTCAGACGAGGATACATGTATGTTCACTTACAAATGTATTCTATGTTTCAACTTACTGTCAATAGAAATTAAAATTTCCTGAAGTGGCCCTCCCTCACCCCCCCATGGAATAATTAATGTCTAATTCTGGAGTGCCTGATATGTTGTTGACTTGGCACTTTTCAACTGTTTTGTTATATATGTGTGTTCATCCCGACAACCGTGCTGAATGGACAAGTCTTGTTTGCAATATTTGCAATAGGCATAATGTTCCTGTGTCGATTTCATAAGGCAAGAGAAGAATATTCGGGACGAAATCGTTGTCCCAATTTTCTTTTCTTCGCTGCAGAAGCTTCACAGAAGGATCGAGCAAGAAATGGATAGATAGTTTTCTACTATAGATAGTCCCGAGAATCCCTAAAGGATTAAATAATCGAAATCCCTCACGTGCTTATCATTACGCGATTTTAACATACAATGAAGCGTCTAAATGATCACAATGATATTTAAATGGGGAACGGTTCCGGGCCGGCAATAATCGGAAATCTGTAACAAGTAGACTGTTGACCGTAACACCGTAATTTTGGCCCGAAATTCGTAACAATTACGGAAAAATCGCATCTATGGGACCGTCCACGTGTACACCTGGACTTCTCGTTAATTCCGCATTGCGATAATCCTTGATAAAACACGGATTTTGCGAATGGTTCTGCAGTGTATCAATGGTGTGGGTTCAAATCCTGTTGAGGGAAGAACAAAAATTTGACAGCTCTAAAATCTAATTCTAACACTGTTTGGTTTAATTTTCAGACGTATATATATATATATATATATATATGTGTGATGTACAATACAGCTCAATCGGATAAAGATATGTGTTACATGTTTTTTTTAATTTACATTTCAAACTTTAAGCTCTTTATAACACATTCATAAGGTTAATCACCTATATATGTGTTCTCATGTGCTCTTTTAGATGTGCATTTTGTCTAAACCCTTTACCACATACATCACATTTATCACCTGTATGTGTTCTCAAGTGCCTTTTTAAGGTAGAATTTTCAGTAAACCCTTTACCACATCAATCACATTTACCAGGCTCATCACCTGTATGTGTTCTAATGTGACCTTTTAAGGTAGAATTCTCAGTAAATCCTTTATCACATTTATAAGGTTTATCACCTGTATGTATTCTAATGTGTGTTTGTAGATGTTGATTCTTATAAAACCCTTTATCACATACATCACATTCATAAGGCTTATCACCTGTATGTGTTCTAATATGAACCTTTAAGTTAGAATTTTCAGTAAATCCTTTACCACAGATATCACATTTATAAGGCTTTTCACCTGTATGTGTTCTAAGGTGCACTTTTAAGTTAAAATTTTTACTAAACCGTTTACCACATAAATCACATTTATAAGGCTTAACACCTGTATGTGTTCTAATGTGACATTTTAAGGTAGAATTATGAGTAAACCCTTTACCACATATACCACATTTATAAGGCTTATCACCTGTATGTGTTCTAATGTGACCTTTTAAGGTAGAATTCTCAGTAAATTCTGTACCACAGATATCACATATATAAGGCTTATCACCTGTATGTGTTCTAATGTGCACTTTTAAATTAGAATTTTCAGTAAATCCTTTACCACATGTATCACATTTATAAGGCTTATCACCTGTATGTGTTCTAATGTGTCTCTGCAGCTGTTTTCTCTGTCTAAACACTTTATCACATAAATCACATTTATAAGGTTTATCACCTGTATGTGTTCTCATGTGTACCTTTAAATTACAACTCACTTTTAAGGTAGAATTCTCAGTAAACTCTTTACCACATATATCACATTTATATGGCTTATCATCTGTATGTGTTCTAATGTGTGTTTGTAGATGTGCAATCTGATAAAACCCTTTATCACATAAATCACATTTATAAGGTTTATCACCTGTATGTGTTCTAATGTGTGTTTGTAGATGTTGATTCTGATAAAACTCTTTATCACATAAATCACATTTATAAGGTTTATCACCTGTATGTGTTCTAATGTATGTCTGTAGTTTTTGATTCTGTCCAAACCCTTTATCACATATATCACATTTATAAGGTTTATCACCTGTCTGTGTTCTAATGTGTCTCTGCAGGTCTTCTCTCTGTCTAAACTCTTTACCACATATATCACTTTTATAAGGTTTATCACCTGCATGTATTCCATCTCCATTTTGTAATCTCATATCATCCAAGGTATCTCCTTGGTCACATCTGAATAAGTCTTCAGTTTTTATTGTTTTACACTCATCTAAAATTTGATTCTCTTTTTTGTTATTCTTATTATACGATTCTTTATTGCAGCCTAATAAATCATGCATTATACACTTATTCTGTGATAGAACCTTCCTATTAGTAGCTTTGTTCACACCATTTATATCTATTGGTAACATCTGATCAGAAGTTGTACTGTGAGAAAGTCCAAGATGGGCATCTACGTGTATATATTTCTGAAAAATAATTTCAAAACAAGATAATAAAGGGCTTTGTCGTGCACAGCATGATATAACTGCAGTTTACAAGAGATTCCTCTTCCTCATTTCAGCTCAAATTTCTTAGCACAAGATTTTAATGTGATTTTTTCTAATAATATGCCTAAGCAGTATATTCTGGCTGAAAAAAAATCACAGAAAAACCCGGAAGATATGTTACTCAATCTTTAGTTTTGTAAGTATGTTTTGTAGATCGCTGTTTGTTATTTTGACCACATATTGTGTTGTCTATCCTTCAATTTATGGATTCTTATTACCCTTTTGGTATCTTCAAATTCTTCTTGAACTACCTTGTCTGGAGTACCCGGAAAAAACCACAGACCAGCTGCCACAAGTCACTGACAAACTTTATCACATCAATTTACATCGCCATGAGTGGGATTCAAACCCAAGTGCCACGTAGTTGCAGTTACATTTTTACTTATGATACATGTACACTACAGCAGCAATATAGACAATAAAAGAAATTTCTATTTTTAGTAACAACTGAAATCTTGAATGGAGGGTGGGGTTCTCAGACACAAATTTGAAAGGGGATCACACAAGGACCATCCCAACCAAGATTGGTCTAATTTGGGGGTTAATGCCACTTTCAACAATATTTCAGTTATATCGTGGCAGTCAGTTTTATTGGTGGAGGATACTGGAGTACCCAGAGAAAACCACCGACCAGCTGCCACAAGTCACTGACAAACTTTATCACATCAATTTACATCGCCATGAGTGGGATTCAAACTCATAACCAGAGTTCCAGATAAGCTGCGTGATTGCATGATTACACAATGAAAATTGACAAAAACCCAATATGAATTGAACTACTTTGCCTGTGTACTAACTGCTTAAAGTCATATCATACAATGTATCAGCAAGTGCGCAATTGAATGTTGAAACATCACGTATTTACCATTATCTATGTAACAGTTCGCATAATTCACTCAATTTATAAACATGTTGTTGCATTATTTTCACAGAAATAGCTCTTAAGTCTTCCTTTCGACCCACGTCCAATGGGGAGATATTCCGAGTAGTAAACCGGATATCATTACTTGCTCCTTAATTGAGAGGACTATTTTATAGTATCTCTATCCCAAGAATCGATACTTTTCATCCTGTTTAAAAATTAATTATAACCATATGCCATCATCAAAGTAATTAACCCTTATTCATGTTATATACATATATATGTTATCTCATATTCCTAAATGGAATAAACTGGCAGAAAAAAGTCTCAAAGAAAAACCCAGAATATATGTTAAACTACTCATTGCCATGTAACTGCAGTTAAAATTTGAGTTCATTTTGATTTGCAATAAAGCAGAAAATGACAACTAAAGAAATTTCTATTTTTAGTAACAGCAGCCATTTTGAATGAAGGGTGGGGCTGTCGGACACACTATTGAAAGGGGACCACCCAAGGACCATCCCAGCCCAATTCGCATTAATTTGGTTCAGTGGTTTCAGAGGAGAAGATTTAAATGTGATTGTTTATCAAAATATGCCTAATTTCTATAATCGGTATAAATCGGCTGAAAGAAAAATTTCACAGAAAAGCCCAAAATAAATGTTAATCTACTCATTGTCATCTAGCTGCAGTTAAAAATTTCAGCTCATTTTGCTTTACAATAAAGCAGCAATGGACAATTGAAGAAATTTGTATTTTTTTGTAACAGCAGTGATCTTGGATGGAGGGCGGGGCTGTTGGACACAAATTTGAAAGTGACCCACCCAAGGACCATCCCTGCCAGGTTTGGTGTAATTTGGTTATCGGTTTTAGAGGAAAAATTTTAAATGTGATCTTTTATCAAAATATGCCTAATTTCCATAATCGGTATAAATCGGCTGAAAGAAAAATTTCACAGAAAACCCCCAAATATATGTTAAACTACTCATTTCCATGTAGCTGCAGTGAACATTTGAGATCATTTTGATTTATAATAAAGCAGCAATGGACATTAAAGAAATTTCTATTTTTAGTAACAGCAGCCATCTTGATTGGAGGGCGGAGATGTCAGACAAAATTTTGAAATGGGACCACCCAGGATTATCCCAGCCAAATTTGGTTTAATTTGGTTCAGCGGTTTCAGAGAAGAAGATTTAAATGCGATCGTTTATCAAAATATGCCTAATTTGCATAATCGGTATAAATCGGCTGAAAGAATTATTTCATAGAAAAATCAGGAATATATGTTAAACTACTCCTTGCCATGTAGCTGCAGTTAAACTTTGAGCTCATTTTGACTTGTACTAAAGCAGCAATGGACAATCAAAATTTCATCCCCCCTTTTTTCTATTTTTAGTTTGGTGGCCATCTTGGTTGAAAATCGGGATCACCGGACACAATTTTGGAAGGGGGCCATCTAAGGACCATTCCACCAAAGTTTGGACTAAGTTGGCTCAGTGGTTTCTGAGGAGAAGATTAAAATTTGACAGACAACGACGATGGACGAAACTTTTAAGTGGAAATTTAATTAAAAAAATATGATTTAGGTTGTAAACACTCAATCAATGTTTATTTTTAACAAATTTCAACTCATTTTAACATATAACTAGTATTACTGTAAACACAGCTCATTAAGATATACCCCCCGCTCCCCACATCTGTCCAACCTATTTCCATAACCAAAACATTACTGATTGTTCCGACCAAAAATGAAAGGGACCTTCCTCTCTTCACTGGTAAGCTGCTGATAAAATTTCAAAACATTCTGAGAAACACTACTCAAGTTACATTTGTATCATATGACGTAGGGTAAAAATCCTATTTTCTGTCATATCAAGTCCAATAACTCTGGAACGACAAAAGTGAAAATCGTCAAAAATGAAAGGGATCCCTGTATTAGCGGTAGACATGTTTTTTTATTAGCCACTGTGGCTAATGGGTAATAATTTCTTTTAGCCACACTAAATATAAACAAAGAGCATAAAACGGTTGAAAGTTCAAAACTTTATTATTTAATTAACTAACAATAATAATTCATATATTATCATGATAAACAACAAACTTTGAACATTAGATAAACAGAACATTCAATATTCGTATGATTTTGTTGTTTTTTGCTGTGTGGGGCCGTTGGCGTTGCCAAAAAAGGATAAAATAGATCCTTGGCGCTTGGCCATGCTGTTTTATAGTCAACTCGTACCATTGCAGACTCGTACCACAGGAAGTCAACTCGTACCAATGTAAACTCATACCACAGTAAACTCTCCAAGGGTTGGCTTTGGCAATCATCTCATTAAATAGATAATTTGTTAATTTAATAATAGTTCAAAGTGGACTTAAGAAAATATGATCACCTAATTAAATAATAATATAAAGATCAAAAGAAATCAATTAATCATATTTATTTTGAAACTGCTTAACTGTCATTAAAAAAAATAATGCAAATATTAAAAGCCAATTAATTAATTATCATTAAACTTCATTCGTTTGAGTATACGTAAAATAATGTAATTGTTAATTTAAACACACTTTCAAAAGCACAATTTATTTGAATATTCTTTCAAAAGCATGACATGAACATTGCCATTCGTTAATTGGTCGGAATTGTTTTCCTCTTAGTAGTGTTTTCCTGAGTTTGCATTGGTACGAGTTGACGATGGTACGAGTTTGCAAATTTTGGTACAATTTGACATGGTACGAGTTGACAGTGGTAAGAGTTAACTAGTTACCACCATGCTTGACCTTCTCGTTGTCAAATAATTGACTGGTTTTAGATTCAAGCGTAGACAGAAGGACAGACAGAATAAAGCGTAATTGAGGAAACCAGTCAGTCAGTGACTAAATTCGAAACTATTTCCGGAATGGGACGCAGATAATGTTATTTCAACTGAAAAAACTACCCGAAATAATCAACCCGCTTTTTAAAATCATTTTGGATATTATAAATTGATCAAATCATTGTCTATAACGCGTTTTATTCGAAGTTGACTTTCTACATAATAAAAGATCATTGTCATACGACATAGGGTAAAAATCCTATTTTGGTCATATCAAGTCCAATAACTCTGGAACGGCAAAAGTGAAAATCATCAAAAATGAAAGGGATCCTCCTCTCTTCACCAGTAAACAGCTGATAAAATTTTAAAAAAAGATCCTAAGAAACACAACTCAAGTTATCGTACGACATAGGATTTGTCTATAGACGGACGAACGGACATGGTGAAACCAATATACCCCCCTACAACTTTGTTGCGGGAGGTATAATAAAAGTTATTTCTATCATTTTCCCCCGTTGACATAATTTATTTCACAAAAATAAATGCAAGTTGATCAGGGATGGGGTCAATTACATAGGAAAGTAATCAATTAAATTACAATTACTTGGCCAAACCTTCAATCAAATTACCATTACCATGACAGGGATTTTGAAATGTAATTAATTAAATTACAATTACTTTGCAAATGTAATTAATTAAATTGCAAATTACATTTTAAAACATAGAAAAAATATGAATGAACAGGTAAGCAATAGCAATATGATTAAGAATATATACATACAGACAGTGAATAAACTAATACATTATACCAAGGATATAAATCCTTGATTATACATTTGGAATTTCAAAATGCTTCCAAATGTTAGGAGCCGATATGCTGTATGTTCACATAACGCACAGCCCCAGTCAAATTGTGAGTGAAAGCCCCTTAACAGAATTCAAGTCAAATTGTTAGTTAAAACTTTTTATTATTAATATTCAATGACCACTTTTAAAGGGAGAAGGGTGGCACTCAGTTGTGCACAAGGAATTGTGCACATAAAGGTGATTTAAGACCAAGATGACTAGGAACATATAGATTTGCATTTTTATATTACTATCAAACACAGAGATTATCTACATTCAAAAAGGAAAAAACTTAATTTGGCCATAAATATGCTTTCCTGAATAGCAGTAGAAACAGTTTCAATTTTATTCAATATCTTTGTTAATGTAATTGAAAAGTAATTGTAAATTACATACATTTTTGGGAATTAATTAATTAAATTACCAATTTTTTTTTCCATGTACATTTTGTAATTGAATTTTGGACCAATTACACATTACTTTCAATTTCTTGACATTTTGTAATTAATTTAAATTACAGTCAATTACCATTACCCCATCCCTGGTGTTGACATCAAAGGGAGATAATTCGGTGTAAAAATTACATAATCCAACTTCCGATTTTAGCATCTTTGATTGTTTACACTACAGACTGAGAGCTACATTTATTGGTAATTAATCTTAAAGGGTCAATATATTACTTCATTAACAATATATGATATAAATATACAGGTATAACAAAACAAAAAGACAAATATTTAATGGCTGACAACAAATTATGAATACAGTAAACACAGAAAACTGAAGATTGAGCAACCCAAACACCACTAAAACTCCGGACCAAAATGAATGCAGATGCTCCATATGAGTCTGCAGTTCGAACTTCACTAATACCACTTCATGGGAAAATGAGCTGGGGACAATCACCCTCCCCACTTTGAAAAGTTGAGGGTGGCAAAACTAATTCTCCCCCTCCCTTTTTTTGCATTAAATTTAAGAAAAAAAATTTTTTTTTTACTTTAGTATGGAAATATATATTGTCCAGTTAGCTAAGGGTATAAGGATGTTTGGATAAGGGTACGTTTTGAAACCAAAGTGACTTTTTTATTGCTTCACAGTTTTGAAAATTTACCACTCAATGTAAGGAAAATAGTACTTTCTTTTTGGGGGGTACATTTTTCATAAAGATGTAAACAGAATGTAATGACCACCCATTTAAATTATCATAATTATTGAGATAATTACACATGATTGTCTATTTATATTTCAAAGATAAAAAAAAATATTGAAAATTGTGAAAAAATGTATTGTTCATTTTACATTTTAGTGTATTTTTCAAGAAAAATGTATGAGGGTACCCCTATTTAAAGACCCATAATTTGTTTTCTATTGCAAATATACCCCATTTTTTTTCAAATTCATTTCAACCGTGTCAAAAGTTGATCTAACTGGTCTTCAAAAACTATAAATTTACGCTGACTTACTATATTTTCCTTGAAGTCATTTTCGTCTTCAGTATCCCTACTGTCATCTTTAAATGAATTGTTGTCAAAGGTGCTATTTTGTTCATTTGAATGGTGCAATTGTTGTTTAATGGGTGTTGAGGTGACCAAGTTGTTGACCGTTTGTTGATTTAATGATGCAAACATTAATTCATCTGTATTAGTTCCTATTGATTTGGTTGCAACATTTGGATTAGAAGAAATATTTTTACTGTACTGATGATCACTGACAAGAATGGATGTGTCTATATTGTGAGACTGTAAACACATGAGACATAGATGGCCACATGAGAGAACAAGTGGTAATGAGCTATTACTTGGCTCCTTACAAACTGTACTTTCATCAATTTCTGTAACATACATGTACATCTGTAAAAAGAAAAGTGAATAATAAATCATTATCATAAACTAAATACTCCCAGGAGCCTGTAATCACTTACTTGGTTTTCAATTTGACTTCTAAAGTTCATAATTTTTGAGTAGAAGATTTTGATTTGATTTTTGTCATGATATGCCTAATTGGAATAAATTTGCCGAAAAGAAGATATCTTGAACTACTCAATGCCATGTAGCTGCAGTTAAAATTTGAGCCCATTTTGATTTATAATATTAATAAAAGTACCAATAGACAATTAAAGAAATTTCAACCGCATCAGTGGTTGAGTGATTATCATGCTTGCCTCGATTGTGGCAGATCGTGGGTTCGAGTCCCGAGCGGGTCAAACCGAAGACTATAAAATTAGTATTTGCTGCCTCTCCGCTAAGCACGCAGCATTAAGGAGAAAAAGCAAAGATTGGTTTGCTAGGAATCTGGATAATGTGTGCGAGTGAGCCGACATGTCTATACGACGAATAAACGGAGGAACACCTGGCCTACGCATGATTATTTAGTTGTGTTTTCTGTGACTTTCCATTTATATTGTATATTTGAAGTATCAGTATTGACATACAACCAATATGATGTACATTCTAAATACAAGATAGATTTGGACAAACTGTAATTCTGGAAAAGTTTGAGAAGATCAATTTTGAAAAATTGTAATTGAGTCTTTTATGTATTATTACATTTGACACATTTTCACCACTTATGGGGCAAACTGTTAATTGTTACCATACCATCTCGAGAAAAACTGTTTGTTGTGTTGCAAAGGAAAGATTCAGAGCTCTTTAGAACAGCTTACACATTTCAGATAGGGGGTCTAACTCAGAAGTTATTGAAGTTCCCTTATGGTAAAACTTTTGTAGGAATATGTATTATTTCATACTTTTGACACAATCAAGACTGTGTCCAGACATAATCAAACAATGTCGAAAATGTGTTCAGGCCTCGACATTAACGTTTGTCCGATACCAGTGAAAACTGACGTCGGACAAGTAGATCTTGTATTACGGTTGTCCGACGGGACAAGTGAAAAAATCAGATTCCCAAACGTGCCGGTACGACGGACAAATCAATTTCCACTGGTCTAAAATACTGGGTTTGTTGTATAAAAGAGCCCTGTTTGACCTCCAATTTGTCGATAATTTATTTTGATTAAAACTAAAGTGAAACGCCAGATCAAAACTCTTTTATTTTATCATTTATCGTTCTTCCAGACATGCTTTGATGAAGTTCAAGGACATTGACAAAATTGAAGTCGCAATCTCAGAAACGCTTTAATGAACTGAAATATCAATATTTGAAATATAAGAACAAGAATCACTCCGGAACAGACACGTAAAATTTATCGGATATCAATTTGGCGCCAAATTTAAACTTGTCTTTTGTGCAAAATACGATAAAGGACTTGATTTAGGCTTTTGGGAAATATTGAAACCTTTAAAATGGACAAATATTACAAGCTTTTTCCTGATCTGGTTGAAAAGATCCACTAAAATTTTCATTTCTCTGAATTTAAATAAAATAATTTGCTTTATTTATAATCACAAGCACTTGTTTCTGGTAAACAAAATATACCTAGATACTGGTATATATAGTATCTAGGTATATATTTTTTTACCAGAAACAAGGATTTATATAACACAAATATTAGTTATTGCAATTTGTGTGGTATTGGATCACAACACAGTAATATTTCAAAAGGAAAGGGGGGTACATAAAAAAATCACTGGTATGCTAGACTCCAATCAAGGTAGACAGAAATACAAATGTGACATTGAATATATGTCCTTAAGGTAGTTATGAATAAAAACAAAACCCAGAACAAATCAGTTCAGGCAGCTTTAACTATCTACTAAATTTGGGCATGGTAACGTCAGAGGGGTCGCAAAACAATGTTTCGATTAATCGCAATTGACTTCTCCCAGAAGTCTCCCCACTTCTCTCTGTTGTCTCCCACTTCTCCCTGTGAGCTCTCTGAAAGTAGTGGGAGCCCTGAATAATTATTCTCTAGTTTTTGTTATTTTTACTAATTTTTCCAGACAACTAAAAGATTGAGTCAGACAAGTACTTTTTTAAGTTAGTTGTCCGAGGGGACAAGTTGAAAAATATGTTAATGTAGAGGCCTGGTGTTTACTGGTAGACAAAATCAGTTAAGGTCAAGACATAATCAAACAAAATTGAGACAAACTCTAGAATGTGCCCATACAAAACAAGACATTTTAGACACTTCAGAATCTGTCTCGACAAATCAGGACATCTTAAGTCAATCTTGAGACCAATTCAAAATAAATCTAGACAATTGAGACACAAGTTGCAGTCCTGGAAATGGTCATTTGAATTTACTGGTGCGAATATATCTTAAAAAAAAAAAACGAAAAAATTACTGGTCGAACAAAGTTTTACTGGTCTTTGGTCAGAGAACCGGTGCTCATCGTGAGGACTGATTAGTCAACAATTTTAGACTTTAGACAGTGCTTAGTAATTTTCAGAAAAGGTCGAAAATTATCAGAATATCGAGTACTTTTTCAAACAATTAAAGACAAAAATTGGTCTGTTCAGACTTTATAGTGAGTGAATGAGATATAAAATTGAAATACGATGTATATAATATATTGGTCTTTTACCTCTCCGAAAGATGATTTGGTGGGAGTAATTTCCATGTTTGTACTGGTTAAAGTAGAAGAAGCATCATCTGTACATACTGTTTCTTCCAGATCCTGTCTGAATTCAATTATATCTATATGAATAGCTGGTAAAATAGTATTCAGCATAACAACGGCACATATAATTACAATAATTTTATAATTCAAACAAAAGTTCATAAATTTCACTATAAACTAAAAATAATATCCATAAGATTTGACAGATTTACAGAGTGCTTTCCTTTGTATAATTAACAAGTATAAGAAACAGGACCTGCTTACTCTTCACGAGCACCTAAGTTCACCCCTGGCTCATGTCTTATTTATGTTGTTGTGTTTGTTTGTACATAGAGATCTCCAAAACATACGTCTTTGTTGTTTTTTTGTCTCTGTCTTGTGTCTTCTGTACCAAATGTTGCCAGTATCTCTGGATTCTCTTTCTTGATTGCCCTGTCAGTATTCTCTAACATTTATATACATTGTAGTGTTTTAATGTTTAAAGTGAAATACTATTTTGTGTATTTATTAAGTGGTAGCAGTCCATGGTTAGATTTTTAGTTGACATGTACATTTGTACATATCCATTTTAGGTGATCAGTTTCAGGGATGAAAATTCCCTCTTTGGTTGAAAATGTTACTAAAACTACATAATATGTAAAAAATGGTTATTTGATCTGGTCCTTTCTTTTAAGATATTGACCCCCTTTAAATTGCCTGTATCCTCATATTTTTGATTCAATCCAGGGTGTAGAATCCACCTTTTTCGGAAAAATATAAAATAAATTGTAGGGAAAATTGCAAAAAACGTCAGGAACCTTGTTTTTTTTTTTATCTGAACCCCCCTTTCAAAAAATCCTGGATCCGCACCTGATATGCATGATCAAAATTTAAATGATCAATTCAATCTTACCTCAAAAATAGGTTCAAGTTTCTCAAGTTTCGTTGTTGATTTACTTGTACTACAAGCACTTAGTTATCTGACTTTGATCTACAATTAAAAAAAAGTTAATATAATTATACGGATCATTATAAGAAAATGTGGAAGTCTGCATCTGATATAAATGAAACTAGAGGCTCAGTGGGTTGAGTCTGTGTTGCTCACCTTTCATTGTGTTTTGATGGAACTTTATACAGAAACTTCTATGGGTGCTTCCTACCAAATTTCAATTAATTTGGCCGAATAGTTTTAGAGAAAAAAAATCTAATTGGCTAATTACAAACAAGAACTGTCTATGGCCATCATTGAAATTTTGTACAGGCTAAGCGATTTCAGAGAAGATTTTTTTAGATATCAAACTGACTAACCAGAAACAAGAATTACCTATGACAGCCATGTTTGTTAACGCATTGGAACAAAATAAGCAATCTTTATAGAGGTTCTTGCATCCATATATGCTTCCTACCAAGTTTCAGTTCATTTGGCCAAGCGGTTTCAGAGAAGATTAAAATGTGAAAAGTTAACAGACGACGGACACCAAGTGATGGCAAAAGCTCACATTGCCTTTGGCATGGTGAACTAAAAATGAAATAATTCAGAACAAATCTTTTCTTGTGTTATAGACAGTAAAAGACCTTCATTATCACATTTTTAGAAGATGCAAGCTTAACAAAATATACAAATGTAAATAACATCACTCTAAGACTACCCTGCTTTGGAATAATGTCCTTGGTGCAACAAGTTTTATTTCGTCATGTAAGATTATGAATTAATGCTCAAGTTGGAATATTTGCATCTAATGTGGAATAAATCCTCTATACTTTCTATCATATGGGTGTTTGCTGTGCTTTTTAACCTGAAGAAATATACAGTTGTGGGATTTCAACAAAAGAACACATGATAAATTTATTTTTAGGAGCAGTTTCTTCTTTAGGTCTTATTTTGCTTTAAAAAATATAACACACATGATCTATTAAAAATAAAAACACAAATGTAAATTTTTAAAACTGTTTGGAATGGCATTTTGTTGTTTCCATGAAGGATGTTGCAGCCGTGGGCGTAACGTCACAGCTCTTTCGGAAGAGCTTTAATTGCAGGTACCGGGGTATAATCCTAGTCCGAGATTCCTCTGCCATCCAACTGCTTTTTGTTCGACTTGCTGGAGCCATGGGACGTCAGAGCGCTCTCCATAAGGAAAACAGCGGATTTGCCACTCCAACTCCGAGAATGGATTATGCCTTTTGTCTCCTCACATTGAAGAGTTCTGAAAAATGGTGATCCCCATTATTTGGTGCCACAGGCAACTTCAATCACCAAATTCTACCTTGCGGTATACTATTTTTAACATTCATTAACACAAATGTCTTTTATTTACTGTCATTTAAATTTTCACGCTAACTTGTTAAGACCATGGCGTTTTCCTTTAACATGTAAATGATGCTTTTGGTATGTTGTTTTTGAATATTGAATAAAAAGAAAAGGTAAAGAAAAAGTGGGGTTACTTATTTCATAAAATAAAAATTTTCCAAAAAAAAAAGGTTCTTACCAACCTATGAATATGAACCCATATCTTGGTTTTAGAAAGGCAGTTACAAAAATGTAACTTCAATCTTTATTTTTTCAATTATTCAGATGTTGTACAAAGAATTAAAGTGAACAAATATTAATAAATGTGATGTTTGGGAAAATCATGCCAGTTGTTATTATATCCCTGTGTGGATAATGTTAGATTATTTTTTTTCATGTTTGAAAAGTACAATTGTAAATAACATTTTTTCTTTATAATTATGTTCCTTATAATCTATTCTTGCTCACATGTGTAAAGTTCCATAGAAAAAAGATCGATAACAAGGACACACTGACCATATTTGTTTACTATCCTTTTTGTAAATGGTGTCGTATAACGTGACATAAGGCCGGTCAGTGGTAAATAAATCAATGATTTTGTCATAGGCCAACCAAACTTAAAAAGTAAACCAGATTAAGAAAGTACAGTATATCAGCTGTTTCTGTGTACCGTTAATTGTTTTGTCTGAAGAATTTCAAAAGATGTTTTTTTTTAAATAGTTTGAAATTGAAGTATTAAAAATTAATTATTTGATGCAAACATTGAACTTGCTTACCCATATAACAAGAATCAAGATATGTAATCCAGTGAATTTGGTGTTTTTGTCAATGCAATATATTAGACTGACTACAAAAATGTACATACATTTGTACTGCCATATTTTTGTAAAACAATTAATGACTGATTTCTGTTTATTTCAATCACATTTATTATCACAGAATGTTAACATATACAGTTTTGTTGATGCTATTTGTAATAATGACAATTGCCTCCCTCCCCCCCCCCCCCCCCCCCCCCCCCCCAGGTAAAATCAGCCATTTTCTAGAAAGAGGTGGAATCTGAATGATCAATCATCATATTTTCGAAGTATTTTAGAATACAATTTGCTTGGCCTACATTCCAGAAAAGGTCATGATCTGTAATGATGATTACATAATAAATATCGTTTGTGCCATGTTTTGATTAAAAATAACACGGATGTCAACGGATTTCTATTATGACCATTGTAATAACAAAGGGGGTAAATCCAGGTAATTACATATATGTTGATGTGAACGGCTGATTTCACTACAATATGTTTATTAAATACATTGTATTTTTATTCTGAAATACATTTAAAATACTGCCAAGACATGGATGTATATCGATATAAATCGACTATTTACTTCAGCAACATGGAAACAATTTTGTGGGGAAATGCTCAATGGAATGTAAACAAAACAAGGCCTTTGTAAGCGGGTGTGTTTTTAATGTGTACCGCATAATCTGATGCGAAAGGGATGCATGTTTCTATTGTAATCTAATTTTTGAGAGCAATTGATAAGTGATAAATACACAAAACGTAAATATCTAAACGATTTTATTGATACAATGACATTTTGCGAAATGTAACATTTTTAAGGGAAAAGTAGCATGAATTTCTGATCTCACCCACGGTTTGAGACTAATAGAATCTAACACCGGTGATAGGTCAAGATCGAGAAATCTCAGACACCCAAGGGTAAGATTTCAATTGTTCTCTGATGAGGCTTGCCCGAGTCAGAGAACGATTGAAATCTTACCCGAGGGTGTCTGAGATTTCTCGATCTTGACCTGTCATTGGTGTTTGATTATTTTTCTTGCACAGACATCCCCCCAAATTAGTTGTTTTTTTAGTGTGTCAGAGCTCCAGATAATTTTCAAGTCCAAAGGGTAATTGCCCCCTACTTTTGAAAATGATGCGCATTTGCATATTTCCTTTGCACTGTTGTACTCTCTACTTCAGAAAAGATTGCTTACATGTACACTTTTAAAATTATGTTGGACACAAGTGTTATTCAATAAACACAGGATGCACGATTGTGTCATGTTTATTAATAAAATGTTGTAAATATTTTGTTTTTTGCTCGTTGACTTCGGCAGTTTTCACAGTCGTGTTGATAATGTCATCAATGATTCCTTTAACTAGACTGTCACTAGACACAGATGAAACTGTCAGGAACTTTTAAAAAAGTATATAATTTTCCGTAGCACGCTTATTCACGTTCTTGCTCATTTTCAACGAACAACGTGTTCCCAAATTCACTTTCGTTTTAGTTCTTAACTAAACCGCATTTATTTGTAATATTGACCGCGATTGGATGATTTATCCTAAACATCCAATCAGGTCTCTTTTGACATCGATGCTTATAAAGGCAAACATTCGGTACCCCTCGGATGTATACACTTTCTCTTTCGAAAAGTATAAAGAGAAGTAATTACGGGGAATTTCTCAAAGTCAAAAATGTATTGTTTATGTACACGATTTATTATCGTGAACAGCATACAAGTACGCTCCGAATTTGGAAAGTTTGCTTACACAGCAATATGTATGCGTAAATGTACAATCTGATCTGATAATGCATGCGTTTTTACTCGTTTTCAGAGCGTAAAAAACGCAAATACGCAGCTTATCTGGAGCTCTGTGTGTATATTCGAAGACGACCACATCACAACCATCAATGAAATAATTTGCAATGTGAAAGAAACACCAAATCATGAACACTTCAAATTGTAATAATATTTAAAATTCAACTTTCTTATCACAATAAATATAACAATAGTAAAGAAAACGTTGGTTTTTAAACGAACAAATCAGCACAAACTGTATGTCATTTCACTGTGACGTCAATAACTCGGTTAGCTGATTGATTCAGTGAACAGGAAATCGATAACTGTTGACAAAAATCGAATCGGGGTCATTTCGCCCCGGAAAGTGAGTCGATTCACCTCACTTAATCGCTATTATATTATAATAGATGAAGTCTTTTTCGACAATTTTTTGGTAATTATGTATTTACTAGTTGCATGCAAAAATAATAATTCATTCATTTTGATCTACTTTTGCCAAAGATCTCAAGCGAAACTTTTCTTGCAAAATTTACAAAAAACCACACGAGAACAGTAAAAAGGATGTTTTTTTTTGTATCAACGCAAAAATGCATGAAATGACTAAGATGCTGTACAAGTGCGCAAATAACTTCTTTTTTAATGAATTACGCATCAAATGCTAAAATAGTATAAATTTAATCAGATGTCAAACAAAGAGTGAAACAATACATAATATTAAACACGTCAAGAAAGCATGTTAATTATGAGGAAGACAAAAATAAAGTACCCATGAACAAGCCTTACAACATCCAAAATACGAATATTTGCAATGGTATTTTCCATATTTCATTTTTTAGAGCACTATTAATAAATGAGGGCGAACGGGAATATGGGCGAAACGACCCGGGCGAACGGGAATAGGGGCGAAACGACTCAGGGGGCGAACAGGATTCAGGGCGAAACCACCCGGTACCACAAAAATCATACACAAACGTAAACAAATGACACAAGTTTTAAAAGATAGATTAGACTTTTGTAAAGCATATTTTATTTTCATCACATCTACAAACAATATTAACAAAGCATCACAAACAGAGTTATAAATAACACTGGAAAATCTTGAAGCGACAATTACTTTTCGCAGGTAACGGGTTGTGTAGCTTGTCTTACACCGAGGGGGTGTAAGACAGAAAAATCTGTTCCCATGAAAATTGAGAACTACTTTATCCTCTGTGTAAGAAAAGGATATCTCACACGGCTAAAAATAGGAACTGTGCTGTCTCATTAGTGAAAAATGACTTTCTAAACGACAGAATAATTCGGTCTAATCACACGATAGAGGAGGCAATCATCAGCGAATAGTCGTGCATTTGAATTTTGATGTGACATATTCGGGCAAGTCATTGATGAATATGAGGAACAACAGTGGTCCGAGTACCGTGTCCTGTGGCACCCCAGAGTCTACATCACAGGTGGAAGAGTGTGTGACGTCTAGTAGGATCTACTAGATCATCTAGTAGCAGGCTGTCGAGTATCCTAAGAAATTCTTGTAATTGTTGTTTTGGCCCCAAGAATATCTATCCTGTCTGAAGAATTCACGGGATATAAATAAAATATAGCCAGATTACTTTATACAAACAGAATCATCATATACCTTTTTCAAACTGTCAATTCAGATACAAATGAGACTTGCTTCTAAAAATTCTCCAATAAGAGCTCTTTTGTAAGGAGGTAAAATAAAGTTTAGCTGATTACCAACATTAAATATACGTTAACTTTACCACACAATGTACATCAAACAGTGAACAACCTCACATCTTTTAGCGCCAAATATATATTATAAGATATATTATAAAATTCTATCATTTATTTTTTATATCAAGTCTCAATATAGATTATATCTTACAAAGATAATTATGATAAACGTTTTTCTTCTAACCGTCATCCAAGTGTATCCAAATCTAGTATTATTGTGCACACGTTGAACTATCGGGTTCGTACCCTAGTCAATTCTAGAGCAGGGCTTCCTGCCAATTTTGTTTTAGAAATTACGATGGATTTTTGCTTATGTTGTGCAATTTTAAATATGAAGGCGTTCTGTTTCAGAGCGATTCCAGACATAATGATAGAGTTGATAATATATGGGAGTGTGTCACAAAGCAGACAGGCCTATCGGGTCTAGCAAGGTGCCCCATAGCTTAACTAGCACAGGGCTAATTTGTCCTAAATACGACACTGGTTATTGGTAGCGTATTCTTATATACCCGACACCTATTGTCTCTTGTGTCAGCCTTGCACTAGAGCCAATTGTTGGTAGCGTATTCTTATATACCCGATACCTACTGTCTCTTGTGTCAGCCTTGCACTAGAGCCAATTGTTGGTGTATTCTTATATACCTGATACCTACTGTCTCTTGTGTCAGCCTCTTATTCAGAGCCTTGCACTAGAGCCAATTGTTGGTAGCGTATTCTTATATACCCGATACCTACTGTCTCTTGTGTCAGCCTCTTATTCAGAGCCTTGCACTAGAGCCAATTATTGGTAGCGTATTCTTATATCAGGATGGACAACGTACGTCATACATCCGGGTATTTTTTTAATCGAAAACTTTATAATGGCGGACATTTTTCAACCATCTGAAAAAATAAAACTCATTTTTATGCTATTTTAACAACGAACCTGTATGATAAAAACCAGAGCAAAGTACCCTAAGGAAATGCTGTCGGACTAATTATAGACAAAACAGCTTTTTGAATATTAAATCGATGTAAATATCACCAAACAGGTCCACCATTATTCAGAGCCTTGCACTAGAACCAGTGGAAACTTGATCACTTGACGAAGCAAAGATATAATCCTTATTCTGAAATATATCCCTTATTCAGTCATATCCCCAATGCACCATCTACATATGCCTACTATCTCGTTGTGTCAATATCTTATTCAGAGCCTGGCACTAGCGCCAGTTGATAACTTGATCAAGAAAAGATACATATAATCCTTATTCAGAAATATATCCCTTATTCACTATATCCAATGTACCATCTACCTAAACCTACTGTCTCGTGTGTCAATCTCTTATTCAGAGCTTGACACTACATCTACATTATACAATGCTCCGTCAATTGTGACAACTCTGCATCAGCGTGAACAGACGTCCATAATTTATAATTTTACCATCTGTACTTTTGATGTTACGTTATAATTATTTATGTGTATTCCAGGTAATGTTGGATGAGTTGACGACTACAAGTTATTTTGCTGTATCTACTGATTCTATGTTAGATGTTATGTTATTTATGTGTATTCCAGGTCATGTTGGATGAGTTGGCGTCTCCAAGTTATTTTGCTGTATCTACTGATTCTATGTTGTGTCCTTTTAAGATGTAGTTGTATTTGACGGGTGTTTTAGATCGTATGACAGACATAGAGATATATTTGGCAAGGAAGAATTGTTGCTCCCATTGTGCTAATTTATCCAAGTCATTCTGTAGTGATTAACAGTCAGAGAGAGGTGCCTGATTGATCTATAGAGATCAGCAAAGAGACGAGCTTGTGACGATACAGCTGCTGGGAGATCATTTATAAACAAAAGAAAGAGAAAGGGTTACAGGTAAGTTCCATGGGATACCCCACTCACAACTGGAAGTTTGGTGGACCACGTGTACTCTCACATCAAAAACTACCTGTTGCATTTTGTTGTTTAAGAATCGAAGGATCCATTCTAAGGTGGTATCCTATATGTCATTATTGTCAAGTTTTCATTTAGGATCCCTCCCTTTCGAGAATGCCATCTTTTGTTATGGTTGAAACTGCAGTGTTGTCCTTTATTGTGCTTTTAATGTAATTCCAGAATTGTTTCTGTTTTTGTGTTGCATCAAGATTTTCATTGTAACACATATTGTTCTCTCTGTATGTCCAGTAAGCTTTTCTTGTTTCTTTTTCAATCGTCTATTTAATGTTCTTGCATATGATTCTACAAGTTTGGTGAAATTATGAGGTTTTATTTTCTTGAACAACTTATTAATTATCCCCTCGCCAACGAAGTTGCGAAGGAATATAGTAACGCTACCGTCCGTCCGTCCTTCCGTAGCATCCTTGTGAACACTCTAGAATCAACATCCTTCAATGAATTTTGACCAAACTTTGTACATACTTAGTCCTTAAGAGAATCTGGAACCCTATTTATTTTCAAGGTCATAGGTCAAAGACCAAGGTCACCGGGTCAACTTTTTACCGCATAACATCCTTGTGAACACTCTACAATCAATATCCTTCAATTGATTTTGACCAAACTTGGTACATACTTAGTCCTTAAGAGAATCTGGAACCCTATTGATTTTCAAGGTCACCGGGTCAAATTGTTATCACGTAACACCCTTGTGAACACTCTAGAATCAACATCCTTCAATGGATTTTGACCAAACTTGGTACATACTTAGTCCTTAGGAGAATCTGGAACCCTTATGATTGTCAATGTCATAGGTCAATGCTCAAGGCCACCGGGTGAAATGTTTAACGCGCAACAACCTTGTGAACACTCTAGAATCAACATCCTTCTATGGATTTTGACCAAACTTGGTACATACTTAGTCCTTATGAGAATCTGGGGCCCTATTGATTATCAAGGTCAAAGGTCAAGGCCACCGGGTCAAATTTTTACCGCGTAATATCCTTATGAACACTCTAGAATCAACATCCTTCAATGGATTTTGACCAAGCTTGGTACATACTTAGTCCTTAGGAGAATCTGGAATCCTATCGATTTTCAAGGTCACAGGGTCAAATTGTTACCCCGTAACATCCTTGCGAATACTCTAGAATCAACATCCTTCAATGGATTTTGACCAAACTTTATACATAGTTATCGCCTCGCCAACAAAGTTGCGAAGGGATATAATAATGCTACCGTCCGTCCGTCCTTCCGTAACGGCGAGGGGATACGCCACTCTTTGCGTTGCTCTTGTTTAAGTTTGTATCTCTCTGATGATCCATGGTACTTTCTTTTAGCAATGAGCTTCTCTTTAACAATTTATCCAGATCTCATCAGTAGAAAGATTTTTGGCGCTACTTCCACGCAGGTTTTTCTTTTTCTTTTTTTACATCATAATATAGTTTATTCAAAATCTCCTCTTTACAATAACCTTAATGGCCCAGCAGTGAACATTAAGAGTCCCTGTTTTACATAAATCTCACTTGTTCAGGGGTAGCAAGTGAAAATGAAAATAAAAAGTCCACTAAAACATATTTCATATTAATTTGTTTTTACATTTCATTATGATATACACAATAAGACAATACAATTATTACCATGCATTAGCTTTATGCTCATAAATAATAAATACTCATATGTTATTCTTCATTTGGCCACTGTGTTGTCTGTTTTTCTTCGATATATGGATTCTGATTGCCCCTTTGGTATCTTCAAACTCTTCTTCCACACAGGTTAATATTTGCTATGTTTTGTCTGTGGTGTTGTTTTTTCTGCTTTGTCATATAAGAATATTTTCCAAGGTGGCTTTTTTATATTGTCTGGTCTTAGATTTGAACATGCACAACCTCATGATCAGAAATGCCTGGGATAACATCGACCTTGTTTATGAGTGTGCTATTGTTTGTAAAAATAAATCCAATGTTGATTGTGATAACTGTAAGGAAAACTGTAATGTAGGTGGGTTTAATAACCATTTGTTCTAATGCATGATCGTGGCTAATATCAAGAAATTGCTTACATTTTTTGGTGTCACTTGTTTTTGGTCTTATTGAGCCATTTCCCCAGTTTCCCTAGATTAAAGTTTCCACCAAACCAGATGTGCGAGTTGTGACTCTAGTTGATCAAGTAGATAGATTGATCTAGTTCTTGTAAAATATATTCATCTGTCAATGTTTGGTGAGTGAGTGAATGTGAGTAATTGTTGTTTCAAAGCCAACTCAACAATTTTTCAGCTTTATCATGGAGAGAACAAGTTAATTTTCAATGAGATGATGATGAGGTTTGCTGTGTACTACATAGCCAGAAATCATGGGTGATTTTGTCCATGAATATTCATAAACCAAATCGCGTCATTTATGACGTCAGCAAATAAACGTTGAACCATATTTGGAAGAGGCTGATGAAAACTCGTATCTATTTTTTTTAAATGATATTTCATCACAGTTTTGATCACATAAATAACTTCATAATTATTTGTGATCGTATCAAAATTAATGTCATCATAGGTTTATTAGGAATCCGATGATGTGTGTAAAAGATCGAAAATATATTTAATGCACTGCCCCCCCCCCCCTTTTTTTTCCACGAAATAAAAATATGTAAATAAAAAATATAATGTGCATTTTTTTTCAATTTCTGCCCCACATAAGTATTAGTATGTCTTTGAAATCGTTTAGTATATATATTGTTAAATTTTTTGAACTTTATATATAGGCAGTATTGTTACCAATTGTATTATAGTTACTTCTTCTGTTGTTTTGTCGAAATAAAAAAAATACCCTTGTGGAGCCTTTTTTTAATTGTTTATTTACATTTACAATGGAATGCAGTGCTTACTCAAATAATGCTATGTCTAGCAGAAGCAGTTTTACGAAATAGTAGATTTTTTTGCATGAACCCCTATTGAATCTCTACTAGAAAGGTAAAAAAAAATTGTGAAACCCTCTTTTAAATTATCGTGGGAACCTTTAATTTTTCAGCAAAATATTTATCGAAGAAAGATTCCTCAACAATGTTACCGGAACTGACCGAATTTGTCCCGGCAACTAGAATGGGGATTGCAAGAAAAGTGCTTTAAGGTCTTGAAAGCCGTGCAGGATGCATTTTTTCACTTCTTCTCAATGCTTTTGAATGGTGCTTACGCTTCAAAATTTGAAACTGGTTGGGAACCTTGAGTTTTCATGGTACAGCTGTAATATTTTGAGATATTGTTCAAACCGGTGCATAGTTTGATTTTCTATCCCGGCAATATGTCCGGCCCAAGCTAACACTAAGTTTCCCGTTCAACTATATGTTAAAATCCAAATTATCTTTGAGTCGCCATTTTGAATATGCAAATAACCTATCATTTCTGGCTATGAGACTAACACCCTTAGTTTGATTTTTGTTGGGTTAGCTCACTGAAGCAACAGTTCTCGGGTAGACATGTCGCTACACTCGGACACATTATCCTGATTCTGAGCCAACTAGTCCTTGCTCTTACTCCTTAATGCTACAGGCTTAGTGGAGAACCAACAAATACCAATTTTAGAGTTTTTTGTTTTTATCCCACCCGTGCTTGAACTCACGATCTACCACACTCAAGGCTAGCATGCTAACCATTACACTACAGATGTCCTTGACTGTTTGTGTACTTATCACATAATTATGCAGAATTTCTGAATGAAATCCTTTTAAGAAAAAATACCCACGAATATATTTTATTGTGCAAAATTTGAAATTAAGCCTATTCCACAAACAACTTGGTTCCTGTGTTTGAAGTGAAAATTTATAATCGCTCAAATGCCGGTTTTTAGTGGGGTTCGTGTTACTCGATCTTTAGTTTTATATGTATATTTTATCGATCGTTGTTTGTCCCTTTGTACTTTTTCTTTTGGTCATTGTGTTGTGTTTGTTATTCTTTGATATACGGTTTCTGATTGCCCCTTTGGTATCTTCAAAACTCTTCTTAATTTAAGTAACAATATAATCACAAAATACAGAAATATTTTTTTTCAAATGTTAAAAATTTGAAAGCTTTTCTAACACTAACAAATTGTAACAATACATATTTTCTTATTTGGGTTGGCGTTTTGGTGTTTAACGGCACTTTCAAAAATATTTCTGCTATATTGTGGCGGTCAGTTGTATTTGTGGATCGACCTGGGGTACACGAAGAAAACAACCGACCTGCCCATATGCACGACCACAAAGGCCCCTTTTCACATTTATATCTGTTATGTGCTATGTGTTATCTGCGGTTCGTTTGTCTCCTTTGGAAGATTGCTCTGTGTGACTCTATTTGACCATGTAGATGGATTTATCTAGTTCTTGTAAAATATATTCATCTGTCATGTTTCAATGTGTTTGGTGAGTGAGTTAATGAGTGAGTGACGTTATTGTTTCAAAGCCAACTAAACAATTTTTCAGCTTTATCATGGCGAGAATAAGTTAACTATGGCTCAAAATTTGTTGTGTTAGGCTACAATTCCACATATTTTTCAAACACAATTCAAAAAGGTAAAACATGCCACTCCGAGGAACAAGTGATCAGTATGCTGGAGTTCCTCATCGATAACATATTTGTCTCCTTTGGAGGGACACTGTTTCAGCAGGTCGTCGGCATACAAATGGATACGAATTGAGCCCCTCTTCTAGCCGATTTATTTTTATACTCGTATGAGTCGGAGTTTCTTCAAAAGCTTGTAAAAGATAAGAAGATTCATGAGGCTAGAGCCTTTAATTTCACATACAGGTATATTGATGACGTTTTATCTATCAATAATTCTAGATTTGCAGCATTTCTTCCATTGATATATCCTCCAGAGCTGGAAGTTAAAGAGACCACAGATACCGCTTCGACCGCATCATTTTTGGACTTATACCTCGAATTTGACGACAGTGGTCAAATCAGTACTAAAATTTATGATAAACGGGACGACTTCAATTTTAAAATCATAAATTTTCCAAATATGTGCAGCAATATACCAGCTTCTCATGCACATGGTGTTTACATCTCGCAATTCATTCGCTATGCAAGGGCCAGTAGCAATTATTCTGATTTCCTGAAACGTCATCTTCATCTAAGAAACAGGCTACTGGACCAGGGCTATAAAAAGATTCACCTTATTCGATCTCTTAAAAAGTTTATATTCCGATACCAAGATCTTGTCGCAATATATTCCGTCTCTGCAGAAAAGATTATAAACGATGGATTTTCATATAGTGAAAATGTATAAAGATAAGGTGTCAACAAAAATGTCAAAAATATTTTTTTATCAATGTGTGACGTAAAAGTGTCTTTGACATTTACTTCACTGAGCTTGGTGCTGCTTTGACAACTGTTTTACCTGTTTTGTTCAAGTATTGTTATAAATACTGTTATAGTGACAGCCGGAAACTTTGAGCCGTAATGAAAGCGGGAGGTTTGGCGCTTTAAAATCTGATTCAACCCACCATTTCTTTAGAAATGCCTGTACCAAGTCAGGGTCATTACGATTTTCAGAATTTTCCGGTTGTTGACTGATTTTGTTTGTTTATATACTTATGAGTTTTGACTTTCCCTTTGTAAGATTGTTCGGAGTTCGGTAATTTTGTTATTACTCTTATTTATGTGTATGCTATGTATATCGTTGTTTGTTCTTTTGGCCATTGTGTTGTCTGTCCTTCCTCGTTTTACGGATTCTGATTACCCCTTTGGTATCTTCAAATTCTTCTTGGACTAGCCAAGTGCTACATGTATGTAGCTGCAGTTACATTTTTACTTATAATACAGCAGCAATAGATAATAAAAGAAATTTCTATTTTTTTAGTAACAACTGCCATCTTGAATGGAGGCTTGGGTTCTGAGATACAATTTTGAAAGGGGATCACCCAAGGACCATCCCAACATACATTTGTAGTTTGGTTCCATTTGGGGGTTAATGTCACTTTCAACAATATTTCAGCTATATCGTGGCACTCAGCTTTATTTGGAGGATACCGGAGTACCCGGAGAAAACGACCGACCTGCCACAACTCACCGACAAACTTTATCACATCAATTTATATCAAGTACACCTTGCCATGAGTGAGATTCGAACTCATAGCGTCAGTGGTGATAGTCACCGATTGCATAGGTAGTTGTAAATCCAAACAAAAAACGTGGCAAGTGCACTGGTCGCGCGGTTTCGCTGACAATTCATCAACCTGATTTTTCAAATAATGTAAATCGAGCATGACAGGGCTTTAATCAGCACGAGATCGTTTAATTCTAATGCAATTATAATGTAACACGTATTTTCATTGGCTATCGGGAGCTGTCAAATCTGCAGTTGACATGCCTGAAGGCATGCTATATTCCTACAACGAATGCACTTGTTTGTAAGGAATATGGCTGACTCAGATATTTCCGCCTATGAATTTGACGCCGACGACCTATTATTGATGCCGAACATCATTCCACAGTTTGACCTGCAAGCTGAGTCTCCAGATTTAGACTTCGAGGACCCAGAGGGAGAAGAAACAGGCAAGGACATCACTGGAACAGATATTGAATAGCAAAATCAGGAAGCCGAAGTGGCAGCAGGCGACGCCCTTCCTGTTCAGATTGAACGTAGGTTCAATAAACTAAGTACATCTTATGTGATTTATATATTTGTTGAGGATACTGTTACAAATATAAAATTTGTTAGATTCAAAATAGTTGTTTTTTAAAATCACTTGTTGACGACGGACGTTTTACCCGACGGACTATTTTTTTTAGCGGAAGGAATTTGAAAAGTGTATATATTTCGTCATTTATTTGTATGTTTTCAAACTAGTGTGTACACGTTGGGCGAATTGCATAAGAATAGGAATAACAGTACTGTATTGGAAGAGTTGGAGGCGGTGATACTAAGCAGAGTCGACTAGAGTCTACTAGAGTCTACTACTGAAATAACGCAAAATAAACAAGTAAAAGTATTGCATTACTTTGTAGATGATATTAAATTACTTAAATGATATTTATAAGTTAATTTTATTGATGTTTAATTAGTTCTCACGGAGTGAAAATATACAAGAAAGATCGGCGCGATTTACTTCCGGTTTACCAAAATAGAGACAAGTAACTGTTATACTCAATACTTTTAAGAACTCAATAAAACAATGCTTTATTGTTATGAATAAAGGTTTATATTACACAATACAGTAATTTTCAGCTTTTTCTGGTCTGAAATTTTAGCTATTTATTTGTCTTTTCTTCAATTGAGCTGTACGACTGTGTGTTAGAGACGACAAATATGGATGGGCTGTTGTTGAGAAGTCTACAAATCATTGTGTAGTAAGATGGGTGTTAAATAGTTTAGATTTTTATTTATTATCATATAAAATAATAGATACATTTTTTTATGTACATACAGAGACTTAATTTTTCATATTTTGCATGTATTTTTTATTTATTATTTCGTTTGGTAACAAAATCATCGGTAAATCCAATATGGCGACACTTTTGTCTAATAAAAACCTGTGTCATTCCGGGACGGATAGGAAATAGTTGAAGATAGGATGAAGACGATGTATATTGTGTAGGATGTATTTAATCTGGTGTTGTTTTGTTTTTGTTGGTGTTGTTGTTTTTTTTTGTTTGTTTTTGAAATATCCTAATAATTTACAATATTGAATGAAACTCATATAAAGAAACTTTAAATTTTATTGATTTTCTTCATACAACAATATCAATGAAACAATTTAATTAATTTGTCTAACATAAATTGTCTCATAAGTGTCTGTTAAAAGCGGTCACCATGTAAGCTAGTAACAATCAAAGAAAACAACATCGCTGTTAATTAATTCCAATCAAAATCGATAATGACATATATATGATCAGACCCTAATTAACGATTTAACATGTTTATTAACGGATCGGGACGAAATGAGCATTCTTCATAGAGGACATTCCATAGATGCTTCCTACCCAGTTTTGGTTCATTTGGCCATGTGGTTTCAGAGGAGAATATTATTTAAAAAATCGGTCAATGAGAAACACGAATTGCCTGTGGCGGGAATGTTTGTAAATGGATCGGGACAAAAAACGCGATATTTATAGAGGACCTTTCATAGATATTACCTACCAAATTGCAGTTCATTTGGGAAAGCAGTTTCAGAGGAGATTTTTTTAGAAATCAAGCAATCAAAAACAAGAATAGCCTATGGCGGCCATGTTGGTTAACGGATTAGAACTAAATGAGTATTCTTTATAGAGAACCTTCCAAGGATACTTACTACCAAGTTTTGATTCATTTGGCCAGGCGGTTTCAGAAGAGAAGATTGTTTTTAGAAATCAACCAATCAGAAACAAGAATGGCCTGTGGTGGCCATGTTTGTTAACGGATCGGGACGAAATAAGCATTGTTTATAGAGGACCTTCCACAGATGCTTCCTAGCAACTTTCCGTGCATTAGGCCAAGTGGTTTCAGAGGAGAATCTTTTTTTTAATCGGCCAATCAGAAACAAGAATTGCCTGTGGTGGACATGTTTGTTAATGGATCGGGACAAAATGAGCAATCTTTATAGAGGACCTTCCATAGATGCTTCCTACCAAGTTTCAGTTCATATGGCTGAGGGGTTTCAGAGGAGAAGAATAAAATGTGAAAAGTTAATGGACGACGGACGCCAAGTGATGGCAAAAGCTCATGTTTCCTTTGGCAAGGTGAGCTAAAAAGGAGTAATGAATCAAAAATAGTTGGAAATCGTCGCTTCTCAGTTTTAACATAGAAGAATTTGAATTTTGGTGTTTCACGCCACTTTCAGCAATATTTCAGCTATATCATGGCGACCAGTTTTAGTGGTGGAGGAAGCGGGAGTACCTGGAGAGAACCACCAACACTGGGCAAGCAACTGGTAAACTTTATCACTTGCGGCTGCGAGTCAAGTGCACCCTTTCTTGTAATTTACAAAGCTGGGCGCGCCGTATTGGTGATAGGCTTGTATGAGTTGTTATATCCAACGACCTAACTCATTCTAATAATTTCTGTGCGTTTGATGTTATGTTATTTATGTGTGTATTCCAGGTCATGTTGGATGGGATGATGACTCCAAGGTATTTTCCTGTATCTACTGATTCTAGAATGTGTCCTTTTAAGATATAGTTGTATTTGAAGTGTGTTTTAGAACGTGTGACAGACAACTTTACATTTGGCAGGGTGGAATTGCATGTCCCATATTGCTAGTTTATCCCTGTATCGTTTCACAGTCAGAGAGAAGTGCCTGATTGGTCTATAGAGAATACAGTCATCAGCAAAGAGATGAGTTTGTGATGATACAGCAGCTGGGAGATAATTCACAAACTCAAGAAAGATAAAGGCACCGAAGACAGACACTTGGAAGTTTACTGGATAACTCACACATCAAAAAATTACTGCTACATTCCGTTTAAGAAACATATCTAATCTAAGGTAGTATCTCTTATGTCATAATTATCAAGTTTGCATTTAGGATTTCCGTCTTTTGTTTTGTGTGGTCAATGAGAAGGCCATCTTTTCTGAGGGGTGAAACTCCAGTGTTGTGCTTTTAAAATTATGGTGTTTAACGCCACTTTCAGCAATATTCCAGCTATATCATGGCAGTCAGTTGTATTGGTGGATGTTACCTGTCAGAGTACCCGGAGGAAACCATCGACCTGTTGCTTTGTACTAGACAAACACCCTTAATTGGATTTTTTGCTAGGTTAGCTCACTGAAACCACATTCCTCGGATAAACATGTCGCTCAACTCGAAAACATTATCCTGATTCCGAGCCAACTAGTCTTTGCTCTTACTTCTTATATAATGCCATGTTAGTGGAGATCCAACAAATACCAATTTTAATTATCCCCTCGCCAACGAAGTTGCAAAGGGATATAGTAACGCTACCGTCAGTCCTTCCGTAACATTCTTGTGAACACTCTAGAATCAACATACTTCGATGGATTTTCACCAAACTTCGTACATACTTAGTCCTTAAGAGAATCTAGAAACCTATTGATTATCAAGGTCATCGGTCAAAGGGTCAAATGTTTTACCGCATAACATCCTTGTGAACACTAGAATCAACATCCTTCAATGGATTTTGACCAAACTTGGTACATACCTAGTCCTTGGGAGTCTGGAACCCTATTGATTTTCAAGGTCATAGGTCAAAGGGTCTAATTTTTACCCTGTAACATACTTGTGAACTCTCTAGAAACAACATCTTTCCATGGATTTTAACCAAACTTGGTACATAATTAGTCCTTAGGAGAGTCTGGAACCCTATTGATTTTCCAGGTCATAGGGTCTAATTTTTACCCTGTAACATCCTTGTGAACACTCTAGAATCAACATCTTTCAATGGATTTTCACCAAACTTGGTACATACTTAGTCCTTACGAAAATCTGGAACCCTATTGATTTTCAAAGTCAAAGGTCAAGGTCACAGGGTCTAATTTTTACCCTGTAAACATCCTTGTGAACATTATAGAATCAACATCCCTCAATGGATTTTGACCAAACTTGGTACATACTTAGTCCTTCGGAAAATCTGGAACCGTATTGAATTTCAAGTTCATAGGTCAAAGGTCAAGGGGTCAATTTTTGTTTACCGCATAACATCCTTCATTGGATTTTGACAAAACTTGGTACATACTTAATCCTTAGGCGAGTCTGGAACCCTATTGATTTTCAAGGTCATAGGTCAATGTCACAGGGTCTAATTTTTACCCTGTAACATCCTTGTGAACACTCTAGAATCAACATCATTCAATGGATTTTGACCAAGCTTGGTACATACTTAGTCCTTGAGAGAATCTGAAACCCTATTGATTTTCAAGGTCACCGGATCAAATTTTTAGGCGACGGGATACGCCACGCTTTACATTGCCCTTGTTTTTTTTGTGTTTTTTTTTATCTCACCCATGCTAGAACTCGCTATCTACCGCACTCAAAACTAGCACACTAACCATTACACTACATATGTGCTCGACTGTTTGTTTGCTTATCACATAATTATGTACAATATCTGAATGAGATTCTTTTAAGAAAAAATCCCATGACTAAAAACTATTCCAGATATATTTTATTGAACAAAATTTGAAGAAATTAAACCTACTCCACAAACAACTTAGTTCCTGTGTTTGAAGTGAAAATTTATAATCGTTCAAATGCCGGTTTTTAGTAGGGTTCATGTTACTCGATCTTTAGTTTTATATGTATATTTTATCGATCGTTGTTTGTCCCTTTGTACTTTTTCTTTTGGCCATTGTGTTGTGTTTATTCTTCTTCGATATACAGTTTGTGATTTCCCTTTGGTATCTTCAAACTCTTCTTAATTTAAGTAACAATATAATCACAAAATACAGAAATATTATTTTTTTAAAGTTAAAAATTTGAAAGCTTTTCTAACACCAACAATACATATTTTCTTATCTGGGTTGGCATTAAACACCATAACGCCAACCCACTTTCAACAATATTTCAGTTATATTGTGATGGTCAGTTTTATTTGTGGAGCGACCTGGGGTGCACGAAGAAAACCACCGACCTGCCCCTATTCACGTCTACAAAGGCCCCTTTTCACAATCTAATATATTTCATATTATTGTAGCATAAAGTTAAGTGTCAAGTAAAAAGATAAAATGTTCTATTCTGTTTAACTGACATCTTGTTAAACACCATAACCCTCTCCCTGTTACCTCTATATGTGTTCTAATATGTGTATTTACTTCTTGATTCGAGGTAAGCTTTACAACATAGATCATTTTTACAAGGTACATCACCTGTATGTGTTCTAATATGTCTTTACTTCTTGATTCAACGTAACCTTTACAACATAGATCATTTTTACAAGGTACATCACCTGTATGTGTTCTAATATGTCTTTACTTCTTGATTCAACGTAACCTTTACAACAGATCATTTTTACATGGTACATCACATATATATATATAGATATGTGTTACATGTTTTTTTTAAATTTACATTTCAAACTTTAAGCTCTTTATAACACATTCATAAGGTTAATGACCTTAAATATATGTGTTCTCATGTGCACCTTTAAATTAGAACTCGCAGTAAATTCTTTACCACATATATCACATCTATAAGGTTTATCACCTGTATGTGTTCTCATGTGCCTTTTTAAGTTAGAATTTTCAGTAAACCCTTTACCACATGAATCACATTCATAAGGTTTATCACCTGTATGTGTCCTAATGTGAAGTTTTAGACATGCATTCTGTCTAAATCTTTTACCACATACATCACATTTATACGGTTTATCACCTGTATGTATTCTAATGTGTGCTTGTAGATTTGAATTCTGATAAAACTCTTTATCACATGCATCACATTTGTAAGGTTTATCACCTGTATGTGTTCTAATGTGCCTTTTTAAAGTAGAATTTTCAGTAAACCCTTTACCACATTTATCAGGCTTATCATCTGTATGTGTACTAATGTGTTCTTTTAAGTTAAATTTTGTATTAAACCCTTTACCACATATATCACATTTATAAGGCTTATCACCTGTATGTGTTCTCATGTGCACCTTTAAATTAAAACTCACACTAAACTCTTTACCACATATACCACATATATAAGGTTTATCACCTATATGTGTTCTAATGTGTCTCTGCAGGTTCTCTCTCTGTCTAAACCCTTTACCACATATATCACATTTATTAGGCTTATCACCTGTATGTGTTCTTATGTGCTTTTTTAAAGTAAAATATTTAGCAAACCGTTTACCACATAAATCACATTTATAAGGCTTAACACCTGTATGTGTTCTAATGTGACATTTTAAGGTAGAATTCTGAGTAAATCCTTTACCACATATATCACATTTATAAGGCTTATCACCTGTATGTGTTCTAATGTGCACTTTTAAGTTAGAATTTTTATTAAACCCTTTACCACATAAATCACATTTATAAGGCTTATCACCTGTATGTATTCTAATGTGCCGTTTTAGATCTGCATTCTGTCTAAACCCTTTACCACATACATCACACTTATAAGGTTTATCACCTGTATGTATTCTAATGTGTGTTTGTAGATGTTGATTCTGATAAAACCCTTTATCACATAAATCACATTTATAAGGTTTATCACCTGTATGTGTTCTAATGTGTCTCTGTAGGTTTTGATTCTGTCCAAACCCTTTATCACATATATCACATTTATAAGGTTGATCACCTGTATGTGTTCTAATGTGTTGCTGCAGGTTTTGATTCTGTCCAAACCCTTTATCACATATATCACATTTATAAGGTTTATCACATGTACGTGTTCTAATGTGTCTCTGTAGGTTTTGATTCTGTCCAAACCCTTTATCACATATATCACATGTATAAGGTTTATCACCTGTATGTGTTCTAATGTGTTTCTGCAGGTCTTCTCTCTGTCTAAACCCTTTACCACCTATATCACTTTTGTAAGGTTTATCACCTGCATGTATTCCATCTCCTTTTTGTAATCTCATATCATCGAAAGCATCTCCTTGATGACATCTGAATAAGTCTTCAGTTTTTATTGTTTTACACTCATCTAAAATTTGATTCTCTTTTTTGTTATTCTTATTATACGATTCTTTATTGCAGCCTAATAAATCATGCATTATACACTTATTCTGTGATAGAACCTTCCTATTAGTAGCTTTGTTCACACCATTTATATCTATTGGTAACATCTGATCAGAAGTTGTACTGTGAGAAAGTCCAAGATGGGCATCTACGTGTATATATTTCTGAAAAATAATTTCAAAACAAGATAATAAAGGGCTTTGTCGTGCACAGCATGATATAACTGCAGTTTACAAGAGATTCCTCTTCCTCATTTCAGCTCAAATTTCTGAGCACAAGATTTTAATATGATTTTTTCTAATAATATGCCTAAGCAGTATATTCTGGCTGAAAAAAAATCACAGAAAAACCCGGAAGATATGCTACTCAATCTTTAGTTTGATAAGTAGCTGTATGTTTTGTAGATCACTGTTTGTTATTTTGGCCACATATTGTGTTGTCTGTCCTTCGATTTATGGATTCTGATTACTCTTTTGGTATCTTCAAATTCTTCTTGAACTACCTTGTCTGGAGTACCCGGAAAAACCACCGACTAGCTGCCACAAGTCACTGACAAACTTTATCACATCAATTTACATCGCCATGAGTGGGATTCGAACTCATAACCAGAGCTCCAGATAAGCTGCGTGATTGCATGATTACGCAATGAAAATTGACAAAACTCCAATATGAACTACTTTGCCTGTGTGATAACTGCTTGAAGTCAAATGATATCAGCAAGTGCGCAATTGAATGTTGAAACATCGCGTCTTTACCTTTATCTATGTAACACTTCGCGTAATTCACTCAATTTATAAACATGTTGTTGCGTTATTTTCACCGAAATAGCTCTCAAGTCTTTCTTTCGACCCACGTCCAATGGGGAGATATTCTGAGTAGTCAATCGGATATCATTACTTGCTCCTTAATTGAGAGGACTTAATTCATAGTAGCAAATCTGGTTCCCTGTCAAATATCAATCTCTTATCCATACAGAAAAGCAGTGTGATGATTTGAAACAGTACGTAACATTACCAGCCACGTTTCGAAGGGGTAAAAAGAAAGCACCTTTTCTACAAACCAACTATTCCCTATTTAATTACTTGAAAATCGACAAAAGTGCCAAGACAAAACATATTTCCTCTCAGATGAGATAGTTGAGTCAGTTATTGACAGGATAGTTATTCAAATAACAAGATAATGAAAATTGATCAGCTAACTAACTCAATATTAGCAATCAATTGAGGAAAAACAACACAAAGGATAACACCATGAGGGTATTAATGAAAGAGCATATTTTTTTAACTGACATGTATCAAATGAATTATGATACATGTAATAACACAAGGACAGCAATACTTTTAATTGAAACTTTGCTATAGGCACTATTTATTAGACTGTACAACACATAATAATTTAAAATCTGTTATTTTAACCCGATACCTTGGGGCAATTGTGGGTAGAAAACACAATTGAAACCTAAATTAGTGAGTGAAAAAAAAATTATTTTCTAAAAAAATTAAATCACCCAATTGGTTTACAATTGAAAGGGTAAAATACCCAATATATATTGATTCTTATCTGGAGCTCTGCATAATGTTAGTGATGATAGTTACCAATGGCATAGGTAGTTGTCAATCCAAATAAAAATTATGATGGTTAACATTCAGAACAAGAACAGAATAAAGAGATATAAATAATAAATAAAAACAGACCATTACATCATTCCAGGTGGCGCCCTTGCTCCATCACCAATGGATGCTATTTTTTTTATATGTAGCGACAATGCAATGAATGAAAAATTCAGAAAAGTTGACACCCATTAACATGGTATGCATTACAGGGCTATATAAAGAAATCCGTGTACAAATGCTTCGAATATGTGCAAATTATTTTGTAAGGATGATTAAATCAAGCGTTTATGGGCATTAAATATAATTAGAGACACATTTTCTTCGTGAAAACATAATTTTAAGTGGAAATTTAATTTAAAAAATATGATTTAGGTTGTAAATGCTCAATCAATGTTTATTTTTAACAAATTTCAACTCATTTTATCATATAATAAAAGTTAATTCTATCATTTTCCCCTGTTGACATAATTTATTTCACAAAAATAAATGTGTGTTGATATCAAAGGGAGATAATTCGGCGGAAAAATTACATAATCCAACTTCCGATTTTAGCATCTTTGATTGTTTACACTGCAGACTGAGAGCTACATTTATTGGTAGTTAATCTTAAAGGGTCAATATATTACTTCATTAACAATATATGATATAAATATACAGGCATAACAAAACAAAAAGACAAATATTTAATGGCTGACAAAATATTTTGAATACAGTAACACAGAAAACTGAAGATTGAGCAACACAAATATCACTAAACCTCTGGACCGACATGAACTCAGATGCTCCATATGAGTCTGCAGTTCGAATTTCACTAATACCACTTCATGGGAAAAGGAGCTGGGGACAATCTCTCTCCCCATTTTGAAAAGTTGAGGGTGGCAAAAATAATTTACCCCACCTCCTTTTTTTTTTGTCTTAAATTTAAGAAAACAATTTTTTTTTTTACTACACATGAAAACATATATTGTCCAGTTAGCTAAGGGTATAAGGATGTTTGGATAAAGGTACATTTTGAAACCATAGTGACTTTTTATCATAATTATTGAGATAATTACACATGGTTGTCTATCTATATTTCAAAGATAAAAACAAAATATTGAAAATTGTGAAAAAATGTATTGTTTCATGAAAAACCTATTTAAAGACCCATACTTTTTTTTCTATTGCAAATATGCCCCATTTTTTTCAAATTCATTTCAGCCGTGTCAAAAGTTGATCTAGCTGGTCTTTAAAAACTATAAATTTACGCTGACTTACATTAGTTTCCTTAATGGGTGTTGAGGTTATCAAGTTGTTGACCGTTTGTTGATTTAATGATGTAGACATTAATTCATCTGTATTAGTTCCTATTGATTTGGTTGCAACATTTGGCTTAGAAGAAATATTTTTACTGTACTGATGATCACTGACAAGAATTGATGTGTCTATATTGTGAGACTGTAAACACATGAGACATAGATGGCCACATGAGAGAACAAGTGGTAATGAGCTCTTACTTGGCTCCTTACAAACTGTACTTTCATCAATTTCTGTAACATACATGTACATCTGTAAAAAAAAAGGTGTATAATAAATCATTATCATAAACTAAATACTCCCAGGAGCCTGTAATCACTTACTTGGTTTTCAATTTGACCTCTAAAGTTCATATGAAATGGCAATAACTGTGTTGCAAATAATTTAGAAATTTGACAACCAAATATCATTCAGTTCAAATTTTTGAGTAGAAGATTTTGATTTGATTTTTTTCATGATATGCCTAATTGGAATAAATTTGCTGAAAATAAGATATCTTGAACTACTCAATGCCATGTAGCTGCAGTTAAAATTTAAGCCCATTTTGATTTATAATATTAATAAAAGTACCAATAGACAATTAAAGAAATCTCAACCGCATCGGTGGTCGAGTGATTTGCGTGCTTGCCTCGATTGTGGCAGATCGTGGGTTCGAGTCCCGAGCGGGTCAAACCGAAGACTGTAAAATTAGTATTTGTTGCCTCTCCGCTAAGCACGCAGCATTAAGGAGAAAGAGCAAAGATTGGTTTGATAGGAATCGGGATAATGTGTCAGAGTGAGCCGACATGTCTATACAACGAATAAACGAAGGGACACCTGGCCTACGCATGATTATTTAGTTATGTGTTTTCTGTGACTTTCCATTTATATTGTACATTTGAAGTATCAGTATTGACATACAATCAATATGATGTACATTCTAAATACAAAATAGATTTGGACAAACTGTAATTCTGGAAAAGTTCGAGATGATCAATTTTGAAAAATTATAATTGATAGTCTTGTATGTATTATTACATTAAACACATTTTCACCACTTAACTGTTAATTGTTACTATACCATCTTGAGAAAAACTGTTTGTTGTGTTGCAAAGGAAAGATTCAGAGCTCTTTAGAACAGCTTACACATTTCAGATAGGGGGTCTAACTCAGAAGTTATTAAAGTTCCCTTATAGTAAAACTTTTGTAGGAATATGTATTATTTCATACTTTTGACACAATCAAGAATGTGTCCAGAAATAATCAGACAATGTCGAAAATGTGTTTAATGGAAGACAAAATCTGTTAAGGTCAAGACATAATCAAACAGAAATGAGACAAACTCTAGAATGTGCCCAGACAAAACAAGACATTTTAGACACTTCAGAATCTGTCTCGACAAATCAGGACATCTTAAGTCTGTTTAGACTTTATAGTGAGTGAATGAGATATAAAATTGGTCTGTTCAGACTTTATAGTGAGTGAATGAGATATAAAATTGGTCTGTTCAGACTTTATAGTGAGTGAATGAGATATAAAATTGGTCTGTTTAGACTTTATAGTGAGTGAATGAGATATAAAATTGAAATACGATGTATATAATATATTGGTTATTTACCTCTCCGAAAGATGATTTGGTGGGAGTAATTTCCATGTTTGTACTGGTCAGAGTAGAAGGAGCATCATCTGTACATACTGTTTCTTCCAGATCCTGTCAGAATTCAATTATAATATCTATGTGAATAGCTGTTAAAATAATATTCAGCATAGCAACGGCACATATAATTACAATAATTTTATAATTCAAACAAAAGTTCATAAATTTGACTATAAATTAAAAATAATATCCATAAGATTTGACAGATTAACAGAGTGCTTTCCTTTGTATAATTGACAAGTATAAGAAAAGGAACTGCTTACTCTTCACGAGCACCTAAGTTCACCCCTGGTTCATGTCTTATTTATGGTGTTGTGTTTGTTTGTACATAGAAATCTCCAAAACATACGTCTTTGTTGGTTTTTTTTTGTCTCTGTCTTGTGTCTTCTGTACCAAATGTTGCCAGTATCTCTGGATTCTCTTTCTTAATTGCCCTGTCAGTATTCTCTAACATTCATATACATTGTAGTGTCTTAATGTTTAAAGTGAAATACTATTTTGTGTATTTATTAAGTGGTAGCAGTCCATGGTTAGATTTTTAGTTGACATGTACATATCCATGTTAGACGATCAGTTTAAGGGATGGAAATTCCCTCTTTGGTTGAAAATGTTACTAAAACTACATAATATGTAAAAAATGGTTATTCGATCTGGTCCTTTCTTTTAAGATATTGATCCCCTTTAAATTGCCTGTATCCTCATATTTTTGATTCAATCACCATAGTAGTGGATCCAGGGTGTAGAATCCACCTTTTTCGGAAAAGTATAAAAATATTGTAGGGAAAATTGCCAAAAACGTCTGGAACCTTGTTTTTTTCATCTGAACCCCCCTTTTGAAAAATCCTGGATTCACACCTGATATGCATGATCAAAATTTAAATTATCAATTCAATCTTACCTCAAAAATAGGTTCAAGTTTTGTTGTTGATTTACTTGTACTACAAGCACTTAGTTATCTGACTTTGATCTGCAATTAAAAAAAAAGTTAATATAATTATAGATCATTATAAAAAAATGTAGAAGTCTGCATCTGGTATAAATGAAATTAGAGGCTCAGTGGGCTGAGCCTGTGTTGCTCACCTTTCATTGTGATTTGATGGAACTTTATACAGAAACTTCTATGGGTGCTTCCTACCAAACTTCATTTAATTTGGCCAATTAGTTTTAGAGGAAAAAAAATTTAATTGGTTAATCACAAGCAAGAACTGTCTATGGCTGTCATTGAAATTTGTACAGGCTAAGCGATTTCAGAGAAGATTTTTTTAGAAATTGACCAACCACAAACAAGAATTACCTATGACAGCCATGCTTGTTAACGGATTGGAACAAAATAAGCAATCTTTATAGAGGATCTTCCATCCATATACATGTACTGTATGCTTCCTACCAAGTTTCAGTTCATTTGGCCAAGCGGTCTCAGAGAAGATTAAAATGTAACAAGTTACATGTAACAGACGACGGACACCAAGTGATGGCAAAAGCTCACATTGCCTTTGGCAAAATGAACTAAAAATGAAATAATTCAGATCAAATCTTTTCTTGTGTTATAGACAGTAAAAGACCTTCATTATCACATTTTTAGAAGATGCAAGCTTAACAAAATATACAAATGTAAATAACATCACTTTAAGACTACCCTGCTTTGGAATAATGTCCTTGGTTCAACAAGTTTTATTTCGTCATATAAGATTATGAATTAATGTTTAAGTTGGAATATTTACATCTAATGTAGAATAAATCCTCTATACTTTCTGTCATATGGGTGTTTGCTGTGCCTTTTAACCTGAAGAAATATACAGTTGTGGGATTTCAATAAAAGAACACATGATAAATTTACTTTTAGGAGCAGTTTCTTCTTTAGGTCTTATTTTGCTTTAAAAAATATAACACACATGATCTATTAAAAATAAAAATACAAATGTAAATTTTTAAAACTAATTGGAATGGCATTTTGTTGTCTGCATGAATGATATTGCAATTGTAGGCTTGACGTCACGGCTCTTTCAGAAGAGCTTTAATTGCAGGTATAATCCTACTCCGAGATTCCTCTGCCGTCCGACGGCTTTTTGTTTGACTGGCTGAAGCCGTGGGACGTCAGAGCGCTCTCCATAAGGAAAACAGCGGAGTTGCCACTCCAACTCCGAGAATGGATTATGCCTTTTGTCTCCTCACATTGAAGAGTTCTGAAAAATGGCAATCCCCATTATTTGGTGCTACAGTACAGGCAACTTCAATCACCAAATTCTACCTTACGGTATACTATTTTTAACATTCATTAACACAAATGTCTTTTATTTACTGTCATTTAAATATTCACGCTAACTTGTTAAGACCATGGCGTTTTCTTTTAACATGCAAATGATGCTTTTGGTATGTTGTTTTTGAATATTTAATAAAAAGAAAAGATAAAGAAAAAGTGCGGTTACTTTTTTCATAAAAAAAAAAAAAAAAAAAAAAAGTGCCATAACCAACCTATGAATATGAACCCATATCTTGGTTTTAGAAAGGCAGTTATCTTCAAATCTGTATTTTTTCAATTATTCAGATGTTGTACAATGAATTAAAGTGGAAAAATATTAATAAATGTGATGATTAGGAAAATCATGCCAGTTGCTATTACATGTGTATATCCCCGTGTGACAATAAGTCGGCCAGTCATTGGATAATTATTTTTTTCATGTTTGAAAAGTAAACATTTTTTCTTTACAATTATGTTCCTTATCTATTCTTGCTCACATGTGTAAAGTTCCATAGAAAAAAGATCGATAACAAGGACACACTGACCCATATTTGTTTACTACCCTTTTTGTAAATGGCATTGTATAACTGACATAAGGCCGGTCAGTGGTAAATAAATCACATGATTTTGCCATAGGCCAACCAAACTTAAAAAGTAAACCAGATTAAGAAATTAAAGTACAGTATATTAGCTCTTTCTGTGTAATTGTTTTGTCTGAAGAATTTCAAAAATTACTTATTTGATACAAATATTGAACTTGGTTACCTATATAACAAGATATTTAATCCAGTGAATTTGGTGTTTTTGTTTTTGTCAATGCAATATATTGACTGACTACATACTGCCATATTTTTGTAAAACAATTAATGACTGATTTCTGTTGATTTCAATCACATTTATTATCACAGAATGGTAACATATACAGTTTTGTTGATGCTATTTGTAATAATGACAGTCCCCCCCCCCCCCCCCCCAGATATTTTCATTTATCTGTCTGGTTTAATTTAGTTACCGGTTCAATTTATATTATACATTTTGATTATTTCTGTTAAATCAATTCTTTTCCTATCTTCTCTGTGAATATCATTTCATTACACCAAGAAGTAAGGGGCATATTTGTTATTAAAGCAGCAGTGGAAATGCTAAATAATCTGCCATTTTGTGACTAATGGAGAGCACTTGTGTGTATTTTCCTGGTAAAATCAACCATTTTCAAGAAAAAGGTGGAATCTGAATGGTCAATCATCATATTTTCAAAGTATTTTAAAATACAATTTGCTTGGCCTACATTCCAGAAAAGGTCATAATCTGTGATGAGATTACATCAACAAACCTGAAAGGTAAAAATACTTGGGAAATACCATTGCTTAAAACATATTTAACAAGCATAATGATCAGGAAAAAAAGACATTAGTAAGCGACCGACCATTTAACTTGCAGGGGGGGGGGGGGGGGGGCATGTTTTTTTTTGTTTCGTTCAGAATTTTTTTTCAGACAACACGAGAGTTAGAATTTTTTTTTGTTGTCGCGTGGAGCGCAATTTTTTTTTCAGAATTTAACATTAGGCTATACATGTATGACAAAAACTCTGAATCAGATTTTTTTTTCCCTCCACCAAAATCAGAATTTTTTTTTCAGCAACATTGGGAATCAGAATATTTTTTTTTAGAAAAAAACCATACCCCCCCCCCCCCCTTTCCAGTTTAATGGTCCGTCCCTAAAAAGGATCTTTTTAACTTGCATGGAATTTATTCAATTCAATTTTATCTGTTTTCATCTCATCTTGTAATTTTGAAGTTTAAAAGAATTCCCTCTGTGTTTATGTACACTATGAATATACAGAATGACATCATCGGTCTCGTGCGGCGCGAGAATTGTAAATCAAAACAAATGACCGACTTTATTGCATGGCCGAGCAGATGTCACGACACGATGTGTCATGGCGAACAAACTACAGGCTCAGTGGGCTGAGTGTGTGTCGCTCGCCTTTCATTCTGCTTTGAGGAAACTTAATACAGAACCATCCATGGGTGCTTCCCACCAAATTTCGGTTTATTTTCGCAAAGCAGTTTCAGAGAAGAAGAAATCGACCAATCTAAAACAAGATTTGCCTGTGCCAGTCATGTTTGTTAATGGATCAAAACGAAATGAGCAATCTCTAGTATAGAGGACCTTCCATAGATGCTTTCTACCAAGTTTCATATCATTTGGTCAAGCGGTTTGAAAGGAAAAGCTGTTTTAGAAATTGACCAATAAGAAACAAGAATTGCCTATGACGGCCATGTTTGTTAACGGATCAAAACATCAAAACGGAATGAGCAATTCCGATAAGAGGACCTTCCACAGATGCTTCCTACCATGTTTTGGTCCATTTGGCCAAGCTGTTTCAGAGTAGAAGATTTTTCCAAACTGTCATCGGTCATATCAGATACATAAATGAGACTGTTTCTAATAGCAGGGGACGCTAAAGTTTACATTCTGAAATACAAACTGATTCATCCGAATCAATCTGGTTTCAGATCTAAGCATTCTTGTGTGACACCTTTAACTAAAATTGTTGATCATATTCTAAAAGAAATGGATTATTTGATATGAATACAAATTCTAATGTTTATTCATTATGGGAACGACCATTTAACTTGAAGGGGGGGGGGGGGGGGGGGGGGGTTATGTTTTTTTTTCTAAATAAATATTCTGATTCCCAATGTTGCTGAAAATAATATTCTGATTTTGGTGGAGGAAAAAAAAATAATATGATTCAGAGTTTTTGTCATAAAATCTAATGTTTAATTCTGGAAAAAAATCTCGCGCTTTGCACGACAAGAAAAATTAATATTCTAACTCTTGTGTTGTCCGGAAAAAAAATTCTGAACGAAACAAAAAACCATACGTCCAATGAATTCATCTCGGATTGAGTTGCTGTGGCTTGTTTGGGACCAAAGCCGATCAAAGTATTATTTAAGGACTAAGCTCCAGGATGGAATTGATAAACCACAAAAATGCCGAAACGTATGCTATCACCCAACACACCAGCAGCAAAGTCAGAAGACCTAGTACTTTGATGAATAGTGACTTTTTAATTTTAGTGCTCTATGACTTTATTGTTCAGAACATTCTGTCTTCATTGTTATTGCTTTGTTATAACCTTATGATTATGAATAAATTATAAATACAGTTTTTATCCTTCATTCATCATTTGAAACACTACTTAAGACAGAAAAATGTAAACAATACATATTGAAATGGGATGCAGTTGGTTCAATACTGAAACAAACAAAAGGAAAACATCAATAAATAATAAAAACACGCATCAAATACGTTGATAAAAAATCTCCAGCTACGAGATTAAATCTCCAGCCAAAAATTTGCAAATCTCCAGTTGTAGCATAGCAACTCTATCACATGTATGCTTTCCTAATTTTGTTTATACATTTGTACAGCTTCACTATTATCGTTTATTATTGTATTAAATTGAGTATGCATTTTTCTGAGGATAGGTGGATAAAAGGATGAGATATCAATGTTAAAGGAAAGCAATTCCATATTTTATTTTATTTGTTGATTTTATTGTTATTTCCACGATAATGCTTCGGTCCACGAAAAGTGGACACACGAGGATACCAAGGATTTATCCTTGATTCTCAGATTGTGAATATGTATGTATTGTTTGAAATTGTATTTGCTGTATTTGATTATTATTGTTTTGAGGGCCACAGGGAAGATTAACTTATTGTTGTTAACTGTGTTACCCTTTTGAAATAAAGTCATTAGGCCTACTTACTTACCAGGGGAGATCATAGACAGGGGAGTTTAACGTGTAGTAGAGAGATGGTGATAACATGGCGTCTTTCTTTTCGGAGTGTTTCTATGCTTGTCTGTTGTCACAATGATCATACTTTTCGTACTTTCTGTATATTGCGATTGGTCGTTATTAATATATTGATCATGTGATTAATATGTTAACAAATATTTCGTATGCATGTTAACCTGATTTGTATCACAACCCAGTGTGTTTTCCTTTGATCTTTAGTATTTTCTAAATGAAGATAACCATACAGAAGGTGGAGTCAAGATACAATCCGTCAAAATGCATGGACGAGTAAACCGACCTGCGTATACATGCAGGGGCGGATCCAGGGGGGGGGGGGCGGATCCAGGGGGGGGGGCTCAGTTATGGAGCAATATTTTCAATAATTGATGGAACCAACTGTAGTCCCAAAGCGGTTCTGGCCTGTAGGTCGGTAAACCTTGTTTTCATTTCATTTAGCGTACAGTAGAGAAATGATACAGTTATTGACTTCCTAAAATATTCTTCCGGACCCTCTGCTTCAACATTATCTCTCATTATTTGTCTCCCACATATTCTAGGTTTTTTAACCTCCGTGTCTAGCGGTTCACATATTTTAGCACTCCTCTCAAAACACTGGTGGTTGAATTGTTCAACATTTGATCTGCAGTCTGGTGAGCTCTGAATTAAATTTACGCTTTTTAAGGCTCTGCCTATGTCAAGTGATCTTTCTTGTGGTGATCTTGTAGAGAACCTTTGTAAGTTGGAATAACTTCAATAATTGATGGAACCAACTGTAGTCCCAAAGCGGTTCTGGCCTGTAGGTCGGTAAACCTTGTTTTCATTTCATTTAGCGTACAGTAGAGAAATGATACAGTTATTGACTTCCTAAAATATTCTTCCGGACCCTCTGCTTCAACATTATCTCTCATTATTTGTCTCCCACATATTCTAGGTTTTTTAACCTCCGTGTCTAGCGGTTCACATATTTTAGCACTCCTCTCAAAACACTGGTGGTTGAATTGTTCAACATTTGATCTGCAGTCTGGTGAGCTCTGAATTAAATTTACGCTTTTTAAGGCTCTGCCTATGTCAAGTGATCTTTCTTGTGGTGATCTTGTAGAGAACCTTTGTAAGTTGGAATAACTTGTGTCCGATCCAAATGTTATATAGTTAACAATTTAATCTAAATCTAGGGATCTGCTGAGCCCTTTCTTAAAAGCCAGGCACCTTTGAACAATAACAATGGTTAGGGACCGACCATTTAACTTGGGGGGGGATTATGGTTTTTTGCTTCGTTCCGAAATTTTTTCCCCCCAGAATTTAACATTAGGTTACATGACAAAAACTCTGAATCAAATTATTTTTTTTCCTCCACCAAAATCAGAATATTTTTTTCAGCAACATTGGGAATCAGAATATTTTTTTAGAAAAAAACCATAACCCCCCTGGAAGTAAAATGGTCCGTCCCTTACAACAAAATCAAAGTTGTAAATGGAATACAACAAAGAAGTTACATCAGCTTCTTCTGGTCTGGTGTATTGGTTGTTTGGCAGATTTGTAAAGTGCTCAAGGGTTTGAGCAATAGCAGGGAAAACAATCTAATTTAAGTCTATTTTATTTCTAATTAATTTTAATTATTTTATATGTATTTATATTTTCATTTAGAGTTTAAAATATGCTGTATTCATATATTTTTTTGTAATACAGCAACTTTGCATTTATTTTTTTTGTAAAAATAAATGATATTTAAAAAAGAATTTCCTTGAAAAAGCCTCAATTTACAGGGGTTGGTGGTTATACCTATATGAAATTGTGACACTGGACATGTTTATATAACGGTTTAGACAATACCTGATTAATTGGTATTTTGACAATGCATTCATTAAAACTTCAAATAAACTTGAAAATTTGATTTAGCATAATTACTTATAATTACCTTTTTGAAGATTAATACAATTCAAAGAAATTAATTTGTATTTTCTTTTACTTTCATTTCACAGATCGAAACCATTCGATTAAAAGCCATATCGTGACGTTAACAAACCTCGAAAAGCGTATGTTAATATATGTGCTTGACTTATTCGACGGGGGGGGGGCTGAAGCCCCCAAAGCCCCCCCCCCTGAATCCGCCACTGACATGACCATGGAAATTCCCTCTTCAAACAAACATCGTACGTCACGATGAAAAAACCAATCGGGCGATAGCAATTGACCACGTCACACTGAACATGTACAAACATCCAATCAAATCATGTTTAACACGCACGCCTCCCGAGTTCAATGAGTGGACTAAGAAATAGTAAACAATAATACGTGTACGAAATTAAGCAAACAAAAATCGATATTAAATGCTTTATCTAATATCCAGATGTAATTGTGAACAAGAATAAAATAAAACATAATTTCATGCAGGGACAGTAAATAAAACATCACTTAAAAACCGTCCTTCGGCTTCGCTTAATAAAATAAATCATCACTATTAAAAAGCGTCTGACGTACGCACAGGTACTTGTGGACAGGACCCTATGTTGCTCCTTTTTTTTTTTTTTTTTATATAAGATGTTGACCCTTTTTTTGTTTTTTTTTTGAACATCGACTTTTTTTCATATAAACAACATTTGCAACTTTCAATGTATCACTGTATGACATATATACAATAATTACAATCAAACAGTAGTTTCTATCCATGCCGGTTTTCTGACATGATATAAGTAAAAAGTTCGGGAATTTTTTGGCGCAAAATTTAATTTTTCCCGGAACTCTCGCGTTTTACCGTATCGTCAATATTTCAAATGACCAGCAGATGTCGCTAATAATCACACTTCTGTAGCTTTAATTCGAGTTTTCAAAAATGTCGTCTGAAAATCGCAAAACGCGAGTGGAAAATGTTCCATGGAGAGTTGTCAGCTGCTGTAAATAAATATTGATGTGTGTTTTCAGGGAGAATAATATATACAGAGAAGGAATAAGCCAATTTCCAGACAGGTAGGCCTTTTTTATTCACTAAATTTAAGATGAATGCACAACAAGTACCCCAATGTAAACAAAGAAGAGTGACTTACCTTCTAACTTATATCATGTCAGAAACCCGGCATGGATAGAAACTACTGTTTGATTGTATTTATTGTATATATGTCATACAGTGATACATAGAAAGTTGCAAAATGTTGTTTGTATGAATAAAGTCGAGGTTAAAAAAAAAAAAAAAAAAAAAAAAAGGGAGCAACATAGGGTCCTGTCCACAAGTACATTAGCTGCAATAATGTAGCTCCTGTGACAAACTTGTGTCTCGGCAGAGCTACAACGCGGTCCCATTCGTCACAATGGAGCTAAGAAAAAGGTGGAAGTTGAAACATAAAAACTCACTATTTACGATTCAAGCATTTCATTATAACAATTACTGATGATCCCAGTCCTTGTTAAATCGGTTTGACTGAGAAATATATGCTTTTCAAAGTTAGCAACAACCTTGTTCAAATTTATCGATCGTTTTCCATAACCGGAAACTACGGAAGGCGGAGCTTTTCTAAATATGGTATCGTCTTATTACAAGCTGATGTAAACATTCCAATCGTAACTACTCGGCCATTCTCGCTACCTTGGTATTTGCAGCGTAGCGAGAATGGCCGAGTGGTTACGATTGGTAAACATTCACGCCTAAATCGCCAAATATGGTATCGACATCCAAATAGTGAGGCCGGAAATGACGAAATTCAAAATTTTCAAAGAGAAGATTTTATTTTGTGGGAATTACATTCTAAAATACTGGTAGGTGATAAAAACTTGTTATAATAATGGACAAAAGGAAAGATTATGTCTTATTATTGATAAATGCAGGCGTCAGAAGCTCTGTAAGCGAGCGCAAAAAATCTCGGCGGCTGCTCCATTACGTGTAATGGCATCCCGTTATAACCCTTGCGAGTAAGCGAGCATTTAGGGTTTTATTATTAGAACTACAAGTACATGTGTGTGCCGCATCAAAATTTTACCTTCGCCTCTAAAATTTTAAATTTCAATTTCAATAAAAAAAAATGAAATGTTCTCTGCCAGCTGTGAAAGCATAAAATCCATACATCGTTTAAAAGATCGTCCGTCATGTTCGCTGCCATTTAACGTTTTGACGTTAATCACGTGTTCTATTAAAAACTTTTTACCACGTCACTGACTGCTGGCGTACGTGACCAAGATCAGTCTTCTCAAGTGCGACAGACGTCAATCACACATTTGCTTCCGTTTGATTGGTTATGATACAAAACATTTAGAATACCTTTAATTTCTTGCATACGCAGATAAACTGATCTCGGGCACGCCCTCGATCAGTTTATCAGCACACACACGAAATTAAAAGTACTCTAAATATTACTTGTGACCCGTCAGAGGTCAATACTTTTGTTAGTCAACAATAAAATATAATGCACGGGTACACTGTGTACAATGTTTGGACTTCTGCATATCTAATAGACCTTTTCGCGATAATTTCCGCACCTGCGCAGAAACGCTTCCGGACGGCAAACCTGCCCGATTCCATTGCAAACTATTGTTTACATTGGCTACGTTGATTACGTTATAGCTAAGCGGGAGAATTTAAACAAGTTAAACTTGAGTTTACTGAAAACCCTGACGTTGAAAGAAGAACTAGGCCTAGTGAAGGAAATTTAACTTGTCAGACTGAAGTTTCACCAGTGTCAGTGATCCATCAATGATCAAGCTTATGAATATGAAGTTGAAGCGATATAGCACCATCTTTCATAGTCCGAGATTCCTCTGTCGTCTAACGGCACAAATCCATATACGCCGTTAGACGACAGAGGAATCTCGGACTACATCTTTCATAGAAAACCCCACTCTTCAACAAAGTTAGCTCGGTTACCAGAGCTAACTTTTGCCAGAATATATGACTTTATGATTAGGCTTTACTTTAGTCATGAGAGAGTGTCAGCACCACTTCAAAGGTCTGGACAGGGCAGTGAAGCACTACAGTACAGTGCAGGAGATGTGGAAATACATGGATTTGTCCAGGTATTTAACCAAATTATTACCATTTTAAGCACTCTTACATGTTTAAACTAGGAGTAGGAGTAAGATATCTGACCAACCATTTAATTTAATGACAGTTGCATTACATGTTTTTTTTTAAACTTTCTGAGAAAAATATTAGTATGAAAGAATTTGATTAAATACTAAATAGTGAAAAGAATCCAATATGCTTCATTGTCTGCAAAAAAATTATTGACCTCAGGGTTAAAGACTTAGTCCCCTCTTCAATTAAAATGGTTGGTGCATTTATAATATTTATGTTCATTAAGATAATGGTTGAAAATTCATCCTTTCTCAAACATTACAAAAACAGGACATAAATTCAATACAAAAGATTTTTAAAGTTTTGTCATAAATGGCTAATTTTAAATTTTTACTGTTACCCTTTTATGATTTTTTTTCCAGATTGAAGAATCCATTACTTATGTAAAAGCAAGCTACCATGCTTCCACGAAGAAGTGCACTTATGATGTATATGTGTGCAATTCATAGTCAGATGAGAGGGACTCACAAGTAGTATACTGCTTTAACCCCGTTCCGGTGGTGAAATGTTTTTCCGGTAAATTTCGATACCGATCTGCTGTGCACGAAAGAAATAAAAACATCTAGAGAAAATACATGCATTTAACTTCCAAAAAATGTAAAACTGAAACTGCAACCTTGCATACTAACCTTTAGTTACATCTACAAAGTTTGGTTGTTGAAGGGCGCCATCTTGAAGTTTGTTTACCTCGTTCCGGTGCAATGAGAAATTCTGATTGTATGGATGCACCGGTGGGACACAATGTGACTCATGATTTTTAAATTAAATTTTACATTATTAATTGTGATTTTAACCAAATAAAACATATTTTGGCCGATTTTTTTTTCTAATAAATAACAATTGAACAAGAACAGTAAAATTTAACCATAGAATTTTTCAAAACAGAACAGAACAAAACATAAATTCTATGGTTTTATGTCAATTTAATTTACTGATCTTTACAGTGGGGACAGAAAAACTTGTCTCCTCTCCTTACAACCCGGACATCACAACAAAATCGAAGGTGAGTCCAGTGGTTACATGAATGATTGTCACATTGTGCCCATTGTACAAATTCAATGCCATAGACTTGATGGATTCTATCTGGTGAGCTCTTTTGACACACACAGCATGGTTCTTCATCATCTGTCAATTCACTCTCAGATTCTGTGTCTACTGGTATTGGGCCTCCTTTCCTGCAAAGTCCAGATGTGCTTGCCACTGCAGCAGGTCCATTTTCTGACATTTTTGCAACTTTCTCCTTTTTGACAGCAACTTGTGATTTTTTTTGTTTTCTTTTAACTGGTGTCTTCTTTTTTGGTGCAGACTTGGTTTCTGATTTCTGTTTGTCGACTTCCTTGGTACTCTTAAATGGTGGTTTAAACTGGGCTTTCTTTTTAGTTTTTATGCGTAGAAACAGTTGTGATTCTCTGTTGTAGAAGGACTTCATAGGACCAAAGCATGCAACGTCTAAGGGTTGAAGAATATGGCTGCAGTGTGGTGGAAGTACAAATAACAGCAGATTTTTGGATTCAGCCCATTTGTGAAGTGTGAGAGAGATGTGTGAACGATGACCATCAAATAAAATTAGCGTAGGATTACCAGTGTTGACATCTTTTGCATATTTAAGAAAATGCTTCTCAAGGTACGTCTTAAATGTGTCACTGTTTGACCATCCTGTCTGAGAACATTGGCCATCTGAACCAGCTGGTGTTCCATTTAAGAGAAGTGATCTGTCAAATTTCTTCCCAGGAAATATATAGTAAGGTGGAATTGCATTTCCTATGGCATTACCAGCTCCAATAATAGTAACATTTGAAGATCTTGGAGATGTGACAGACTGGGGTTTTGTTTCAATATCGTGTACCACATTTGGAGGTGTATGTTCTGTCTGCAGTGCACTCTCATCAATGTTGTAAATCTTATGAGGTTTGTCATGAAGGCCATTTTGGGTCATTATTGTGCCAAGCTCTTTGAAATAATTGGAAAGTTGCTCTTTGGAAGCACATCTTGCTCTAAGCATGTTCAATTTCTGTGGTTTACTGGTAGTTAAATCAGGCCACCGTCCTAGAAATTTGTAATAGAACTTGTTGGACAAGATTGGATCTGTTGGTTTCTTTTTTCCTAATGAAATGGCTAAATCTGTTGCCAAATACAGCACATCACATCTGGAATATCCATAACCTATACTGGCCATATATTTTATGTGGTCAACAAGTTTTTTCTCTGTGTCCTCATCAAAAAGAAAATTTAAGGACTTGCCTGTTGCTGATACCAATCCCAATGTCCTGTCCCTCAATGTGCTCTCTGGTACACCATAATTTCTTGAAGCTCTGTACACAGACATCCCCTCCTCCTGGAGTGCTTTATAGGCATTCTGTAAAGCAACTGGATCATACTGTTTCTTTTTCACTTTTGGAGTCTCCTGAAAAGGATAATTTAAACAATTATATAGTAAATTAATACACAAATTAGTTGGTAAAATTAAATTGTTAGGGCAGGAAATTAAAAATATATAGAAAAAAAACAAAACAAAAAAAAACCTTCATGATATTTAAGAAATGTTTGAGTTTTCTCTTTATAATGCTATAGAATTAAGTTAACAGAAATTGTTTTTAATTTTTTGATTCACTCATAAATATTTACAACTTTATGAATTTTCTTACTACAACTGAATAAACTTAGAGTAATAATCCCAGTTGGGTGTTTAAGAGCTAGAGAAACTCAATTATTCATCATCAACTAAAAGTTGCTCATTTTTAGTAATTTGGCTTTCCATAGATTTTTCATGGTCAGCATAACGTTTTAATGTCACGTGATTGTTGTTTACGACGCTCTGTGAATGGCAGACGACAAAACACAAACGTTTGATATGTTTGGAATTAATATTTTCTTTTTAGGAGGGGTGTGGTTCTATATGGTATATGTACATGATGGGCATTTGATGGAAATCACTAACAAAAGGAAATAAACTAAATTTTACCTGTACTGCAAACATTTTCGCCGATGTTTATCTGTCAGCACATAGCCACGCCTCCAGTTCTTCAGTGCGTGAAGTATGATCTACACATGCGCGTATACCGAAGCGCTAACTCGAATGTTTCGTTTGCACCGGAACGAGGTTACACCGGAAAGGGGAGAAAGGACTATATATGGATATTGGCAGTGTCCTATAGGGTAAATATACGATGTACTTCCTTTGTGTAAAGTTTAAACAAAATCCATTAAGCAGTTAATTAGGAGTTGCATGACATGGTCTTTTGCATCTTTGCATCTAATAAGAATAAACAAATTAAGCTCCAATTTCCCTGGAATTTCTCAGAACTGATTGATATGACATTATGCACATGAACATATTATGTACTTTCTTTGTGTAACGTTTCATCAAAATCCATAAAGCGGTTTAGGAGGAGTTTTTTTTTGTAGGTGTGGGGTTATAAAAATGCTGAGATGTCACATATCAATGACCTTCTATTTCAATATTGTAATAATTAAGTATTTCTTTGATAATCCAATAACCGTAAACTTTAAATTAATCATATGAATTTATAATCAAATTGTTTGCCTCAAATTTGATCAGAATGTCCTGGTAATAATCTAAATGATACTGATAAACAGTTTATGAATATTGGTCCAAATTATTTAAGTTGCATATCTAGCCAACAACAAACTTCTTAGTCCTAACATACATTAATCATTTTTTCCCTGAAACATCTGAAATGAATTTGAATTTCCCTGACTGCTGATCAGTATTCATAAAATATGTACATGCACATATACTTTGTAAATGATTCAACTCTGTAACTTTTGTAAATTATTATAGGGCAACAAAAATTAAACAAATATTCATTAACAAGAAATATTTATTGCAAAAACAAAACATTTAATGTGGAACAGTGAGTTTTCTCCCAATAAGTGGGTTTTTGAAAAGTCGCCCAATATACATTTATTACCATCATTGATACAAATACATCCTCATTTTTGGTGTAAATATTATTACACAAAGGTACTATTTATTTGTCTTTTTTTGTATGTGGAAATTTTGCTTTATCTAGTGGGCAAAGTTTTGGATAATAGGTAAATACTCATTAAAGGCAGTTTCAAACCCAATTGAACAAAACTGTCATGATATATCGAAACTGAAGTCGTTGAAAAGTCCAACTTTTCTAACATGAAATCAGCAAAGACAAATCATGGTTTAAAGACAGTATTTTACTTGGTATTAGTAGTCAATATTTGATGATTTATAAAGATTTGATCACACAAAATACCAACCATTTAATTTTTACAGTTTTCATGTGCTAAAATGATTTTGGTTTTTATTTTTTAGGAATTAGAAGTACCACAATGTGCTAAAATATTAGGCAATGAATTAGTGATCAAATATGTCAGCCAAAGAACAATATATGTGCTTTTCAAAATAAGGCAGTAGACTTTCAAAAAGAAAACCAAGTTCTAGTATTAAAAGAACTTATTGGAAGTTTGGGTTCTAATTAAACAGAACATGCAATTATTACAGTATCAAAAGCAGCCCCTGTCATTCAGGATATAGTTAACAATGTTGACCAAATGGTCAATGTAGAGAGCAAGCAGTCAAGCCATAAGAAAAAGTTTTTAAAGAAGATGTCATGATTATTTTAAGAGAAGTCATCAAATTAAACCCTTGGACTAAAAATGATGGCAATGCATTTTCAAACTGTGAAGGAATCAGTAAAATCCCTTTAACTTTTGACAAGAATAAATTTGAATGTGTTGTTCTACTAAATATGTAGCGAAGTAAACGACACCAATTCTAATGAGGAAAACAGATAGAAATCAGTTGCACCCTTCTTTGTAAAGAAATACCCTGTTATAGGTTTCATTAGACAGTGAACTGAAAACTATGACTGTATGATAAAATGTAAAATATGTAATTTTTAATGCTACTTTATTACACAATGAAGTAACTGAACAACAAAATTAAGAAGATACCAAATTAATTACATGTACTTTTACAAAACGAGCAACATCTTCTCTTATTTCTATTGTACAACATATCACTGAATCCAAAATAGTTTAATAATTTCTTACAGAAACATGTCATCATCATATTTTTGAATATTTGAGCTTTTTTTAATAAACTTTTATATAAATATTTTGACTGTCTGAGTTGGACCATACAATGTCTGGGTTGTTATAGTTTAATACATTTTCCAGATTTACAGTAGCTGTGGCTGTCAATACCAAATAAACAGAGATCTCAAAAATACATGTTAATTAACCAACTTTCCTGAAATCAGGTCTAAGCTCATCATCTCCCCTAAGGTGTGAAATTATCAACCCCTGATTGATTATCCCTCCAACTAATTACTATTATAGGTTAACATATTGATTGATTGATTTTTGGTGTTTAACGGCACTTTCAACAATATTTCAGCTATATCATGGTGACCAGTTTTAGTGGTGGAAGAAGCCGTAGTATCCAGAGAGAACCACCGACCACGGGCAAGCAACTGGTAAACTTTATCACTTGCGAGTCGAGTGCACCCTTTTTTGTAATTTACAAAGCCGGGCACGAACCCACGCTGTATTGGTCTTAGGCTTGTACATTTTTTTTTGTATGAGTTGTTAGGTAATCCAACTACCTACCTCATTGAGCCACCCAGGCCCTTTAACATATAGAGGCATTACAACTATTAAACATGAACATATACACATTAATTTTGGTTGTGTGTCATATTCCCACAAAACAGTACTACATATACCAACAAATTATTTTCAACGTTTCCTTAAACATCTGATATCCACAGCGAGGAATCGAACCTCGGTCTTCTGTCATGTAGACAGACGTAATAGCCTCTATACTACTGAGGATGGTTTCAGATGTATGTCAGGTACAACATTTAAAATTAGAACTTACAGACGAATATAGGTCCTTATATTACAATAATACATACCATTTTGACACCATATGCACCTCATCTATCAAGTCTTGACATAACTTTTTTTTTACCAACCTGAAATACCAGTTACTAAAAATGTTGTCTTAGCACTTCTAACATCATCCTTAGGTGGCACCAAACGCAAGTTTAACTTACATGCCGAAAAACATAGTTAGCTCCTCCTTCTTTCCTGTTTTCGCCAGATCTCTCATCGTCGAGTACTGTCTCAGATTCTCAACTTTCCAACATCTAAACTCTTCAGGAGTCGGTGTAGATTTGCTCACAAGGATCCATGTATAAATAGTTGAATAAAACTTCGAAAAGGTTAAAAATGAAGTGGTAATCGAAATTCAGCATATCGCCATGAAATAATCCAAACAGTAAGGCCGCTTACCACCTGGATTTAACTCCGATTGGACTTTGGACTAAGACCGCTTACAACAAAGAATAGGTTAATGTGAATTTGGTCTATTAATTGTATCTTTATATTAAAAGAAATTAAACTAAAAACCTTTAGTGTAGCAGTCGTGGATACATAGGGTTGGTTTTATGGTGTTTAACACCACTTTCAACAATATTTCAGTTATATCGTGGCGGTCTGTTTTATTGGTGGAGTACCTGTTGCAAGTCAGACTTTATCACATAATGTACACCTCGCCTTGATCGGGATTCGAACCCACGTTAGTGGTAATAAGCACTGACTGCATAGTTAGTTGTAAATCCAACTACCGTACAATCACGGCCACCTGGATACAAAGGGATACAAGGTTAAAAATCTTTAAAATTTATAGGAAATTCTTGCATGGCTCCCTCTATGAAGAAAATCTGGATCAGCCACTGGGTAGGGCCCTTCATGTATATGGAATTTCAGAAATCTGATAGTTTTTAGCTGAACTTCTGCAATCTAATCTATAATTGCTGTACTTAGCTTAGGAAATGTTGTATGTCCACCACAGGCCTGACAGGGGCTTGTTAAGATTTTTTTTATCCCTCGACTGACAACTATAAAAACCACAAGGGAGGAATGTCAAATTTTCGTGTTGTCAGTCGAGGGATAAAAAAAATCGTAACAAACCACTATCATGATTCATGGTCCATGCCTATGGCGCTATGTGTTCACAGCAAATTTATTCTGCATGATTTTTGACTTGGTCACGAATATTTCAGAAAGACTTGGAAGTTTTTCTAGATTAATGCCAATGGCGAGTTGGCAAAAGAGGGGGCAAATCAATCACCTGCAAATCCAATCAGTTATGTATTTTTCGTTGTGTGAAAAGACTGGGTCATCACTGACACTGTGCCATCCATTAACAAATGCGCCGAACACAATAAAATTACTGAATATTTCATGTGGTGACCAGTCTGTCCTGTTGACAGCATTTACCCAAGACTATCGCTTCTTCACATCCTTATAAATAAATAAATAAATAAGCTTTATTTAGAGTCGGCATGGTTAAAACAACATACAACATAAGCTCTGTTGAGCTTTTAACCGACATACACAGAATAAATAACAAATAACAAGCATGCAACATACAGCTAAAATACAAGACTAAGTAAGCACTACATGTAAGATAATAACAGTTACAAGATAAGCAAAAAAAGCAGATTAAAAGCTGATGTTATAAGCTAAGCATACCAAGAGCTAATGTAGCAAACTATGAACAACTAAAAGCTGATATTATGAGCAGAGCATAACAATTTTATAAGCACAATAAATAAAAACTGGATATGACCTAGATGGTAGAAATTTAAACAAATTTAAAAGTCAGCACAAACTGAACATTTACATACATTTCCATTCCAAGATTTTAAAATATTCTTAAACTGATTAAAATTGGAAATTTTTCTAAAATCATCAGGTAGGTCATTCCATAAAACAGCTGCTGCATATTTAAAACTATTCTTACCGTAGGTAGATGTTCGCACCCTAGGTATATCTACAATATTGGAATATCTAAAATTATATTTACAATCTTTAAAAACAACTAAATCATGTAAACAAGATGGTGAAAGTTTGTTTAAAATCTTAAAACATTCAATAGCCATGGTACGCATTCTTCTAACTTTTAGAGAAGGAACTTTAGCTTTTTCTAATAACTCATCATATGTGCTCTCATAGTCCTCGTATATAAATCGTAAAGCCCTCGCCTGGATTTTTTCTAATTTAGAGGTATTACTTTTATTGCAAAAATGCCACGCCAAAGGACAAAAATTAAAATTAGACAAAATGAAAGTATGAAAAATTGTTAATTTATTTAATTTTGAAAGAAAACAACCAATGTGTTTTAAAACATTCAACTGTTGAGAAGCTTTACGACATATATTTTTAATATGATAATTGAAATTAAGTTGGTAATCAATATCTATTCCTAGTAATTTTACCACTTCATCACAAGTAATTTCAGCTGAATCTATTTTAAATACTGGTGTCTTGGCATGTGTCTTATTGCCAACTGCAATGGCTTGAAACTTGTCTGGATTAGCCTGCATACAATTGAATTTGAACCAGTCTATCAATACTGAGCTTTCTTTTTCAAGTATATCAATTAATTTCTCATAATTATCATTTACATAAGACAAGGTGTTATCATCAGCATAATTATACAATGTACCATATTCAATAAAATAAAAGATGTCGTTAATAAAAATATTAAATAACAAGGGGCCAAGTATAGAGCCTTGAGGTACCCCTTTTTGTATATCAGCCCAACTGCTGAGATCTCCCTGAAGTTTGATTTGTTGTTTACGACCAGTTAAATAATTTCTAAGTAATTCCACAGATTTTGGAGATAGGCCGTATGCAGACAGCTTACAAAGGAGAATGTCATGTGGCAGACAGTCAAAAGCCTTCGAAAGATCCATAAGAATTGCTGCCACATATTGATTTTTATCTAAAGCTGTTTTCCAATCTTCAAGGAGTCTCAGCAAAGTTGTCTGACAACCATGACCCTTTCTAAAAGCGCATAAAAAAGTATGAAAAATATTTTCAAATAAATCAGTTAGTTGGTCAGATAAAACCATTTCATAAACTTTAGAAATTGTGGGTAAGATGCTAACTGGTCGGTAGTTCTTTTTGTCTAAAGGGTCATTTTTTTTATGTAGTGGAACAACCTGAGCTTCTTTTAACCTGGTTGGAAAAACACTGGTCTTGATAGTGTTATTAACAAGTGTTGTTATATGCTTGTTAAGTACAGGTGCACCAGCACGTAAAAGTTTAGATGAGATCTGATCTACACCAGTAGCTTTCTTGATGTTTATTTTGCTAACCAGTTTGTTTATAGTGTCAACATCTGTAGGTTTAAAATCAAATAGTGTATTATGTTGTGTATTGTTCTTAATTTTCAATATACTAGGGTGACTATTTCCATCAAAAATAACATCTTTGCCAATGTCATTTGCAACATTTACAAAAAAGGTGTTAAAGGTATCACATATATCTTTAGTGTTGTTCACAATCTTATCATTTTCTACTAGTACAATTTTCTGTTGACTACCTGTAGATTTTTTTGATAGAAATGGTTTGACTGTGGTGTAAAAATGTTTAGATTTTTGTCCACCAGTACATCTTTCTTGAAAATATGTGTTAATAGATTTTCTTTTTATTTTGGTAACAAGATTTCTTTGTTTTCTGTATGCTTCCCAGGTTTTATTTGTTTTGTATTTCTCAAATTTCGATCGTAGCATTTGTTTTTTGTATATGGCTTTTCTCAGCTCTCTGTTCATATACGGTACTGAGTTTTTTCGAGGGTATCTATACTTTATGGGTGCATGATGATCAATGACCTGCAAGACTTTAGTTTCAAAATCATTATACATAGTGTTTATATCATCTACACACTCACTAGAATCATGTAAATAAACAGTATTATCTAGATCACTAATATATTTATTAACATCAAAATCTTTAAAACTTCTATATTGTATCTTGCTGTTTACACAATTTGGTGTATTACCTTTAATAAATGTCGATATCATATGATGACAATCACTGATTCCAGTATTAAAATTAAGTGTCTTAAAACAAAGATTGTTTTTATTAGTAAGTATAACATCTACTAATGATGGTTCGTATCCTTTCATAAAACATGTAGGATTTTTAACAATATTTGTTAAATCAAAAATATCACATAAATCATCAAGTACCTGCGATTTATCAGGAGTCAAAATATCATAGTTAAGATCACCAATAACCATGTAATTTTCTATAAATTTAGAACCTTTATCTAATAAAATGTTCATATGGTTAGTGAAAATATCATTAGCCATTGATGGAGGTCTATAAATAGCATATATTAACCATTTGGTTTTATCAAGAGTAACTTCATACACAATATCTTCAAGAGTCTTACATTCAATGTCAAAACGTCTCCGTGCTGGTATGTCGGCACGCATGAAAGTAGCTATGCCCCCTCCGTGGTCAGTACGGTCTCTCCGCTGAAGTTTGTAGCCATCAACTTCAAATATGGAATCTTTAAAAGATGAATCTAATTTAGTTTCTGATATTATGAGACAGTCAACAACTTTATCTAATAAAATATCTTTGGGGAAGATAAAAAAAAATTATACCGTTCTCTTGAGCAGACTGTTTTGCCGATTTGAGCACTTGTAAACAACGCAATGCATATTACCATTTTGTGTTAAAAAAATGGAATGAATCTTACGGGAGTGTCAACAGTTATGGGCGTTGGGCATGCGCCAACATTTTAACACCCAAAACCGGCACGGGCCAAATCCGGAATACAATTGCGCTATTCTGGTACTCGTGACCCCTCGGATGAGTACCAGACTAGTAAAAAGTATGAAATAGCGGCAAAAATAAATTTCCGAATTAAAAAAAGATACTGAAAATAAAATCTGATGTTTAAAATGAGCCCATTCCAGTAAAAATAAACAATCATATTACTGTCTTATTTATTTACAAGTGCTATAAAATGACCTTTGATGACGTGTCGGGTCACTTATACACTACCAGCAATGGCCAGAATGAATGTTCCAGTGCTTCAAATTATCCTCGTAAGACTCGTTCTATAGACATATATGAGTGTGACTTCTCTGAGTTTGGTACACAATATAGTTGCAATGTATTTCCTTCACAATCACGAAACTGAAATTGAAATAATATGTTGAAAAAGACAAAAAATACAGCCTACAGTACAGGGGCCTAGGACTAGGGTACAACACTATCTGTTTTGGAATTTATCTGCAAAAAATCATGTAATCGTTTGTCTTTACCAATGCATATTTACTCTTAAAAAGGTCTTGTGATGGGTCATTTTTGGCAAAAGGAGTCTTGGTATTTTGCTTTATTGGCAACATCGAAAAGGAGGGGGGGAGGGGGCTGTACTTTGTTAATTTTCAAATGACAGGGGTGTGATGTGCATTTGTGATTCCAAAAAGACAAAAACTGTCCCTGAATTTATGAGGGGGAGGACAGTGGGTAGTCTTCTCCCACTCTTCTTTCTCTCTCCCTCGACTCCTTTCTCCCTTCTCCTTTTTTCCTTTTGGCTTTATCTCCTGTCTCCCTCATTTTTTCCCCACCTCTCTCCATTCTTCCACCCTCTCCTTTCTCCCACCCCCTGTCTTCCTTCACCCTTTTCCCCTCATCTATGTGGTCATGATTGTTGTGAATATCATACACACATTTGTGTTGCTCAGGGATGGAAATTTAATATTTTGGTGGCCCAGTGTTATACATGTATGATCAAGCAAGAATGTTGAAAAAATAGTAACCCCACTTAAGTTTTAGGGGTTACTGACTGGGCTCCTGTGAATTTCCATCACTGAATAGCACAGGCACTTGTTTCAATATCAAACATTTTACTCACTATTACGTCTCCTTTAAAAATTTTATATTTAAACAAGTGCCTGTGCTGAATAGTGTAAAATTATTCTAAGTCTGGGGATAAATGTCATTATTTAAATGGATCATCTCACAACATGCAGTTTTATATACCTGCACTGTTAAAATAAGCCATCAAACTCTATGCTCTTGTCTCTGTGAAAAAACAATACCTCTATGAATAACATATTATATCATGTTAAGGGTAAAGGAGTATATTTTCTTAATAAAAATAATGAGTCCAGGTGTGCTCACACATATTGATAATAAATTGGACATCTTCATTTCACACAAGAACTATATATATAAAAGAAATTAGTAAAACAAAAAACAAAACAGATTTTTCACAACATTCTTGTACTAACGTTTTCACTGCTGTTGCAGATCTTCAGGTACAATGTTTATTAGTGTATATATATGACGTTATATATATATAAGAAGTATTATAGAAAATGTTTTTCATCTTCAACCAAGCCTGATGAACATAGAAACACACAACCTTGGACATGCTGTATACCATTAAATAGGAACCTGGGTTATTGTTTTATTGAATTTATGTGAACTAAAATGCATCAATTGATTGAACAACTTACATAATTAGTTGCAAAATATTTTTTGTTTATACATGTATATATATATTTCTTTTATTTTTAGGTCTACTCATTGAACCTGTTCTTAACAGGCTCTTGTATGTATTCAAGGATAGATGATCACAGCTATTTTTCTTTTTCAGTAAGTGTATTGCAATAGTATTACAAAACAACCAAACAGAACAGGAAATATATGTTATATTTGGCATTATATTGTACAAATGCAATAATATTATTGATAAATATCTTCTGGGAAAAAATGCCTGAGAAGTGGATGACCAAAGATTAATGTTTGTTTTGAAAATTTGAGTGTACAGACATGATCTAAATAAATACCTTAGTTGTGATGAAAATATTATAATTAATTTGATTACTTTACAATGGATTATTTTTTCTGGCATAAAACTTTTGGAACCAATTTTTTCTTGAGTATTCAAGGGCGCAGTCAAAATTATATCAAAACATCAAAATTAAGACATAAGAACAAAGAATTTTATTTTCGGCCCGAAATAATGGTTATTAAAATTTCAAGGGCATTCAATGATAAAGTATAGATCATCATTTATTTACATGCCTAAAGTATATTATTCTATTATGATATACGCCCTATGGAAATTGACCAGCCTATACCCCATTTGGTTGATGAATCCCAGCCTACTCCTAACAACATGACCAATGAATTGATGAAAGACACACAACAGTTACCTGTACAGGTACGTTAAAAAAAGATTGAATTTACACATTTTATAACAATATCCCCTTAATACAAAAAACGTAAGAGGGATCATATTAATATGAAAGGATCGTCTATTAATGCAGTGTGAAAAACCGAAAATTCCATTCTCAATTTAAAGACTTTGGGTCTATGAAAATTTTGTTGAACGAAAACTTAAGTGAAAGGCAGTCGGGGTCATTAAGTTTTACCAATGTCCGTCCAAAAAATTTTCGTCAACAATTTCACAGCTTCTACTGGGCAGAATGATTTTATATAATTACCTGCTAACAAGAAAGACAACTCTTGTAAAAAAGGAGATAACTCTGTAATTTGAAATGAGGGAATAACACACTAAAAAGACAACCAGTCTGTTGTATTCAGAAATTGCCAAGTAATTTTGCAGTTCTATGGTGCTGTTAGTAAGTTTATCATTGAAGAATTATATGACTTGACCACAAATACGGATTTGTAAAACTTGAAAATTTAATGAGAAGGAAAAAAACATACACTTCAGTTTGCTAAGTAAATTTCTTAAAAATAGCTCATCATGATCTATAGTACCAGTACTTAATAAATATAATTTTATTTCCAGCTTGAAAATGTTGTTTTGGAGGAGGCTGTATTGGATGTCAAAGAAGTAAGACTTGTTGGATCATGAAAGAATTTTATCTTGCAATCACACCTTTTTGCAACCTCATAAAGGGGGTAGAATAACATTGAGACATATAAAGTCATTGACCTAATGAAGTTTCTGGTACCTTTTGATGTTTTGAGAAGAAAGGGAATGTAGTTGTGTATCAGTTCGTATCACAAAATGTCTTGCTTTTTTACTGATAAGCTGTGTAGGCGTGTATGGAAAATAAATGTAACTTTTTAACCAATCAGAATTAAGTATTTCTCCTACATTTATATATACCCCTCTCAAGAAAGAATCTATTGCTTGACATGACTGTCCATCTGTCAAACCACTTACAAATACCAATAGCACTTCTGAATCTGATTCTGAGGATGAAAATCGAATAAGAGATGATGAAAAGTGCTGTGTAAGCAAATTATTCACCCCAAAGGAAATCATAGAGAGCCCATGTTTAATATTCACGAAATGGCTACAATGTGACCAATACAAACACTGGGTTCATTTGGTCTACTCAACTGAAAAACGTGTGATCAGGAAAAGAGATGTATTTTTATGCCCCTATTGCAAGAGTGATTAGTATTGAAATCATGCTATCTATATTAATATTTAATAAAATGATTAACTTCCAGTTTGTTTAAAAAAAAACAATTTAAAAACAAGGACAAAATTAAAACACAAACATAGCAAAGAAATGGTGCCATCACAAGATTATCTTTTACAAGATAACAAGAGGTGTTACGACAAAATTTTGAGCGACTGGAATTTCAGACCCCGTTCAAATGTATTCTGATAGGCTTGATGAACATGATTGATGGCTGAAATGTTCCTAACAAATTCATGACAAAATGTTGTAGTTACTATGGCGTCAATGAATCAGTACATTTCAATAGTGTTTGAGAGATGTCAGTTCAAATCTCTCTGGAAGCTAATGATCGGAGTACTGTATTAGGTTTGTCAACTACTAACAATTACAATACATGTATATAGCTTCTATAGTACAAGGTAGTATATTTCAATAATGTTGAAAAGATGTCAGTTCAAATCTGACTGGAAGCTAATCTATGGGTTTATTTTAATATATGCTTGATCATGTTGACTGCATTAACTAACTTGGACACAAGTCCCTAGCTTAATGAAAGTTTTGAAGAACTACTCCTTTTTCAGTGTGATTTTTACACAACCGCAAAAATGTTGTGTAATGGTTAGCATGCTCACCTTTAATGTGGTAGATCCATGGGTTCTAGCCCCTGTCTAGTCAAACCAAAGATTATAAAATTAGTAAGAATGCAGCATTAAGGAGTAAGAACAAAGAATGGTCGGGTCAGAATCAGAATAATGTTTCAGAGTGGAACGACATATCTCCCCACAGGGCATACTATTTAACCCCTGTCTGTCCCTCCCTTTTTGTAATATTTTAGTGTGTTTAAAGGGAAACTTCGCAATAAAAATATTTTTTAATATGTTTTTCCTGATGTATAAATATGGATGTGTATTAGCGTTTTATTATGTTGGATAAGGGAAGGAAATCGATTTTAAAATTCTGTCAACGATACATGGAAGTCGCCATTTTGATAGCATCTCAATACCAAGTATCACGTGACGTCTAAATACCACCACGCCGCAAAACAAGCGTGACAAACCAGGGTCCTCATTCAGTGTCGATATGGCTTGTTAGGCGTACGTTTGTTTAACTTGATGGTAATTTTTCTTATTATTCTAAATATATGAATTTATTACACAATCACTTTTTGTAGATTTACGTTTTGCTTCTATAGATTATGGCAAAACAAATGAATCGGGGGGAAAGGTTCGTCTTTAATGAGACACATTTACAAAAGATTTTTTTTCCAAAATTGAAGAACTACGAAATTAAGTTAAAAAAAGAACGGACATCGGAACAATTCCCTGAATTTGTTAAAAAAAATCCAAAAAGGCCTATACTACGGGGCAAAATTGTTTTAATGACATTATTCAGTAAGATGCACTTTGTAATCGATCGTGCATGCACTACAATAAAGATACACATAAGCTAAAAGCACAGAAAGTTACAAGGTAGGAAGCCTTACAATTGAGAGGATTATGTAAACATATAATTTGTAATAGATCTCATTTGACAATTACAGACGAAGAGCATTATAAATACTTTTAAAGTTTATTATACAAAAACAAAGCGTAACATATTTTGTTTATTTTAATCACGTCTATCGAACTGGCGGACCCTTCTGATTAATCTCAGAATAGTCATCAACAATTTGTTCATCACCATTATTGATATTTCACCGCGAATATTTAGTTTGATGTATTGTTGTTGTGTATCAATCATAATTGTTATTTGCATATGCTCTCCTGGGGCCCTTATTTGGTTAATAAACTTATTTTAATTTCTATTACTATAAGGAAAAATTGCATACGAATGGTTTTATGTCTATTTTGCAAGAAGAATTTCTACCCTGCTCTGTTCACCCTGCTTTATTTCATAATTTTGGTTGTTGCTACATTATTCTGATGGGGCACAAAAAAATCAAGATGAAAATGAACAATTCAATATAGCTTACGATCAATGGTAATCTTAAGATTTTTTTGTGAAAATAGCCCTTGAATCATTGCTGCATTAGGTGCGGATCCAGCAGTTTTGAAAACGGGATGCCACGCTCTTGTTTGCCAACTTTTACCCAATTTATACACGAATTTTACTAAATTGTCGAACACCCCCTTAAACCAGCAGTGTGCATTAATATGCACCCATTCCTAATGTATACTTCAACGTGATCAGGGTTGTGTATTTTGATCACCTATTAGAACCTTTAAAATGTGTATTGCATCTGCTATTCTAGTCACGGGTAGCGTAATTTGTTTTCATTTTATTTTCTGTTCTTATTATGTTTTTGTCTATTTGACTTGTGTACGTTGTTTGTATATATTCCTTGTACATGCCTTCAACCCTTAGGGGTAAACTTTTAGTTAGTTAACGGGTCACAAAATGTGCATTGCGTTTCTGATTATTGCCAAATATTGTGACACATTTATTCAAGTATTCGGTCAGAGGCCCGTCGACCGGATGTAAAATGACACTTGTATATTCTGCCTGGCGATTTCCTGTGTGGACTTAAACTCATTACGCAATATAAGGTACCCTGCGGGATTTACTTATTTTTATCTTCATTCTGAATGAATGTCGTTTTCAGAATGAAGATAAAAATAAGTAAATCCCGCATTTCACTTCTTACTTAAGGAATTATTTGCCTTAATTTATTGAAGAATAATATATTTAAAATTAAAATATGGTCTCTCGCTTCTGAAAATACATGAAAAATATAAGAAATTTTTCGCATAATATTTTACGTTTCGCTCATCAAAAATGACAAGCAAAAAAAGGAAAAGAAATTAACATTTTTAAATCACTTGCTCGCTCTGGACAACGTTTTTAGCACATAATCCGAAGAACAAGAAGTAAATCTAGTGTGGCCTAATCTCTTTTTAATTTTTGACTGCCCTTCATCTGTTTATACCGCTCATGATCTCTGATCTCTTCCGAACTTTGTCTAAATAAATATCAGTGGATATCAAATTTGTGTCGTTCTGACGTGGGTTGTTCTCTATTTACCGACGTTGGGCACTCGCTGCCTCTTCCATTTGTCTGAGTTCTTCTTCCGTATATTCTGGTTCAAGTTGGTAACCGAACTCTCCATAGTCGTCGAAATCTACATCACTTCGAGGCGCTAGAGTCACTTTCCGTACCTGAGCTCGACATATTTAAGCTATAACTAAAACGTTAATGTCGGTGCTTTATATAGAAATGTTCCCAAACAAACAACGCGCGTTGAACAAAAGAAAAGTAAAATCATAATCATTTGATTAAATTAAATTAATTAAAACATCTTTATGAACACCGACTGTTAAAATAATGATTGAGTAAAATCATAATAATTTTTTTTTTATTGTTAAAAAGAAAAAATCATTTCTAAAATATTAGGCCTAAATCATTTTATTTAATATTAAAATTAAAACATCTTTTATGAACATCGATCGTTAAATTATTATGATGAGACAGCTATATATAGTTAGGCCAATTTGGCGCCTCTCATAATGAAAACTTATAATTTCAAGGATGGTGTATACTTTTTTTATCATCTAAAACATAATTTGTTCCTGTTATTTCAACATTATATTTATTCTAATGTTTTAAGAATATTTTATCTTTAATAGATAATAAACGATCTACCAACTCGTCTAGTGTGTATTCAAATTCCCATTTTATTAATCCGGTCACCTTGAATTTTACACCTGTATAATTTTACCCTCCGTCTAGAAAACACACAAGCGGACATCTACATGCGAAGATCAAAATAACAGTAAACAGCATGCCGAATAATGATTATAAAAAAGGGATTAAAACAGAATCTAGCAATCAATACACAAGTTACGCGTTATCAAAATTATCCATTATATTTTTTTACTCCGATTGATTTATAATTTATAATATTGTTTGATCATAAATTTTGTCAATTTAATCCAACTGAATTTTACAAATATAAACAATTTAACTTTCTGGAAATCCCCCCTTTAAGAACTTTTGGATCCGTACCTGCATTTTATTTTATTAAAACATGCACATCATCATTCATAACGGAAGCGGGGGAAATCCGGAATAAATATAGACCCGTCACCGACTTTGTCTTGTTTAAAAACATATATCTCCATTCTGTATTGTTGTAACTGTTGATATAATTATGAATGTATATTTGTTATTGCCCCTTGAGGGACCCTAATTGGAATAAAATATTGTATTGTAAGGGATGTTAGTGTTGGCGCATGCCCAAAGCCCATTACTGTTGACACTCCCGTAAGATTCATTCTAAAAAATGTTGCCGTCCGGAATCATTTATGCGCATGCACAGATAACAGCTCCGCAGTTACCGTGAAAAGGTTTATTCCGGAACGGAACCGGACTGTAAGAAGGCAAGAAGAAAGTAAGAATTATGTTTATTTATTTGTTTTTTGCATGAACTTGGGGGAAATAAATGCTTTATTAATCATTTCCTGCTGTCAGATGAAACATTTTGGCTATGTCATCGTATATTAATTGAGAAATAAGCGATAATGTGCCGCAAAATGACGATTAGCTTGACCCCAACCCCGAATTTCGCTCAGTTTCTCTTTGAATTGCTCACATTAAATGGAACGAAATGTATTGAAGGAACGATTGGTGAATAAAGATGACAACAATCGTCACTTTGTGCTTTTAATTATTGATATAAGTAAGCACGGGGCGAAAGAAATGGGTCATGTCCAGACGCTTTTTAATAGTGATGATTTATTTTATTAAGCGAAGGACGCTTTTTAATAGTGACGATTTATTTACTGTCCCTGCATGAAATTATGTTTTATTTTATTTTTGTTCACAATTACATCTGGATATTAGATAAAGCATTTAATATCGATTTTGTTTGTTTAATTTCGTACACGTATTATTGTTTACTATTTCTTAGTCCACTCATTGAACTCGGGAGGTGTGCGTGTTAAACATGATTTGATTGGATGTTTGTACATGTTCAGTGTGACGTGGTCAATTGCTATCGCCCATTGGTTTTTTCATCGTGACGTACGATGCTTGTTTGAAGTGGGAATTTCCATGGTCATGTATGCGCAGGTCGGTATACTCGTCCATGCATTGTCCATACTGAATTTTGACGGATTGTATAACATATTGTAAAATAGAAAAACAATTTGTTGAAAAAATAGTTTTTAATGACGTTTTTGGCACTTTTCATAATGGAAACTAATAAAAGTTGTAAAGTTGTAAAGTTGTAAAATAAAAAAAAAATAAGAAAACTTCGAAAAATTTTAGATGACCAAAATTTTTCGAAGTTTTCTTATTTTTTTTTTATTTTTGAAACTTCAAGTGACTGTGCCCGGGCCCTGGTACAAAAATCAATAAATCCTTATTTAATAATATCCTAGGAATATTTGTTGGTAAAAAAAAAAAAATTATTTGATTAAAATATAAAATATAGAAAGATATACGATATCTTAGCATTGTGTTAATAAAAAATTTTTTCGATCCCCTTTTTTTACAGATCAAATGAAAGTTGTAACGGAAATTACCATCGTGTTATCGGTTTTCGTGCTATTATCGATTTTCAGATATAGCGATTAACAGTGTTAACCCTTCATTCATATGACGATTGGAATTTTCAAAGAATGGCTAGTTAAATATTTCTTTGTGCATAAGATTGTTTTTAAAGCCATTCTTGTATTTTAATATACTCTCGATTACCTGGCAACTTTTGTTGTCAGTAAAATGGCGGTATCTGTTTCCGTGGCAAATAAAAACAAGGCCGATATACGGGATGGAAACGAATATAAAATCCCGAAATGGCTGGTTTTAAAATATCATGGTTCTGGCCATCTACCAAATCATACTACATCTAAATAAAATAACAGAATGTTTGAAAATGACCACTTTCAAAATTGTGTTTACTTTTGACGTTTTTTTAGTGCTGAAACCACAATGCACTGCAAAGTGACATGTATTTTATATAAGAAACAGGCACATTTCAGTCGGCTCTTTTGTTTACAAATACGATCAGTGACCCCATGATAGTTACATGACAGGAAGAGCAGGTGTCTAAGAGGCAGACGACATAGTTAAATTTTTTATAGCCCTTCTGGATTTTTTTCCAGCTACTTTATAAATGAAGTACATTTTTGGCATTACAAAAAGTATGGTTCAGTAGGTAGGTTCACTGTTTTTGGTACTTACGTCTTTAAAAGTAAACTTGATCATTTGTTACAGATGTCAGCTTTCGTATTGTTTATGTTCCATAAATAGAAACCAGAAGACACGTCAAAAATAATGCGTGCGCTGTGGAAATCAAAATAAAATGGATACCACGAAAATAGATGACGCACGAAAACACATACCGTGAAGATAAGTACGTCACATTTTTGTTAATATGAGACAGGCAACCTGTTTGAAGGACGAAGTCCTAAAATTTCAATAATACGATGATCCGTACACGTTAGCCTCACCGCCACCGGACGCAATTACGAACAATTTCGATGATATTGACCGTGGCATTTGATAATAATTTATAAATTTGACCAAATTGATGAAGCTGATTGCATGTTCATATTTCAGATTAAACACCAATATTCCTTTTGAATCATAGCCCATATATTATTCAATGCATTGTTACGGGTTTTAACTTGGAACAGATTTTCATGACCCCGTTCTAGTCACTCTGTGACCTAGATCCGGACACAATTTCGAACGACATCATAATAACCTTTCTAGTGTAAATTATTTAATGACAACTGTTAAAATTGAAAGAGCATTCATTCATTTACGTTCACATATCTATTTGTATATAATACACATGACATAAAAACCGTTCCTTTATTCATACCATAAATGTGTGCCAGTTTGCATTCGGAATTCCTTGGACTCTTCAATGAATAAGGTACATCACGGATTTTGACATTTGGGATAGATCAAGGTAAGGAAAATGTATTATATTGACTGTTTTTGTTTTAATTTCAATGTGTTCTACATATGCATAGAACCAGGAGATCATATTCTTTCCAATTACAGGCATAGGATAACAAAATATGCGAACCTCAATGAATTTTAGCGATAGATTCCAAGTGCAATTGTCGATCGTTTTCTATTTACAAATATGAAAACCCGTCGTCTGCAACATTCAACAACTGCGCATGAATAATTTTCTCCCAAAACACGAGTAATTTAGCGGGGTATCTATTTATAAAAGCATTTTTTTAATTCATGTTTTGAAGGAACAATTAGGGCCTAGGGGACATACTTTTTATTTCGTTCGTAATTGCGTCCGGTGAGGCTATTATCTTTTATGTTGAATGAATTGTGTAGCCGATTTGTTATGGCGTTCATTTTACCTACGTCGCTCTTCCACCGGTAAACTGACGAGTTCTGTCCCCTGGTTCGTACCTCGGCTAGATTGAGACAGATTGAGTCAGTCTATTCCATCGGGAGTTTCGTAGAAAGAGATTTTTTTATTAGAATTTTATTAAAAGTTTATTTCGATTTTGCATAGAGTAAATAATCAAAGAATTGGGAATTTTTCATTGAAATAGATTTCTTTTGCGTTTCTAAATTATCAATTGATCTATTTTTTTAAACTTCTGATGAGCAGATTTTTAGCTATCAATATAGAAGGAAAAATCGGACAGCTTACCGTTAGAAGGACTTCGTCCTTTAATACCTGTTTAAATTAAGGATATATTAAAAAAAAATTATGATCCCCCTTTTTTTACAGATCAAATGAAAGTTGTAACGGAAATAAAGTACATCACATTTTTGTTATCAGCTGTTTAAATTAAGGATATATCGGCATAAATTAATATTAATAATAAAGAAATAATATTCATTTCGATAGATAGAATCCTTAATTTTGCAATGTATTAAAGTTTAATTAATAATTTAAGAGGTTATTTAGGAAATCATTATAAAGTTTAATTCCAATTAAACACCAAATTAAAGACCCAAGCTAACAACGGTCGTACATCAATAAAGATATGAAGCTATAAATTATGAGTGTTTGCATTAAAAATAACAATTAATCTTTGATGTACAATACTTTAAACATGTCTTAATTGAATTATTATTTTCGTTATAATTGATTCAAAGAAATATTCGTATGCCATGATGTAGTACAAAATACTACACAACACAAGCAAGCATTTCAATGACATCAAATGTTTTTTGTGTATAAGATTTCACACATTATTTTAAACAACAAGCTGCACAAAATAAGCTGTATCATCTTTCAAAGTATAAAAGAAATCATAATTTAGTTGATATCATCAGTTTCTAACGAATTTTTGTTGGATATAGCTATGTATTTGTACCAAATTTTCATTTGCAATATAAGCATAAACAACAATCACTCACCATAAAATCTAACTAATAAATTACAGACAAATGCACTTTTTTTTAACTGTTTAACTTGAAATTGAGGGTCTGTGGTATTATCATATTTACTGTAAATGGTGGATTAAGTCTTTTTATTTAAGTAATACTATTACTAATAGCAAACTTATTGATTGTCTCAAGGGTGGATGAAGTTTTTCTACTTAAGAAATAGCTAACTTATTTATTGTCTCAATGGTGGGTTAAGTCTCTCTACTTCAGTAATATCTAATTTTTTTTATTTGCTATTTAATATATCCTGACAAGACGACCATCTTTACACCTTTCTCTTTTACTTGGTTATACTATAAGATATACATAAATTTGTTCAGAACATCAAGGACGTATATAAGATTCTATTTCGGTGTTCAGAAGAAGTTAATAACTTATTAAATATCAACAAATGATATATATATTTATTGTGTTTTTGTTTTTTTTGTGTGTTTTTTTTTGAATTGCCCAGTGAACTTTTCCAAATATTATACTCATCAGAGACATACAGTCTAATTAAAATCATACCCCAGACTCACTTTTCATATGGTCGGGGTCTGACAGGTATGGCTTACAGGTCATCTTCTTGTGACCTTTCAATTGTCTCAGGGCCAGTAAAAAATTAGAGTCACTGGTCCAAATGGCATAATGGTAGCCCAAATATTTTGTGACATTTTATTTATGAAAAAAAGACATCAGATATCAATATATAAACAGTTTTCAGATTAATTGTTTTTTATCAATAACATTAACATTCATTCTTTCACTAGTCTCACGAGGGTTGGGGGGGGGGGGGTTGCTCTTCAAGGTAATTTTGGTAGGTACAGGTGTGCAGCTGAAATTGCGAAAACACCCCAATGCATATATTGCTAGCAAATGAAACCTGAATTTACTTGCTATAACCTTTTTGACAACCTTTACGCCATTGGCTAGGGTGGTCTTAAGAAACGATGCTAGTCCATCGGATCGGGACAATAAAAGGCTGGTTTGTGTAAGGGGAGATCAATGCCATGATCACATTAAAGACATCCGGCAAAGAGTAGACTAATGCCACTACAAGGACCGCTCTTGCACTCCCCAGAGTGAAGAGTGACATCACTTGTTTCAATTCACTATGAAGAAGTGATTTTCAGGTAAAATAACTTCTCAGTTCGGGGTAATGTTAGTTGGTTATTCATTCCAAATAAGTATTTCACTTTGTTGAAATAACAAACGGTGCTAATTTGTAAACAAAAGTTCTGGTTCCAAAAAAGAAAACCACTCCCAATTGTCACTAAAATGTAGCCGTGTACATGAACTATGAAAAGTTTAAAAGAAGTGACAGGCCAGATCGTTTCCGTAGTTTGACAACTGTCAACTGTTAACGATTTTTTCTTCGTTGTTGGGGAAACGTTTTTCAATGATTACCTAAGGATTGACACAAAAAGGTTTCCGATTTCTGTAAAATGAAATTCGTACATGTACATTATGCAGCAGATTGAATGAATAAATTATAACATTATAAGTTGACAGAATTCTCTTTATAGTTCACAACTTTCCACTTCGTCCGTGATTTTTAACAATTTTAATAATTAAATCATAAAGAAACAAAACAACACGTTTCTTTTCTAATATTTAGTGAATACTTGTGTATTACATCAAAACGTGTAGGAAACGTGTATTGATTGGCTCTATAAAAATACATAATTGGGGAGAACAGTAAATTACATTAGCTGTGTATTCATTGGCTACACAAATGTATTTGGACCAATCGCTGTGCTCGTAACAAACTGTTTTCGACTAGAACAGAAGAGTTATCTACCGTTGAAGTTACAGTAAAATATGTCCGGTTTCGGTAAAACAACAATTTTTAACGGTCTTTTAGGCAATCGCCCAAACGCTTTTTGTTGGGCCAGTGACTACCTAATTTGGAGCAGCTTTTGGTCGCCCGAATAAGATATTAGTCGCATTTGGCGACTGGGCGACCGTCCATTTCAGGCACTGTGTCTAATCAAATCACCGCTTCCACGAACTGGGAAGTTCAGGATAGATAACTCCGGTTTCCCATATCCTGTCGGTAGCACAGCTACACAATCCTCGCCTGACAGAAGAGCTTGTAAAATTACTTTTTTGTTCTGCTTTCAAACGATCAACTTTGAATTGTTGGAGAGCTAGAGCGATGTCTGTGTCAATCGTCGCCATTTTGAACGGACAACCGAGAAGGCTTTTGTTATGTCGAATCTCATTGGTCAATACTTTGTTTCAATATGCAAATTAATAAGGTCACGAGAAGATGACCTGTAAGCCATACCTGTCAGACCCCGACGATATGAAAATTGAGTCTGGGGTATGATTTTAATCAGACTGCAGAGACATAGATATGTTTAGTACTTAAGTTACGAACATCAGTTTAATACCAGTGAATATGCAGTTTTTCCAAAATTCAATTCTCGTTTGAGTTAGATAATATACCGAATTCTGATTTTAATATGTTAATACATTTTATATAATATCACTGTATTCATTCGTCACAAAGAACAATTCCATTTTGTTTTTCCTCGCGTATTTCTTGCCTACTCCACATTGAAACTTTGGGCGAGGGTTATGGTGTTTAACGTCACTTTACAACAATAAGTCAATTATATAGTGGCGATCAGTTTTATTGGGAAGAAACCTCAGTACCCGAAGAAAACTACCGACCTGCCGCAAGTCACTGAACAAATTTATCACATAAGGTTGTATGGAGTAATCTTATGTAGAACATATTTATCTGGTTCATTCAACCTAGCCAACATTTAAAAAAATATATATAAAAAGGTAAGAAAGATTGTTGGCATAGGTTGAAGTCCACAATTAATTTTTAATGTAAGGTTGTCTTGTTTTTGTGTGGGTTTTGTGTTGAAGTTATTGTTATGTTGCTCAGTAGTCCTACTAATTACGTAATTAATCACCTCTAAAAACCAACTATTTACAATAAGGATTTTTTTCACCGTAATGCACAATTGATATTCTTACTTAATTAGTTGAAACATATTTTATTAATTAATAAATATTGTACAATAAAATCAATTTCAATATGATATAATACACATAATTAAAGTGATTCGAAAACAAGTTTAATTCGAAATATAGAAATCTTTCTTTGCGAGCAGTTGATTATCGTATTTCTACAGTCGAGATAGTTAACTTTAAAATTTCGAGCCTCACAAAGAAAGATTCTGTTTCTCTAATTCTTTAATACGTCAATTATTTCGTTTTAAAAATATAGCACTTTAAATACCCTGTGGGGAACCCATCACATTCCATTTGATGACGTATTTTAGTGTTAGTATAAACATATTTTATTAAATAATTCAATATTACACATTATGATAATACACATAAATTATATATACATTTAAATTAATCAATAGGATTCGGAAACAAGTGGTTAAACTTATATTAATCCGTATCCCTGTTGTTATCTGGTGTTCAAGGTTTAATTAGTATCGAAGGGTAGAAGTGTATTGAAAATTATCAAGTGTTAATCAGTCGTTGTCAATGTTATTTGGTGTGCTTTAGTAAGAAAAAAAAAACAAAAAAAACCCCAAACAAATGAAGTGTAAAGGTGCAAGTGGTTTTTTTTTTAACATGTTTAAGTTGTGTGAATATGGTTAAGAAGTGATATGAATACGCTGATTCATAACGATGTCGCTTGAAGAAAACAAAATATTGAAATGACAGTTTTTCATTTGAAGTAAACAATCGTTAATAACAAATTACAATTGAAGAAAGTATTTGAAAGGCACTAACGTCTTTAAAAAGTCTGGGTCATGACCTTTTGAAGATCCAATCAGAAACCGAGAACAAAAAAATCACACGTGATGGAAATGATTTTTCTCTCACCGGTAAAAAACACGTAGAACAGCCAAAGAAATATACATACCTGGGGCGAATTCAGGGGGGCGCACCCGGCGCCCCCCCCCCCCCCCCCCCCCTCCCCCCTAAAGTTGGAAAAAATATGATTTTTTTTTGGCGTAAAATCGTCATTTTTCACATGAAATACCCCCAAAATTTCGCGCGTCCCCCCCCTAAAATTGGAAAAATATGATTTTTTTGCGTAAAATCGTGATTTTTCACACGAAATACCTCAAAAATTTTCGCATCTCCCTCCGCTAGGCGCTATTTTTTTAACTACGCCCCCCCTAACTTGAAATCCTGGATCCGCCCCTGCATACATACTATTTCTAAATACTATAAGATATACAGAAATTTGCTCAGAACATCAAGGACGTATATAAGATTCTATTTCGGTGTTCAGAAGAAGTTAATAACTTATTAAATATCAACAAATGATATATATATATATATATATATATATAAGAAAAAAAAAAAAAAAAAAAAATATATATATATATATTTATTTTTTTTGTTATTGCCCAGTGAACTCTTCCAAATATTATACTCATCAGAGACATAGATATGTTTAGTACTTATGTACCAATTTCTGCAAATTGCTTGTTTGTATACTGTTTATTACATTTATGTATTAGAATGTTTATTGTTTTTTTGTGTGTAATATAAATCACTGTAATGACTCTGCCCCTTGCTGGGACCTTGATTGGACAAGAAAATTTTTTCTTATATAAATCTTATACGTCCTTGAGAACATTAATGATCATAAAATGTATTTTAAAATAGTCCTTTAAACAAGGGAGATAAGCGAACGTCGTCATCAGTGTCTATCGATCACCTGATATGAGTGGAGTGTGTAGACGGCAGTCAACTAAAAGAAGTCATTTGAATGGCACGAACATGTTTTCATAGTGAATAACACAAAGGTAACGGAATTTACTTATTATAAATATCATTTATTTATGATAAATTGTGTTTTGTCAACTTTTACAAGATGTTGAATTTTCACAACATTGTACGATATGGAAAACGAAAGTGAAAAAAATATGACATGGACTTCAGAATAATTTTTTGAAAATTCATAGTTTAATATGAAATATATAGAGAAAAAGGGAAGCGTCCGAATACGTTAGTGTTCAAATAATATTTCAGACTATTTCCGTCTTACATATAAGTCAGTATATTTTAAACTTTGATAAAATCTATGACAAGAAGAGAAAATACAAATAACCTTGACCAATATGTTGTCCTAGATATAAGACATACTATTTACGGTTCAATAATCGGAATGTCGCTGTGTGGGTTTTCCCATAATAAATTGAAAAACTATGTGGTTTTTTTTCAGTTGTGTATATGTCAATTTAATCAAATATAATAAACATAGGTAAAATTTCAAAATCACTTTTTTAATAGAAAATCCGAGTCTTAATCCATAATAACAGTCTTTTATCGTACTTTTTTGAACTATGAAAATGTCTTCAAATAAGTTGCATATGGTTATTTCTACTACAGAATAGAATATAGAATAGTTTTATTAAATCAATCAAGAAGCCCGTGAGAGCACAGAATTACAGACATTTGCATTTTACACTTACAATGATTTTGATGATTAGTAGCATCTTTGACATATATAAAAAGAATAAAAACAAGTATAGATGATCAACACTGCAGGGGGGAAACCACCCCCAGGCAGAACAAACTATGGCAGTTTATAGCTAATATTATGATATACATAAACAATATATATTATACAAATATAATATGATGTAGATATAGCATGGTGTTCATATCACGAATACTATTTTATCTTTAAGTAAGGTTAAGTTTGCAATGTATGGTTCTTCCGTATTTCAAAACTTTTGTTTAGGAAGACAGCAAGTTTATTTAATAACAGAGTGTCTTCACTACTAAGAAGCCAAATCAACTTATTGTTCAGACTCAGATGTTCAAAATTTTTACAATTATCTTGAATGTATATCAGTAATGCAGCCCTTTCAGTTTCATATATTGGGCATTTGAATAACATATGACTTTCGTCTTCAACCTCATTTAATGTACAATGAAGGCATTTTCTTTCCCCTCTATCTAACATAACTAAATTTCCTTGGGAGTTTCGGATACGTTCATACCGTCCCGTTTCTATTCTTAACGGATGAGCACTTATTCTAAATAGATCTATTTATAATATTTTTCAGTTCAAAGTATTTTTCTGTGGTAAATCTGGTTTTAAATTGGAAGTAAGTGGATAATTTACCAGATTCTCCCTGATTTTGTTTAATATTATTCCAATAGGATAAAAATTTATGTTTCAACGTCTTTTTTAATTCATTTTTAAACTTATTCCTGCCAAAAGTTTTTGATAAATTCATATCAATGTTTAGTGTTTTACAAAAGAATTTCACTGTTGAATACCATGTGTCAGTATATACTGATCTGTATAATGATTTATATTCTTCATAGGCAGATTTTAATAGATTGCTTGGTTCATTTTCAAGCATATGCCAATAGCTAAGAACTTGGGTTATTAATTTCAAATATATAGGATATCTACCCAATTCTGACAGAAAAGGTTTTAAAGACAAAATGATAATCAAATAACCTCATTTTTAGTGAGCTATTGTCATCACTTTTCGTCCGTCGTCCGTCCATCAACATTTCACATTTTAATCTTCTCCTCAGAAACCACTGGGCCAATTGCAACCAAACTTTGGTGGAATGGTCCTTGGATGGCCCCCTTCCAAAAGTGTGTCCGGAGATCCCGACTTCCAACCAAGATGACCGCCAAGCTAAAAATAGAAAAAAGGGGGGATGAAATATTAATTGTCCATTGCTGCTTTAGTAAGTCAAAATGAACTCAAATTTTAACTGCAGCTACATGGCAAGGAGTAGTTTAACATATATTCCGGGTTTTTCTGTGAAATTTTTCTTTCGGCCGATATATACCGGTTATGCAAATTAGGCATATTTTGATAAAAACCGCTGAACCAAGTTAAACCAAACCTGGCAGGGATGGTCCCTGGGTGGGTCCCTTTCAAAATTGTGTTCGACAGCCCCGCATTCCATTCAAGATGGCCACTGTTACTAAAAATAGAAATTTCTTCAAATGGCCACAACTGCTCTATTTTAAGACAGAATGTGCCCAAATTTGAACTGTATCAGCATAATGATGAGCTTTTTAACATGTATTACAGGATTTTTTATGAACTTTGAACTTTTGCCGATTTTGAACGATTATGCAAATTAGAAAAAAAGGGGGGATTAAATTTAAAAAAAATCTTCTCCTCTGAAACTACTGAGCCAATCTCAACCAAACTTTGCTGAAATGATTCTTGGATGGCCCCCTTCGAAAATTGTGTCCGGTGATCCCGACTTCCAACCAAGATGGCCGCCAAGCTAAAAATAGAAAAAAGGGGGGATGAAATTTAAAAAATCTTCTTTGAAACTACTGAGCCAATCTCAACCAAACTTTGCTGAAATGATCCTTGGGTGGTTCTCTTCCAAATTTATGTCTCACCTTTCAGACCTCCGACCAAGATGGCCGCCACAGCCGAACTTAATTTAACATAGAACCCTATGGGAAATTCCCATAAAAATCTTCTTGTCTGGAACCAGTTGCTCAATTGGAACCAAACTTTGATAAAATAGTCATTGGATGGTCCTCTTCCAAAATTGTGTCTGGTGGTCCCGCCCTCTGACCAAGATGGCTGCACAGCTGTACTTAGTTTAACATAGAACCCTATGGGAAATTCACATAAAAACCATCTTGTCTGGAACCAGTAGCACAATTAGAACCAAACTTTGATGGAATAGTCATTGGATGGTCCTCTTCCAAAATTGTGTCTTGCAGTTGCGCTCTCCCGCCAAGATGGCCGCCACAGTGCAGTTGCGTTGTTATTGAAAGCAGCTTTGATCCAGGTGAGCGATTACAGCCTCCTGGGAGCCTCTGGTTAACATATATTATGGGATTTTTTATGAACTTTGAACTTTTACATATTTTGACCGATTATGCAAATTAGAAAAAAGGAGTGATGAAACTTAAAAAAAAATCTTCTCCTCTGAAACTACTGAGCCAATCTCAACCAAACTTTGCTGAAATGATTCTTGTGTGGTCCTCTTCCAAAATTGTGTCCAGCATTTCAGAACACCGACCAAGATGGCCGCCACAGCTGAACTTAATTTAACATAGGACCCTATGGAAAATTCCCATAAAAATCTTCTTGTCTGAAACCATTTGGTCAATAAGAAGTAAATTTTGATGAAATAGTTATTGGATGGTTCTTTTCCAAAAATGTGTTTGATGGTTCGGCCCTTCGATCAAAATGGCCACCACAGCCGAACTTAGCTTAACATAGGACCCTATGGGAAATTCACATAAAAATCTTCTCCTCAGAAACCACTGGGCCAATTGCAACCAAACTTTTGTGGAATGATCCTTTGATGGCCCCTTTCCAAAATTGTGTCCGGTGATCCCGACTTCCAACCAAGATGGCAGCCAAGCTAAAAATAGAAAAAAGTGGGGATGAAGTTAAAAAAAACTTCTCCTCTGAAACTACTGCGCCATTCTCAATCAAACTTTGCTGAAATGATCCTTGGGTGGTCCCCTTTCAAAATTGTGTCCGTCAACGCCGTCCTGTATCCAAGATGGCCGCCATGACTAAAAATAGAATGTTTTTCAAATGGCCAAAACTGCTCTATTTTAAGCCAGAAAGTGCCCAAATTTGAACTGCATAAGCATAATGATGAGCTTTTTAACATATATTACAGGATTTTTTATGAACTTTGAACTTTTGCCTATTTTGACCGATTATGCAAATTAGGAAAAAGGGGGTATGAAATTTAAAAAAAATCTTCTCCTCTGAAACTACTGAGCCAATCTCAACCAAACTTTGCTGAAATGATTCTTGGGGTGGTCCTCTTCCAAAATTGTGTCCGGCATTTCAGAACACTGACCAAGATGGCCGCCACAGCCGAACTTTATTTAACATAGGACCCTATGGGAAATTCCCATAAAAATCTTCCTGTCTGAAACCATTTGCTCAATAAGAACAAAATTTTGATGAAATAGTCATTGGATGGTTCTCTTCCAAAAATGTGTCCGACGGTTCGGCCCTTCGATCAATTTTTTTTTTAATTTTAATACTTTTCGTGTTATATTTCAAAAACTATAAGAGATAGATGTAAAGTTTAAATATGCACCATGTCGAGATCTACCTACCCTGCAATTTTGAAGTAAATCTGATTACCCATCTTGGAGTTCTTGCCCTTTTTTCATCAATTAAAAAAAAAAAAAAACTTTTCGTCTTATATTTCAAAAACTATAAGAGATAAAGGTTAAGTTTAAATTGCAGCATGTCAAGATCTTCATACCCTGCAATTTTGAAGTAAATCCCATTACCCATTTTGGAGTTATTGCCCTTTTTTCATCAAAATGTTCTTAATTTTAATACTATCGTCTTATATCTCAAAAACTATTAGAGATAGAGGGAAAGTTTAAACTGCAAAAATGTTCAGCATGTCAAGATCTACAAAAAATTTTCCACAGTTAAAAATGTGCGACAACTGTGTGAAGAGAATTCCTCTTGAAATGCATTTTATTGTTGACTCACTGCTTTTGGTTACTCAAATAATCAAAGGGAAGCAACTCTATTACAAAATGTGAAGTAGGAAAAGCTAAATTTTGAGAATCATTGACATACATGTTTTTTTACAGCAATTTTGATAACTTACATTAAAGTGGGAACCCCTGCCCAAATTTTTTGTAGAAGGGGTCTGCAATGACGAAGGCTACATTTGTTAATATTTTTTACCGAAGTTATCAAGTTTTATTGACTGATGTTGTTATTATATCCAGGTGAGCTATACAAGCTCCTGGGAGCCTCTAGTTAGCTATTGCCATCACTTTTCGTCTGTCCGTCAACATTTCACATTTTAATCTTCTCCTCAGAAACCACTGGGCCAATTGCAACCAAACTTTGGTGGAATGGTCCTTGGATGGCCCCCTTCCAAATTTGTGTCCGGTGATCCCGACTTCCAACTAAGGCCGCCAGGCTAAAAATAGGAAAAAGGGGGGATGAAATTTTAATTGTCCATTGCTGCTTTAGTATAAGTCAAAATGAGCTCAAATTTTAACTGCAGCTACATGGCAAGGAGTAGTTTAACATATGTTCGGGGTTTTTGTGTGAATTTTTTCTTTCAGCCGATTTATACCGATTATGCAAATTAGGCATATTTTGATAAAAGATCACATTTAAATCTTCTCCTCTGAAACCGGTGAACCAAATTACTAGTAAACCAAACCTGGCAGGGATGGTTCCTGGGTCGGTCCCTTTCAAAATTGTGTCCGATAGCCATGCGTCCCATTTAAGGTGGCGGCCGTTACTAAACATAGAAATTTCTTCAAATGGCCAAAACTGCTTTATTTTAAGCCAAAATGTGCCCAAAATTGAACTCTATCAGTTAGAAACCAGTAAGCCAATTGAATTGTGACTTAGCAGGAATGACCATTGGGTAGTCCTGTACTACACTTGTGAATCGTTTGCTGATCGGAAATTCAAGATGGCCGCCATGACTCGACTTAATTTTAACATAGGACCCTATGGAAAAAATGTTTAAAAGTCTTCTCCTCTGAAACCAGTAAGTCAATTTAAATCAAACATGGCATGAATGGTCCTTAAATGGTCAACTTTCAAAATTATATCCAGTGATCCAAACCTGCATCCAAGATGGCCACCTTCAGTGGACATAGTTTTAACATAGGACAATATGGGAAAAATGCTTAAACAAATTTTCCTCTGAAACCAGTAAGCCAATTTAAAGCAAACATGGCATGAATGGTCCTTAAATGGTCAACTTTCAAAATTATATCCAGTGACCCAAACCTGCATCCAAGATGGCCACCGTCAGCGGACATAGTTTTAACATAGGACCCTATGGGAAATATGTTTTAAAATCTTCTCTGAAACCAGTAAGCCAATTTAAAGCAAACATGGCATGGATGGTCCTTAAGTGGTCAATTTTCAAAATTGTGTCCGGTGACCCTGACCTCCTTCCAAGATGGCCGCCTTCAGCGGACATACTGTAGTTTTAACATAGGACCCTATGGGAAAAAATGTTTTAAAATCTTCTCCTCTGAAACCAGTAAGCCAATATAGCAATCATGTTTTCGATGGTCCTTAGGTGATCAACTTCCAAAATTGTGTTCAGTGATCCCGATCTCGGTTCAAAATGGCCGCCGTCAGCGGACATCGTTTTAACATAGGACCCTATGGGAAAATTGTTTAAAAGTCATCTCTTCTGAAACCAGTCAGCCAATTTAAAGCAAACATGGCATGGATGATCCTTAGGTAGTATACTTTCAAAATTATGTCTGGTGACCACAACCTCCATCCAAGATGGCTGCCATGAGCAGACATAGTTTTAACATAGAACCCTATGGCAGTATAGGATTTGAATAGTAACTTAGATGTATTCGGCATGCAGACATTCTTAAGAGGACTTATTTATGTCAGATGAGCCTCTAGTTTATCTTTTTATTTGGAAGGGCATATTACAAGGAAGTTTACATTAAGAAATAAAAAAAAATCTATGGATAAAAAATTAGACACCCCATCTACCTTAATGGAATACGATACAGTAGCAAGGGCAGATAATTACTTTGCCGAATACCGCATGTTGTTTTCGCGACGTCACAGTAACGAGCGCGACATTTTCCGCGGAAGTTGCATCGATGTCATAAAAAGGCGATTGCGTAAAAATTTGAAAGCACCTGCTTTGAATAATTTATTCTCGTCAGTAGTTCTTGAAATCTACATGTAAATGATTGAATATCCAAATAAATACACAAAAACACACACAATGATGTGAAGCACAAACAACCGAAAAGAGGACTTGATTAACGCCGGGTATTCGGATACTCGAAACCGGTGGGGACACTATGAATTCGGTGCAATCTAATAATTTTGAATGTTTTCATTGGTCAATTTAGAATTTTTGTACACTACATATCGCGGAACATTCTTCTCCGTGTTCCATTGTAGAATGCTCCGCCCTCTGTAGTGTCCACAAATTCAAAATTATAATTAGGGACCGACCATTTAACTTAAAGGAGGGGGGGCATGGTTTTTTCCTAAATGTCCCCCCCTTTTTTTGTGTCCTTACTCCGGCATTTTTTTTTTCTTCTTGAACTCCTTTCTCAAACCCCTTTCTCCCTATTTTCCTTTACACTGTTTCGCTTTAGATTGAACGTGATGCAAGGGAAGAAAAGATGTGTATATACAGTATATCACCACATTTACCAAAGTACAGTCACATGTTAGTTTCAAAAATCTGGAGTTGGTAAAATCAAACTCGGCCCACGGGATTATAAGAACCCCGGACTGACTTACATGTCGTGTAAAGGAAGTGTTTTACGATCATGATCATTGCCCTTTTGGAAACATTTACTGTAGGGCTTCATACGATGGTTAGTTTTTGCCGTCTTCCGCCTCGAAACAATACTGTAAGATTGATTGATTTTTGATTTTTGGTGTTTTAGCGCCACTTTCAACAATATTTCAGCTATATCATGGAGACCAGCTTTAGTGGTGGAGGAATCCGGAATAACGGAGAGAACCACCGACCACGAGCAGGCAACTGGTAAACTTTATCACTTGCGGCTGCGAATCGAGTGCACCTTTTTTTGTAATTTACAAAACCGAGTGCGAACCCACGCCGTATTGGTGATAGGCTTGTATGAGTTGTTAGATCCAACGACCTAACTCATTGAGCAACCCCAATACTATAAGACAACAATACCACTCTGAGGACCAATACTTCCGATCACTTCCTGCAATTTTCATCTTTTCGTCACAAAAATATGCCTCGCCTCGTCTAACGAAAGAATGATGAATGCTATCGTCTTTTCATCCCACAGATTTGCGGGTTTTTTTTTGTTACTGTAGGACAATGAAAATAAATTAGACATTTACTGCTTGTTCTCCTTTCTCCTCAAAAATAACAAACCTCAAATTTCTTTTCGTTATAAGATCGTAAAGGTATCTTTTAAAGGCGTATAAATACGTTTCATAGAATTCATTTATTGGTGAGAATATTATATAATTTTTTGTCATGCAGACTATAGCCGTTCTCTTTCATTTATTTCATTCTCCGGTTGCGTTGCCCTTTCATCCAATCCAAGGAAAACGGCGGAAAAGACTACGACGTTTTACCTATTAAAATACATTGTAGGGTAATTTGGCGCCGAAATTGACGATGTCTAGGTTTGTCATGAAAAATGCACGGCTTTTGTTCTGTAGCTAAAAAACAAGCACATGTACCCCCTTACTTTTTGTTAAAATTCTAAATAAAATCATTGCGACAAAATATTAAGAAAATATCAGTTGTCATTTTTTTTCTACATGCAAATTTATTCATGAAGAAACCACTAAATAATCCATATTCCACAAATAAGTAGAATTTTTGGACTACTTAATCTATTATTGGCAATGTACATGTTCATCATCTTTGAACGAAATTATCATAGGAAGCTATTGCAAAAAACCGAATGCAATTATCTTTTACCGTTTTGAAATTGTGATATTTTCTTTACCGCTATAAAAATCCATATTTTAAAAATTTGTCGAAAAATGGTTGAAATTCGATCGTAAATATCTCGAAAACTAAGTCACAAAGGTATATTTTTCTTTGCATATTTGGAAAGAGCATGTCGAAATTGACCAAATCACGAATTTTCATGAAAAAATCAATGGAGACCATTCACCCTTTTTCCCCCAGGTGGCGTCGCTGTACTAACGGTGGCTAGGAAAACGTTTGTTTTCCGATAAACGCTTGTAACCAATGTATTCAAATGGCAATACCTACGTGGTGTCCTTGATCTGAAGCGTTGCGTAATATGACGGTAGGCACGGCCTTTAGAGAGGACGGAAGTGAACATAATAGATTTTAATTTGATATTTCCAATACCTTTTTTTCTAGTTTCTTTCACAGTGACCGGTAACAATCATAGCCTATAGGGCCCAATGCCTGCAATGGCAATGTAAAATTGCATGTACGTGGGTTTTTTTTTTTTTTTTACCTCATTTGGTGTCTAATGACGTAAAATTGCACACGATTTTTTTTTCTTCATTTGTTCTCTAATGACATAAAATTGCATACGAGTTTTCAGACTAAATTGAACCAGATTGAAAATTGTACACGTATTTTTTTCACACTGCATAGGGTCTAACATGTAAAGGAGGTGAGTATGATAAGGGTAGATTTTGGCCCAATCTCAGAAACTGTTTATATAGATATAATATTAAACACAATCATTGAAAGGTAAGAAAAATTGTTTTTTTGATGATTTCACTTTGTCCTTTGTTGCTTAGCAACGTAATTGAAGGAGGGTCCAATTAATCATTGGAAATTCAAATATGGTGGTTTTATATTACATATCTTGCATAGTCTTTTCGACAAAATGTTATATTCTGTGTATGTACACTCTAAAAATAATATTCCAATTCTCTATGGTAGCGTATAGTATTTTTGTGTAGTTTTGTCACCCTAGCAACGGTTTTGTAAACATTAAATTAGCCTATATTATTGCAATTAATGGTTGAATTTTGACATCTACGATCTTTTGACTTGATATTTGATTAAGCGGTACATTTTTGTCAAGCTATACACACTACAAATGTCATTTCATATTTCAAAAATACATTTTGATATTTTTATTCATAGTTATTCCCCGTCCATAGCAACAGGTTTCCCTATGCACAGTATTTTCCTGTAGATCTCATGGACCTTTTATTTAATCAAGAAAAAAAATACTACAACAGCACCTTAGCAGATCTAGAGACATCTTATCATTTACTAACCAGTATATATTATAAGAATTCCTTAAGCCTTACAATGTCCCTAGTAACCAAATATTATCCCTAGCAACCGCAGAAACTCGTCAATGCTGAGCTCTGTAAATTGCTTTTTTTTCAAATTTTTATAACCGAATGTTGATCTTTTTATTTTTTAAATCATGAGAGGAAATTATTCTCAGTAATTAGAATGTCAAAGGAACCAAGTCAACTGCATAACATGGTAAAGCAGCGCTACAGCGGCAGGAGAGGATATAATCCATGTTGAATAATTAAGAAATAAATCATGGAAGCCAGAATGTGCTGGGAGTTTTAACATGGATTTGGCGGATTTTATACGTTATTAGTCTCGAGATGTTATATATCCCGTTTTAAAGGGCAGTGGTTTTGCTAAAAGGTGAGGCGTCAGTCGAACCTTTTAACAAAACCACTGCCCCTAAAAAACGGTATATATAACATCTAGAGACTGATAACATTTTTATCTGAATGTTCCAACATTAATAAGTATGTCCTAATTATAGGAAAAATATAAATACGTGTATCTTTGGACAAAGATCACAGAGAGCGATTATTGATTTTCTATCATCTTGTGAAATGTGTATCGTCTGCTGTGCACAATGTAAACGGACAGCACATAGGTGAGAGCAATTATTGATTTTCTGTCACCGCACGGCTTCCCTGAAGTTTTAAAAGTACCTTTTTAGCCAATCAAAATTCTACTTGCCACGAGAACATCAGAGAATAGTATTTTATCCCGAGCCAGAAGCGAGGGATAAAATTTACTAATATCCGCCAATCCATGTTAAAACTCAAAACACATTTTGGCTTCCATGATTTATTTCGATTCTGATATGTCTAAGAGTACAAATACGGTAATATACTTTGATTGGAAGACGGTAATTTATATTTAAGGTATCTTCAAACTTTTTTTGTTTAGAAAAGTAAAACGTGATAGATTATAGAATGCTTGGTAATACTGTATTATCGGTCATGGCCCATTAAAGTAAAATCATACCACTAAAATTCCAAGTAATACTACACATTTAGCACTGACTCATAAACGATAGACTATATCAATGAAATTCTTAGTAAGGATAACAAAAGGACCATTATAAACAAAACACCGAATATGTAAATCAAACCCGACATCCGTGTACTATGTTAAAACATGCATGTTATATCGTTATATGTACTGTATTAGATGAGTTACGAATTATCAAATATATTGTTTGTTTTTCCATACTTTATTGTAATAAGTTAGAATAAAATATTGATCTCACGATGTTGTTATCGGCAGTCATGTGTGCTAAACAATTACGCCACCGCAACGTTAATATTATGCAAGAAGAGTTTTAAGATCCCCAAGCGCAAGGGCAGGCAATACAATGGCCAAAAGAAAAAGGACAATCACTGATCTACAAAACACTACACAGAAAACTAATCATTTCAACCACAGCGATATATTTTTTCACAGGAAACAAAAATAAGATTTTTATTTTTTGGACATAAAAAAAATCAATAATTTCCCTTCAAATTTTTATCATAAATTTCTCGTTGAGAACTGTAGGGCCGGATTAATGATATTTTTGCATCTTTCGTGTCAATTTATTTTGTTTCTTTAAAATTTCACCACATAATTAATATATTTTTTTTTTCAGAAAAAAACATTCTAAAAGTTAAATGGTCGTCCCCTTAATGACATGAATGTGTGTCTCGGCCGCGTCCATGCAGCTTCGTATAATACGAACCGCATCGGTGGCGTAATGGTGAGTGCTCGCCTCGAGTGCGGTAGATCGTGGGTTCGAGCCCCGGTCGGGTCATACCAAAGACTATACAAATTGATATTTGTTGCTTCTCTGGTAAGCACGCAACATTAAGGAGAAAGAGCAAAGACTGGTCGGCTCGGAATCAGGATAATGTGTCCAAGTGGGGCGACATGTCTATCCGCGGACTGTTGTTTTAGTGAGCTAGCACTATAAAAATCCAACTCAGTGTGTGGGTCTAGTGCAAAGCGGACCTCATCATCATCTCATTGAAAATTAACTTGTTCTCGCCATGATATAGCTGAAAAATTGCCGAATTGGCGTTAAGCAACAACAATCACACGTATAATACGTGTCCGGATTTCAAGAACCTTATGCAAGAAAGTTCAACAGTTTAATTATTGCTTCTGATTGGCGGATTTGTCCCGATAAGATTGATTCCTTAAAAAGTAAACCTTCAAAGAGATAAGTTGTATTTTAATGCTTGGTGCTTTAACCATTCATATGATTTTCTTCTATCATCATATGTAGCACTATCATGTAATTTAATCAACACCGCCCAAATATATTTTGTGTTTAGTGTAGAGGTTGTTAAATAGCTTGTATTACCGTTGAAATGAAACAGTACACTTCTTGTTTTGTAACGGTCAATTTTATTCTGCCCGTTTTATTGGTGGAGGAAACCGGAGTTCCCTGAAAAAAACACCGACCTGCCGCAAGTCACTGACAAACATTATCACATAGAAATCACATTAGTATTATTACCAATTAATAATAGTCAAGCGACTGTTGATGAAAAATAAAATCCACACATGACTGTTGATGAAAATAAAATGTACACATGACTGTTCATGAAACAAATCAACATTATATACAGGTATTCACGTTTGAATTTTTTTGTTATCAAAATCACAGGCGCATGGATTTCGTTTCCTCCTCCCCCCTTTTCTCTACTACCCCCCTCCCCCCCCTTTTTTTCAAAATTTTCATATAAATCATTGCATACTGTATCAGTCGAAAAAATGTGGACACAGAATACATGTATTATTCATGATGTATGACGTCTACTGATATTGTCAAATGAAGAAAAAACGAATGATTATGAAAATTTTGAAAAAGGAATGATTTATATGAAAATTTTGAAAAAAGGGGGGGGGGGTAGTAGAGAAAAGGGGGAAGGAGGAAACGAAATCCATTCCCCATGCGCCTGTGATCAAAATCTTTAGAATGTTTGATGCCTTTATTTGAATGGCTTAAGATAAAGCTGAAATCGTAAAAAAAATTAATTTTGCTTTTTTCAATTTTCGCAACAGTTTGACTAAAAAACGCAAAATTAACACCCCTTCGAAAATAACCACTTAAATAGTAGATTAATAAATGTAGATATTTATATTTGAGACAGAATATGTTTTTAACATCATGTTGGAGATCAGTGAGTAATTGTTGTTTACGGCAATTTTTCAGCTATATCACGACGAGAACGAGTTAATTTTCAATGAGATGAAGATGAGGTCGCAACATGCTTAGTTGTTGGTTTTTTTTTTATAATATATATATATATATCTTAAAAATGATATAGGGGTGCATATTTTTTTTATTAAAGACAAGCCACTGTGGTTGAAATCCGGAACAGAACAGTACATACAATTCACCAAGAATAATTAATGTACGTGAAATTGATCGAAATTATTTGATTCTAACCATTAATAAACGATTATTTACCATGAAAGTAGAAAATCACGATACAACAAAACTAAGAAACCAACACGGAAATCTTTTAAAAAGGGAAATACAAAGAATGTGAACAAATATCAAACTTTGTTTAACAACGTACGTACACGTGTACTATAGTTTCCTCATTCAACAGTTATTGTACGTATGCTATGCGTATTTACTAATTACAAAATTATTGAAAATATTGATTTTTGCTCATGGAGGACATAAGAAAAAATTAATAAGAATGTATTCAATTTTATTTTATATTCGCATTCACAGTTAGTAACAGGTGCCCGTGACGCAGATATGATTGCAACGTTGTCCTTGTCTTATTTCAACGTAATGACGTGATCACTTTAGTAATTTAGTAACATGTCAGAAGATAGTTACAACTTATGATGCATTTGTTGTTAACTTGAGGAATATTGTTATACAAGTAAAAAATAATTATTGTTGGATAATTAGATAGAAATTGTATTTGAAATAATAGTTTACATAGGTTACAACCGTCTAAGCGATAATAAAACGCTCCGCTAACCATCGTTGGTACTCGAACGACACCTGTTGAGTAAATTTGGGTGAATGTTCTCCATTGGCAATCTCTACTGTATCGTATTCCTTAAGGCCTACGTGACCAAAATCACTTTTGCACACGTCTGAGACGTGACGTCTCGCAATATTATCGATTAACGCTTCCTTTTTAAAATTTCCAGTTACAGAAGCAGACGTGAAATTTGGATTGGTAAAATTTTGTTAAATTTTCTTCATTTTATATGCAATTTTAACACGACATTTTGCTGAAAACAGTTAAGAATAACATTGTTGCGTGTTTGTGCAATGCATTTTATACGAATTTATCTCTCTGGAACACAACAAGACATCATATTTTTTTTAGAAAAACCATAACCCCCCCCCCCCCCCCCCCCCCCCTCACTTCAAGTTAAATGCCCGTTCCCTAACACATAGTATCTCGGGTGGCGATATTTACTATTTGTTTTCTCGGGGCCGTAGCTATAATCCGACAGTCCGATAGTCCGACAAATGCTTTAAACTGATAAAAGTTTAAAAAAAAAAATTTGGCCAAAGATGATATATTCGTAATTTCAGGATATGGGCCATTCATTTTTATACGCCCGTCAAAATACGGGCTTATTATGGCATACCGCTGTTCGTCCGTCCATCCACGCCTCGTACGATAACATCTCTCACTTGTTCCCCCTTTTACTGATAGGTTACGTCGTGACGTGCATTGTATTGATAAAAGGGGGAGCAAGTGAGAGGTGTGATTTTAGTCAGTTTGGAAAACGCCAGTTTTCTTATGGCATATACAATTAATTGGTTTTAAAAATGCAGCATATTAATTACTGTTCTCACGCTGAGCAACTGACCTTCAATTGTCACAAAGGGGGGGAGGGGCGTATCATGGCACAGTTGTTTATTTTGTCATATTCCGATGCTGTTTCTTTCCGTGATATAAGGGGTCACTTAGGGACAATTCCTTCAATCGTAACTTTTTATATATGCGCTTGTCGTAGAAGGCGACTATAGCAGGGTCACCCGTCGTAATCCCGGGGAATAAAAATAGGACCAACTTGTCGTCGGAAGAGACAGAAAAACATGTTCTCGTGTTAAGTCGTTGCCTATGTTGACCCATCCCAGAGTCCCCTCTTTCTTATTTTTTGTTTACAACTTTTCTCATTCTGAATATGACTGAAATATTGCTTGCTGGACCTTAAGCAATCAATCAATCAATTCGCACACATTATTGTATCCAGCTCTATTGATGTGTCGACATTGCTTTTTAACATAAATACGCTCTTTTTTTTGTCTTCCTTTTTTGTATTCATTTATTTTATCTTTCTTTTCAATAGTGACTTTTCTTGGCTGGACTCGGCTACACGCTACTTGAATAAAGCCTGAAGTAGTCCTACTAAAAAATATACGGGATACTTACACTACCGGTTCATCACGACTGGATCCAGGTTTTTATGGAGTCCGTGTTGTTCATATATGTGTTTTTTTCAGTTCTTGTGTGTCCCTGTCAATTGTTTGTCCGTCTATGATATCGTGTTTCCGATGTTCTGGACCTTTCTTTGGTGAGTAAACGGTTCGGTTTCTGGCCCCATATTACACATGTTATAGTGTTAACTTTCAAAGAAATAAAGCATTTGTCGGACTATCGGACTGTCGGATTATAGGTCGGACCCCGTTTTCTCCGCATGAAATAAAAAATGAAAAAATCCCAATGAAAACGTAAAATATAAACATGGAATGTGAAGTCGTATGTTATATAGGACTATTGACTTTGTGTTGTTCGCATGCAAACGTCCACGTGGATCACAGAGACTTGCTCACGGCCTTTCGTTATCAATAATTTTAACCCTACTATCAATGTGCGTACTAAAATACATTTAATCTTAGTACCGCACATTGATAGTAGGGTTATAATTATTGATAACGAAAGACCGGGAGCAAGTACACACCACAGGCACTCGACGTTCAATGAATAAAATGTAGGGTTAATGTGGAAAAAAAATATATAACTGACACTATTTTTTTCCCACATTGACCCTACATTTTATTCATTGAACGTCGAGTGCCTGTGTACACACATAATCTTGATAATTAATGTAATGATATGTATTTACTTTGTATTGATTTGAACACTTTGTAACATTTATTTGTTTAGAGCACAGGTACTTGTGGACAGGACACAGCATCCCCCTTTTTTCATTTCCATGGCTTAGAAATATGTAAAACAGCAATAATATGCCGCTTTCTGATTGCATATGTCGACTGATATGTATGAAAAAAGGGGGTAGGGTGTAAAAAGGGGGAATGCTGTGTTCTTTCTGTCCACAAGTACCTGTGGTTTAGAGAATAAAGTTAGTCATCTGTCAAAAGTATTCGGAAATGTAAAAAATCCTTATATAATCAACCAAAACCATATTTTTTCAAAAAATTATTATGAAGTCATTTCTGGATAGATTTTAACAAATGTTACACCAAAACATTCGGAATTGTCAATATTTTGATTGTTTATTTACTCATTATGTTGTTATGAGTGATTTGTATTTGTACATAATTTAAACACAACAAATAAAATTGACTGATTTTCCTATATATTTCAATTAAAAATAAATCCTAAAAATTAAAAATCATGGAACAATTATGTACAAATAAAAACCACTCGTATAAACATAATGAACAAATAAACAAACAAAATATAGACAATTCCGAATGTTTTGGTGCAAAATATGTTGAAATGTATCCAGAAATGTTTTTATTAATTTGCGTGTTATTTTTGCAAGCTTTCACCCCTCATGTCAACTCCAAATGACCCCCCACCTTCCGATTCATTTCTAAAGCTTGATCTTTGGATCTGTAGCCCTTTGCTACTCCACTGCACATGCATAATGTACAGAAAACATCGGATTGGACGAATAGCAGTCGAGCTATTGGAGATTTAAAAAGTCGATATTTCAAGATTATAATGTTGATTTTTTTTTATTAAAAAATGTTAAGAATTTTATTTTTATAAATAATCAATATAATATTTCTACTTGTAGATCCATCATGGAAATAATTTGTGATCCATGTTCAGAAAAAAACAAAAGGCTTGTTGCTGAAAAATATTGTTCGGACTGTGAAGAAAAGCTATGCACAGAATGCGCTGAATGGCATCTGCGGTGTAAGGCATTTAAATCTCATCATGTAATTGATTTGTCGTCGGTGGGATCAAGAATACCACCATCTTCTAAAATAACCTGTGAAATACACACAGACGTCCAGATTGATTATTTCTGTAGTCAACATGATGTTGTATGCTGTAGAGCTTGTCTTTCTGATAGGCATAGGTCTTGTGAGTCTGTTTTACCTTTAGACTTTGCTTCAAAGGACGTCAAAAATTCATCTTTACTTTCCGATACGTTAAAAGAACAAGATTATATGACTGAAACATTGTCGAAAATGGAAGAAAATAGAGCTGAGAATCAAAAATTACTGAAACAGAAGAAGTCATTGATAATAAAACAAATCAGTGCAGCTAAATCAAAAGTTCTAAAATATCTAGATGACACTGAAGAAAGATTAATAACAGAAGTAGAGTCTGTACAGGAAAAAAATGAGGAGAAAATAAACACAGAAAAACATGAAATTTGTCAATTAACATCGATTTTAAAAGACAATAAACAAGAACTAGAATTCCTAAAAGACCATGGCTCTAATAATCAACTATTTTTAACTTTACGAAAACAAATAACAATCATCCAGAAAACAGACAAGAAGATTCATGACATGTCGTCTGCTATTAATGAAATTGACATGGAGTTTGAAGAAATTAAGAATGTCAACATTGAAACAATCGGATCATTGTCACAAATTACCCGACCTTGTCCTATTAAATATAAATCAATGAAAGTACAACATCCACAGGTACAACACGATAGAAGACAAACACTGACCGAATTCATCAAAGAAAATGAAGTTAAATTGAAACGAGGCGAATCATACGGTTTAACAGACATGGCTGTCACTTCTGACAACAAATTACTACTTTGTAATGCTGATTCATCTGATAAGAAGGTATATATATACAAGGATTGCAAAACCTATGAAGATGAAATATCGTTTACCAGTCGACCTTGGTGTATTACTGTAGTACCATGTACAGATAAAGCAGTAGTTACTCTTCCAGATGAGAACTCCATACAATTTATCAACACTACTAACAATACAAAGGACAACAAGATAAAGATAGGAGAATGGTGTCCAGGTGTCACTGCTGGAAAGGACAAAATTTACATCAGTGGAATTAATAAAGTTATAATATTAAATACAGATGGATCTCGTGTAAGAGAGATAACAACTGATGGTGGTTATAATTACAACTTATTGTATAATGAAAGGAATGATCAGTTGTTGTTAAGACAGGGCAGGAGATTGTGTTGTATCAATTTAGATGGCCACGTTATATATAGATACGACATATCAGGATGGCGAGGACTGGCTGTGGATCAACAAGGTCATGTATACATAAGTGGACGTGATTCACACGACATACACAGGTTGTCACCAGATGGAACATTCCGTGATATAGTATTAAGTAAACATGATGGTGTTGACAAACCACTGAGTATAACATTTAACAATGACTTTACAAAACTGTTCATTATAAATCAAGGTAAGACTGTATTAGTTTATAGTTGTAAATGAAAGATTTTATATTTTGTAGATGAAGGATTTTTATATTTTGTAAATAAAGTATTTTTTTGTTTATTTTGTGGACAAGATGGTATTGACAAGTCACAAACCACTGATGTAATATTTAACAATAACTTACAAAACTGTTAATTATAAGTAGAAATAAGTCTATTAATTTATATTTTGCAGATGAAGGATTTTTATATTTTGTAAATGAAGGATTTTTATATTTTGTAAATAAAGTATTTTTTGTTTATTTTGTGGACAAGATAGTATTGACAAGTCACAAACCACTGATGTAATATTTAACAATAACTTACAAAACTGTTAATTATAAGTAGAAATAAGTCTATTAATTTATATTTTGCAGATGAAGGATTTTTATATTTTGTAAATAAAGTATTTTTTTTTTATTTTGTGGACAAGATAGTATTGACAAGTCACAAAGCACTGATATAATATTTAACAATAACTTACAAAACTGTTAATTATAAGTAGAAATAAGACTATTAATTTATATTTTGCAGATGAAGGATTTTTATATTTTGTAAATAAAGTATTTTTTGTTTATTTTGTGGACAAGATAGTATTGACAAGTCACAAACCACTGATATAATATTTAACAATAACTTACAAAACTGTTGATTTTAAGCAGAAATAATTCTATATTAATTAGTTGATAGCTTTAAATGAAGATTGTTTTTTACTTTGTTAAAACAATATGTTTCCTCATAAAAGTAAAAGTAGTAAAATATAGATCTAATTAATTTTACTGGATAATTTTAATTTGATTTGTGTTAATTATTGGAGTATATAGGATGCTAATTAAAGGATTATTGCTAACATTGTACATTTTGAGGTGAAGCTTGGAACTTTTGCTCATTAACATTGAAGTACCTGTACCAAACCACTAAAATACTAGTACAGTAGTAGTTGATTTGGGAATTGTTCCCAAAGTGTGGTGTTTTTTTGTTTTTTTTTTACATTTTATCACAACATTTTAATCATTTACAACAGTTGGACAATTTAGAACATTTCGCTCATTTATATGGACAATTAACAATCGTTGGATGTTTTACAACATTTGAACTATTAACAATATTGTGATCATTTACAACATTTGGACAATTTACAACATTTGAACTATTAACAATATTTGGACCATTCACAACCTTTGGACTATTAACAATATTGTGATCATTTAAAACATTTGGATCATTCACAATATTCGGACAATTTACAACATTTGGACAATGTATAGCATGTTTTCATAGAATATTTCATACATACAATTTATATATAAAGTATAACCTGTACAATGTGTTTATTTTTTGCATATCAAATACACATTTATTATAAGTCCAATACATAACAGATATATCATGGCAATCGGAACAAACATTTTTTTTGGCCTAAAATTAAATAAAAATAAAAATCTAGATAATTTATATTAAGGTTTTATGGTTTATGGTATTTAACACCACTTTCAACAATATTTTAATTATATCGTGTCGATCGGTTTTATTGCTGACAGTGTTCCCAGAGAAAACTACAGACCTGTCGCAAGTCACTGACAAACTTTATCACATAATGTTGTATCGAGTACACCTCGACATAAATTACTTGCTGTTCCATAATAATGTTCATCCTTAACCTCATATTTTGCCTTGTTAATAAAATGAGGGAAATTGCAGGAATCATCTATGGAAGATCTTCTATTAAAATTGCTCATTTTGTCTTGTTTGGTTAAAAATCATGGCCACCACAGACAATTCTTGTTTCTGATTGGTTAATTTCTTAAAATTATTCTCCTCTGAAACTCAGTTGCCAAATGAAAAAAATTTTGGTAGGAAGCACCTATGGAAAGTTCTGTATAAGGGTTTTAGCTCCATGACACGTGGCAGTTTTTAACATAGGGTCCTATTGGGAAATGAATTACAGCTTTTCTTAAGAAGAGTTTCAAGATACCAAAGCCGAAAGGGGTAATAAGAATCCGTAAATCGAAGGACGGACAACACAATAGCAAAAAAGGACAAACAATGATCTACAAAACATACACATAAACTAAAGATCGTATAACACAAGCCGCACTAAAAACCGGGACTGAACTCGGGTGCTCGGGAAAGGTAAGCTGTTCATGCTCCACTAGTGGTACTCGTGTTAATCCGGTGATAGGTCATGAATGAAGAAAGGATCAGTGTCATATGGTATATTGAACCCCCATGGTATTTTGACCCCCCTCATTTCTAATCAAGAGATAGGCAGGGGGTCAAAATACCATGGATAAGGGGTCAAAATACCGTGGATAGGGGGGTAGATATACAATGGGTAGGGGTCAATATACCATGGTTAGGGAGTGTCGATGAACCACGAGGAGGTGATCAAAATACCATGGGTAGGCAGGGCTTTCATTTGATTGGGTTTGTTGTCCGTCAGTAAACATAATTAGTTCACCTGGACCAAAGGTTCAGGTGAACTATTGCCATCACTTGGCGTCCGTCGTCTGTAAACTTTTTACATTTCAAGCTTCTTCTCCGAAACCACTGGGCTGATTGGAACCAAACCTAGCAGGAATGTTCCTTGGATGATCCTCTACAAAGTTACTGTTTTTCGTTCCAGTCGGATATTCAATATGGTTGCCAGGGCCAATAATATGCTCTGATTGGCTGAAATTTCAAAGATCTTCTTCTCTGAAACTACTGAACTGACTGAACCCAAACTGTAAATGAAGGATCATTGGAATGTCCATTACCAAGTTTCTGTTTTTTTTTGCCGATCGGAAATCCAAGATGGCCACCATCGCAGGACATAGATTAACATTGGACCCTATGGGAAAATGTTCAAATGCCTTCTTCTCAGAAACTACAAATATGATTAAAGCCAAACTGTACATGAAAGTTCATTGGACGGTCCTCTACAATCTCAAGGTTTTTTGTTCCGATATGAAATTCAAAATGGTGGCTACGGTAGGACCTAGTTTAACATTGGACCCTATGGGAAAAATGTTTCAAAATGCTTCTTCTCTGAAACCACTTGGACAGTTGAAACCAAACTGCCCAGGAATGATCATAGGAAGGTCCTCTACAAAGTTTCTGTTTTTTATGCCGATCGGAAATCCAAGATGGCCGCCACCGCAGGACATAGATTAACATTGGACCCTATGGGAAAATATTCAAATGCCTTCTTCTCAGAAACTACAAATATGATTAAAGCCAAACTGTACATGAATGTTCATTGGATGGTCCTCTACAAACTGTACGTTTTTTGTTCCGATAAGAAATTCAACATGGCGGCTACGGTAGGACTTAGTTTAACATTGAACCCTATGGGAAAAATGTTTCAAAATGCTTCTTCTCTGAAACCACTAGGACAATTGAAACCAAACTGCCCAGGAATGATCATTGGAAGGTCCTCTACAAATTTTTTGTTTTTTATGTCGATCGGAAATCCAAGATGGCCGCCACCGCAATACATAGATTAACATTGGACCCTATGGGAAAATGTTCAAATGCCTTCTTCTCAGAAACTACAAATATTATTAAAGCCAAACTGTACATGAATGTTCATTGGATGATCCTCTATAAACTTTACATTTTTTGTTCCGATATGAAATTCAAAATGGCGGCTACGGCAGGACTTATTTTAACATTGGACCCTATGGGGAAAATGTTTCAAAACGCTTCTTCTCTGAAACCACTTGGACAGTTGAAACCAAACTGCCCAGGAATGATCATTGGAAGGTTCTCTACAAATTTTGTTTTTTATGCCGATCGGAAATCCAAGATGGCCGCCACCGCAATACATAGATTAACATTGGACCCTATGGGAAAATGTTCAAATGCCTTCTCCTCAGAAACTACAAATATTATTAAAGCCAAACTGTACATGAATGTTCATTGGATGGTCCTCTACAAACTTTGCGTTTTTTGTTCCGGTATGAAATTCAAAATGGCGGCTACGGCAGGACTTAGTTTAACATTGGACCCTATGGGAAAAATGTTTCAAAACGCTTCTTCTCTGAAACCACTTGGACAATTCAAACCAAACTGCCCAGGAATGATCATTGGAAGGTCCTCTACAAATGTTATGTTTTTTATATCGATCAGAAATCCAAGATGGCCGCCACCGCAATACATAGATTAACATTGGACCCTATGGGAAAATGTTCAAATGCCTTCTTCTCAGAAACTACAAATATCATTAAAACCAAACTGCATGAATGTTCATTGGATGGTCCTCTACAAACTGTACGTTTTTTGTTCCGATATGAAATTCAAAATGGCGGTTACGGCAGGACTTAATTTAACATTGGACCCTATGGGGAAAATGTTTCAAAACGCTTCTTCTCTGAAACCACTAGGACAGTTGAAACCAAACTGCCCAGGAATGATCATTGGAAGGCTCTCTACAAATTTTATGTTTTTTATGCCGATCGGAAATCCAAGATGGCCGCCACCGCAATACATAGATTAGCATTGGACCCTATGGGAAAATGTTCAAATGCCTTCTTCTCAGAAACTACAAATATTATTAAAGCCAAACTGTACATGAATGTTCATTGGATGGTCCTCTACAAATTTTACCTTTTTTGTTCCGATATGACATTCAAAATGGCGGCTACGGCAGGACTTAGTTTAACATTGGACCCTATGGGGAAAATGTTTCAAAACGCTTCTTCTCTGAAACCACTTGGACAATTCAAACCAAACTGCCCAGGAATGATCATTGGAAGGTCCTCTACAAAGTTTATGTTTTCTATGTCAATCGGAAATCCAAGATGGCCGCCACCGCAATACATAGATTAACATTGGACCCTATGGGAAAATGTTCAAATGCCTTCTTCTCAGAAACTACAAATATTATTAAAGCCAAACTGTACATGAATGTTCATTGGATGGTCCGCTACAAACTTTACGTTTTTTGTTCCGATATGAAATTCAAAATGGCGGCTACGGCAGAGCTTAGTTTAACATTGGACCCTATGAGGAAAATGTTTCAAAACGCTTCTTCTCTGAAACCACTAGGACAGTTGAAACCAAACTGCCCAGGAATGATCATTGGAAGGTCCTCTACAAAGTTTATGTTTTTTATGTCGATCGGAAATCCAAGATGGCCGCCACCGCAATACATAGATTAACATTGGACCCTATGGGAAAATGTTTAAATGCCTTCTTCTCAGAAACTACAAATATGATTAAAGCCAAACTGTACATGAATGATCATTGGAAGGTCCTCTACAAAGTTTATGTTTTTTATGCCGATCGGAAATCCAAGATGGCTGCCACCACAGGTCATAGTATTAACACAGGACCATATCGGGAAAATACAGAAATATCTTTTTTTTTGGAGCTATTGCACTGATTGAACCTAAACTGTGCATCAATCTTTGGAAGGTCCTTTACAAACTTTGTGTTTTTTATGTTGATCGCAATTCCAAGATGACTACCACTGCAGGACATAGTTTTTACAAAGGACCAATTGTTTTTTTTTATAACCAGGTGAACGATACAGGCTCTTAAGAGCCTCTGGTATGTGTTTGGGTTTATTGTTGTCCGTCAGAAAGTTCAATATGTGGTGGTATTATGGTTAGCTTTGTGGTTGCTGTCGTCTGTCAGTAGACATAATATATTGTCGTATTATGGTTGGGTTTGTCGTCGTCAGTCAGTAAACACAACATGTGATGGTATTATGATTGGGTTTGTCGTTTTTGTCGTCCGTCAGTAAACATAATATGTGGTCCTATTATAGTTGGGTTAGTTGTTGTTGTCGGTCAGTAAACACATGTGATCGTATTATGGTTGGGTTTGTTGTCGTCAGTCAGTAAACACAACATGTGATCGTATTATGATTGGGTTTGTCGTTTTCGTCAGTCAGTAAACATAATATGTGGTCCTATTATGGTTGGTTTTGTTGTTGTTGTCGGTCAGTAAACACAACATGTGATCGTATTATGATTGGGTTTGTCGTTTTTGTTGGTTAGTAAACACAACATGTGATTGTATTATGATTGGGTTTGTCGTCCGTCAGTAAACATAATATGTGGTCCTATTATGGCTGGGTTTGTTGTTGTCGGTCAGTAAACACAGCATGTGATCGTATTATGGTTGGGTTTGTCGTTGTTATCAGTCAGTAAACACAACATGTGATCATATTATGATTGGGTTTGTCGTTTTTGTCCGTCAGTAAGCATAATATGTGGTCCTATTATGGTTGGGTTTGTTGTTGTTGTCGGTCAGTAAACACAACATGTGAACGTATTATGATTGGGTTTGTCGTTTTTGTCCGTCAGTAAGCATAATATGTGGTCCTATTATGGTTGGGTTTGTTGTTGTTGTCGGTCAGTAAACACAACATGTGAACGTATTATGATTGGGTTTGTCGTTTTTGTCCGTCAGTAAGCATAATATGTGGTCCTATTATGGTTGGGTTTGTTGTTGTTGTCGGTCAGTAAACACAACATGTGATCGTATTATGATTGGGTTTGTCGTTGTTGTCGGTCAGTAAGCACAACATGTGATCGTATTATGGTTGGGTTTGTCGTCGTCAGTCAGTAAACACAACATGTGGTCCTATTATAATTGGGTTTGTCGTTTTTGTCGTCCGTCAGTAAACATAAAATGTGGTCCTGTTATGGTTGGGTTTGTTTTTGTCGGTCAGTAAGCACAACATGTGATCGTATTATGGTTGGGTTTGTTGTTGTCGGTCAGTAAACACAACATGTGATCGTATTATGATTGGGTTTGTCGTTGTTGTCGGTCAGTAAACACATGTGATCGTATTATGGTTGGGTTTGTCGTCGTCAGTCAGTAAACACAACATGTGGTCCTATTATGATTGGGTTTGTCGTTTTTGTCGTCCGTCAGTAAACATAAAATGTGGTCCTATTATGGTTGGGTTTGTTTTTGTCGGTCAGTAAACACAACATGTGATCGTATTATGGTTGGGTTTGTTGTTGTTGTCAGTCAGTAAACACAACATGTGATCGTATTATGGTTGGGTTTGTCGTAGTCGTCGGTCAGTAAACACAACATGTGATCGTATTATGATTGGGTTTGTCGTTTTTGTCGTCCGTCAGTAAACATAAAATGTGGTCCTATTATGGTTGGGGTTGTCGGTCAGTAAACACAACATGTGGTCGTAATAAGGTTGGATTTGTCGTTACTGTCGTCCGTTAGTAAGCACATTATATGGTTCTATCCTGGTTAGTTTTTGTCGTAGTCAGTCAGTAAACACAACATGTGGTCGTAATAAGGTTGGATTTGTCGTTGCTGTCGTCCGTTAGTAAGCACAATATATGGTTCTATCATGGTTGGTTTTGTCGTAGTCAGTCAGTAAACACAACATGTGGTCGTAATAAGGTTGGATTTATCGTTGTTGTCGTCGGTCAGTAAGCACATAGCATAGTCATAACGGTATAATGGATTGGGTTTGTCGTTGTTGTCATCAGACAGTAAAGACAACATGTGGCCGTTTTATGGTTGGGTTTATCGTTGTCGTCTGTCAGTAAGCAAAATATGTGAAGGGGAATTTTGGTTGGGTTTGATGTTGTCGTCCGTCAGAAAACAGAATGCATGGTCGTATTATGGTTGGGTTTGTCGTTGTTGTCATCAGTCAGTAAACACAATATGTGGTCGTATTATGGTTGGGTTTGTCGTACGTTGTCGTCATTCAATAAACACAATATATTGTCGTATTATGATTGGGTTTGTCATTGTTGTCGTCCGTCAATAAACACAATACGTGGTCGTATTATGGATGGGTTTGTCGGTGTTGTCGTCAGCCAGTATCTGTATCCAATGAAATTCTGCCAATTAAGGCACACCTCCTTGATTGGAGTAATAATACACAATGTTACTATATCCCAATTGTCAATTCAATCCAGCACCAAAGTATTTACACGTCACATGTTATTTACATAGTTCATATCAAGTTAAATCGCTTAAAAGGTAAAATTCATGTATTTTAAAACAATATATGTCTAGGCGATCTGCATACACACAAGAGTTATCGACTACGCAGAAATGTTTATCTTTCTCTTACATCTCAACAGGTCGTTCTTCGCAAGCAGTTCATATCTTTTACAGTGCATTTTGTATATTAATTGCCTACACAGTGGCTCAATGCTGGTGCAAATATTTGCTTCTAAGCTATTATTCACAGCGTAGTGAAATGGATTAATAATCAATTGTATAATACATTTGTATCTAGCTGCGGGTTAGTACAGTGTGAAGCAAACAGTTTACTACTTTTCTCAATAATGTTATTTACCGTTGGTGCTCGGAGAGAAGTGTGATACAGTTTCTTCTGCCTGGTTACACAGTTTGCAGGTTGGATCGGTTTTGATTATAAGCTGCCCTCATAGTTTGTAGCATGTAATTCCCAGTTGCAAGTTTAAGTCTGGTTGGAATTCTGTTGATATCTTTCTGGTTGACAGTATTTGTTTTGGCTAGTGGATGGATTTTTCCAATTTCATATGTTGGTGAGAGGTATTATAGAGTAGAATAATATTTTATTTCCTCATTAATTCTGTCACTCCGATACTTAGGGAACGACCATTCAACTTGCAGGGGGGGCTATGTTTTTTTTTCTAAAAAAATATTTCGATTCCCAATGTTGCTGAAAAAAATATTCTGATTTTGGTGGAGAAAAAAAAAATAATCTGATTCAGAGTTTTTGTCATATAACCTAATGTTAAATCCTGGAAAAAAAATTAATATTCTAACTTTTGTGTTGCCCAAAAAAAAATTTCTAAACAAAACAAAAAACCTTAACCCCCCCCCTTTCAAGTTAAATGGTTGGTCCCTTATATATTGCTGATGTAATCAAACTCTTCCATTTTGTTTTAGATAAATGGTTTTGCACATAATGTATTGGATCCTCTAGTTCGTATTTTATACATAGCTTTTTTATTTCCATGAACCAGCTGTTACTGTCAAGACTTTTGATATGTAATTGTCTTTCTGCTAACTTCCATTCAGTGGAGTTTTTATGCGCTCTTGTAATATTGCCGAACATTGTAAAAACCTTGGTATGTATCTCTGCTTCCAGAGGTAATAGTCCTGATATCATATATACAGCAGGATCTGCTACATTTATAGTCAGGGACAACAATTGCTTTAAAAGCTTCTTGTAATAATTTTGTATGTCATCTAATATTTTTCCTTTTGGTATTACGATTTCTAGTCCATAGGTTAATATTGGTAAGATATAGGTTTTTAGCAGTGTTATTGATGTTTCATGATCTAGGTCATTTTCGCCATGCAATCCAGTACCCATGAGACTGTATGTAGCTCTTCTGGCTTTTCTAATGTTTTCATCTACGGTAGTTCGTGCTGAGTTGGTGTCAGATCGGGTAATTCCAATATGGGTGGCTTTATCTACTACTGGCATTATTATATTATCTATTTTCCAGAAGCCTTCATTTGTTACAATTGTCTTAATTTTGGATTTGACTGGAAGAATAACACTTTTGGCAGGTTGTAGTTGGTATCCGTCACGTTTGCTGAAATCTACTGCAATATCCACCATCGTTTGTATATCCAATGGGTTGTAAGCTATCAATGCAACATCGTCTGCGCAGGTCGGAGCACAGACATTAATATTTCCAATTTTCCCACCTAATCCAGAGTCATCAAGGAAATTCAGGAGAGGGTTGATATACAGGTCGGCACTTAAAATCTGCCTTGTCGAAAACCCTGTTCAATTTTAAAGTTTTGTTCGGACATTAGGTTTTTCCATTTTATATGGGATACTGCATTTTCATAAAGACTATTTATTAATAGGATAGACTGATCCGAGAATTCATACTGATGTAGTCTTCTAATTAGGTTTGCGTGCACTACAACATCGAACGCTGATTTTGCATCCAACATAGCAACTATGTAGGTTTTTTGAGATCTTTGTTTTCTCGTTCAAATGCCTCTACAAGTAATTCACAAAGAAGTGGTGATGAGTTTTCTGTAAATCCTTGTTGTAGTGGATTCTGATTCAATAGGATTTTGCCATTTTCTCTTATTTGTTAGTATTTTCTCTATTATTTTAGAAAGTGTAGGTGTTACTGCAATTCCGGGGTCCGACCTAAAATCCGACAGTCCGATAGTCCGACAAATGCTTTATTTCGTTGAAAGTTAACACTATAACATGTGTAATATGGGGCCAGAAACCGAACCGTTTACTCACCAAAGAAAGGTTCAGAACATCGGAAACACGATATCATAGACGGACAAACAATGGTTTGCACCTACCATATTTTCTACGATAGATGGCGTTCGTGTTCTATCAGTTATACATTCGGAACTCTCCCGGATCGCATCGGAGCTTATCGTTATATTTCCGCCATTACAAGTTGCGATAGACTGATCATATATAAAGTAAAATAGTATGCCTCAACCTGATCTAATCACAGGGGCTTGTTACGATCCCCCTCCCCCTCCCCCCCCCCCCCCCCCCCCCTAGTACTCTAAAAAACATGGAGGGAATCTAAATTGTCAAATTTTCATACAACACTTTTTCAAAATAGTTTTGTATTGGTGTCTCTTGACCCCATTTGCCATAATATTGGTACTAAATTGAATCTTAATAAATATATTTTTGATATTTCGATTCCTTTTTGTCATCATCTTTACTTATCTGCAACTTTAAAGCAATACTTCACAGAATTTGCAGTGACCTAATCCATTCTCAATCATGTTTACATGTCAATACGGGCTGAATTCATACGTCCGATTTGATTGGTCGGTTATTTTTAGGTAATTTGCTAACCCCAGTTTACTATCAAGAGTTAAAGGTAAGAGTCGCACATGGGTTGAAAGTCTGAAATTCTCATTTTTTCCTCTCATATAGTTAATACATGTATACATGATTGTTTATTTTAGATAGATTTTAATCTGATGAAAGTAATAAATTGAAATACAATATATATCGTTTTAAATCCCATTTAAATCACTAACCAATCAACACATTCTTTGCAATCCTTACCTAAAAATAACCGACCAATCAAATCGCACGTATGAATTCAGCCCGTATTGACATGTAAACATGATTGAGAATGGATTAGGTCACTGCAACTTCTGTGAAGTATTGCTTTAAAGTTGCAGATAGGTAAAGATGATGAGAAAAAGGAATCGAAATATCAAAAATATATTTATTAAGCTTCAATTTAGTACCAATATTATGGCGAATGAGGTCAAGACACCAATACAAATCTATTTTGAAAAAGTGTTGTATGAAAATTTGACATATTAGATTCCTCCCTTGTGGTTTTTAGAGTACTTAGGCGGGGGGGAGGGGGGTCGTAACAAGCCCCTGTGGTTTAATGTTACTTTTGGTAACAGGATGTTGTGCTCTGGTCTTAGATGTTTAAATCCAGCTATTGGCTGGCAGTGTGGTGATAATGGTTCTGGAAGAATGACTGATATTCCTTTAAAGTCTGAATTTCTTTTTTCATAAAGATGTGTCATTCAAAGATACAAACAAACAAAAATCAAGTATAAATGCACAAAAAAACCCCCCAAAAAATCAAGCATAAATGCAATAATCTTATTATATAGTAGTAAGACGTCGTGGCCGAGTGGTTAAGGCGGTATACTAGAAATATATTGGGATTTACCCACACAGGTTCGAATCCTGTCAACGACTCCAAATTCTTTTTGGTACCGGTGATTTATTTTTGATACTGTCTTTACTTTGAATGCTGTATCTGCAATAGTGTGTGTAATTGTAAAAAAGAGGTGTACTAGTAGAATGTTATAATCTTAAAAATCTATTGGTGTCTCCCCCGCACAGCTTCGAATCCTGTCGACGTCTCAACATGTTTGGTAGTACAAGTGAAAAGGAAGAAAAACATTCGATCTTCTATGTTCAGTTTGCTTAAATTGTAGGTGTGATCATATTTTAGACTTGTTCATTCTGACCATAATGAAGGCTATCATTTTCCCCCAGAAAATCATTTTGTTCAGCGTAATTTCACTGACGGGAAGAAAAACAAATCTACTTGGACTTTTGCTACACTTCTTCACAAATGGATTAATATCATAAATATCAAATTGTCATTCCACATTGAAACCAAAAAAAAAATAATGTAGCCGCGCACATAGGACTTCAAACGCTAGACCCTGAGATTAAAAGTCTAATGCTCTACCGACTGAGCTACGCGGGGTACATGCTATGGTAAGCAAATTTGCTATCTTTATATCTCATAAGACACGAATGTTTATTCAAAAATAAACATGCGTTTTATATTTTGACGCAAGGTTTCATGAAGTGATTAATTGTTGTTTAACGCCAGGTGAACAATTTCAACAGTCCGCGAGTAGACATATCGCCGCACTCGGTTCGTAGCCAACCAGTTGTTCTCCTTAATGCTGTGTGTTTAGTGAAGGTTTAGCAAACTCGAATTTCGTAGTCCTTGATTTTACCCCATCGGAGATCAAACTCACCACCGCAAGGCGAGTCAATTGCACCACCAGTGTGGTTAGGGACCGACCATTTAACCTGCAAAGGGGGAGGGGGGGGGGGGGAGTTATGGTTTTTTGCATTAAAAAATAAAAAATAAAAAGTCAGATAAGTAAATGATAAATATAGAATGATAGAAAGGGGTTTCTAAACGACAGAATAATTCGGTCTAACTTTAGGGGTCCCTGTCCTACAAGGCTAACCCTAACCCTTAGCTAACTCTAACCCAAGAACACAGCCTACGGCGCTAATTGGCTCTTGTAAAAAAATCTACTCCCCTAAAGAAGAGGAACCCCAAACAGTAAATGAAGGCGGAATACTGTGTAAGTCACAGTGTTCAGTTTGTTGAATGTTTGTTGCTATGTAACTTATGATCACCTTTATTCATGCTAAAGAACATGTAATATAACTGTTTTACAAAGAAAGCAATAGCATAGTGTTGATACCTTTCTACCAAATCTGTTTTACGACCCTGTGTAGACGCATTACGTCGACTCAGATCGATTTTTAGCTTAGGAACTGGCCACAGCAGGTAACGATCAGCTATCTTGAAACCTGGAAAGTTAGGAAAACGTCCGGGCATTTCCGCAAAGGTTCCGAACGAATAACTGATAGTACACGCGTCAATAGGTGCGGGTGCAATCCATTGGCAGGGCCACACAAGAACTCAAAAAAACACATATGAACAACACGGACTCCATAAAAACCTGGATAAAGCTGTGATGAACCGGTAGTGTAAGTATCCCGTATATTTTTTAGTAGCGACTACTTCAGGCTTTATTCAAGTAGCGTGTTGCCGAGTCCAGCTAAGAAAAGTCACTATTGAAAAGAAAGATGAAATAAATGAATACAAAAAACAAAATACAAAAAAAAAAGGAAAAGACAAAAAGAAGAGCGTACCAGTGTCCCCCCCTCCCCCCCCCCCCCCCCCTTTATCATGGAATATTTATGTTAAAAAGCAATGTCGACACATCAATAGAGCTGGATACAATAATGTGTGCGAATTGATTGATTGATTGATTGCTTAAGGTCCAGCAAGCAATATTTCAGTCATATTCAGGATAAAAAATTTGTAAACAAAAAATCAGAAAGAGGGGACTCTAGGATGGGTCAACATGGGCAATGACTTAACACGGGAACTTGTTTTTCTGTCTCTTCCGACAAGTTGGTCCTATTTTTTTTTCCCGGGATTCCGACGGGTGACCCTGCTATAGTCGCCTTCTACGACAAACGCATATATAAAAAGTTACGATTGAAGGAATTGTCCCTAAGTGATCCCTTATATCACGGAAAGAAACAGCATCGGAATATGACAAAATAAACAACTGTGCCATGATACACCCCCCCCCCTTTTGTGACAATTGAAGGTCAGTTGCTCAGCGTGAAAACAGTAATTAATATGCTACATTTTTTAATTGTATATACCATATGAAAACTGGCGTTTTCCAAACTGGCTAAAATCACACCTCTCACTTGCTCCCCCTTTTATCAATACAATGTATGTCACGACGTGACCTATCCACAGGCGCATGGATTTCGTTTCCTCCTCCCCCCTTTTCTCTACTACCCCCCCCCCCCCCCTTTTTCAAAATTTTCATATAAATCATTCCTTTTTCAAAATTTTCATAATCATTCGTTTTTTCTTCATTTGACAATATCCGTGGATGTCATGCATCATGAATAATACGTGTATTCTGTGTCCACAGTTTTTCGACTGATACAGTATAAGAGAGAAGGTAAGCAACTCCATTTTCATATTTCGCGCCATATCGCTCACCTCGGTTGGGAAACCCCCTTGTTTTTGACACTTTTTACCTTGTATACATATGGCACTGTCGTATCAAACTGTTTCTAAGACACTTACCTAATTGCCCATGTTCGAATTTCAGTCTGTACGTCGATCTTTTCCAAGAAATCTCGCCGAGAATAGCGAGGCAGCTTCGTTTCTAGGTCAAACTACATCATATGAGACGGAAGTGCAAGAACGGGAACCCTGGGATTTTAACCTGCAATGAAAAACCCAGATGCGCTCCGAATATTTTTTCCATAATGTTTTGGCGGGAAATATAAACCGCTGAAAAAAGATAACAGCAGACGGATTATTTCATAAAAATCAATTGTATCTACTCGGCCATTCTCGCTACCCTGCAAATAACCTCGTATGCATTAGGTGTATAAATCGCACTACTTTTTACATGTCAGTTACATGAAAGTTTGATAAAGTTATATTTTTAACCAATTTAATTAGCTTTGCATGATTAGATTTTACTTAGTATGTCTTCCATATTGGATTTTCGTGGACTATATTTTTGTGCGGCTTAGCTTAACTTATCTTCCGGCAAACAATTTAAGAAGAATTTCTACTATGTACGTACGAGGTTATTTGCAGGGTAGCGAGAATGGCCGAGTAGTTACGATTGCGTAAAAATGGCACAACGACCATCTGAATATGGAAACATTGAAATAATTTGATGGTAAATAACTGTTCAAAAAGAAATTCAAACTGAGAAATAGATGATTGAATGGTTAGAACTGAAGTCAAAATTTCAATGAAAAAGAAATATTCAGCTTGCCTCTACTTCAAATTATTAAAATCATACCCAAACAAATACATATACAACTATAAAAAAAATAAAAAATAAAAAAAAACAAAGGAAGAAGAAGCTGAGAACAGCTATTGAATGGGACTATGGCATTTTACCCTCTTCCTCAATAAAAGGGCTCCCAACTGATAAAAATGTGTAGGGGAGATGGAGGGACCATTTAACTAAAGGGGCTATTTTGTTTTGTGAGACATTTTAAACCCACGAGTCCAAATTCAGTCATATAACCTTTAACCCAAAAATGTGTAAGGGAGCCAGAAACATTATCCTGATTCCGAGCCAACTAGTCTTTGCTCTTACTTCTTAATTAATGCTACATGCTTTGTGGAGAACCAACAAATACCAATTTTAAAGTTTTGATTTTATCCGACCTGGGCTCGAACTCACACCAAGATCTAGCACAATCAAGGCTAGCACGCTATCAATGCTTTGTGGAGAACCAACAAATACCAATTTTAAAGTTTTGATTTTATCCAACCTGGGCTCGAACTCACACCAAGATCTAGCACACTCAAGGCTAGCACGCTATCAATGCTTTGTGGAGAACCAACAAATACCAATTTTAAAGTTTTGATTTTATCCAACCTGGGCTCGAACTCACACCAAGATCTAGCACACTCAAGGCTAGCACGCTATCAATGCTTTGTGGAGAACCAACAAATACCAATTTTAAAGTTTTGATTTTATCCAACCTGGGCTCGAACTCACACCAAGATCTAGCACAATCAAGGCTAGCACGCTATCAATGCTTTGTGGAGAACCAACAAATACCAATTTTAAAGTTTTGATTTTATCCGACCTGGGCTCGAACTCACACCAAGATCTAGCACAATCAAGGCTAGCACGCTATCAATGCTTTGTGGAGAACCAACAAATACCAATTTTAAAGTTTTGATTTTATCCAACCTGGGCTCGAACTCACACCAAGATCTAGCACACTCAAGGCTAGCACGCTATCAATGCTTTGTGGAGAACCAACAAATACCAATTTTATCCGACCAGGGTTCAAACTCAATATCTTCCACAAGCGAGGCCTACACTACCAATATGTTTGACTGTTTGTGTCACATGATTATGTACAATTTCTAATGGGATTTTCTTTTGAGAAAAAAAAAATTACTCACTGTAGGTTCTTCTAAAATTATTTTATTGCACAAAATTTAAAAAAAATAAACATAGTACACAAAATATCTAGTTCCTTGTAGATAACTGTGCTTAAAATTTTTATAACAGAAATAAAAAAGTTTTTGAAAGTTTGAAAGTTTTTCCAACACTAACAATAGTTCAGTACATGTACATATTTTCTCAATATCTAGGTTGGGGTTATGGTGTTTAACGCCAATTTCAACAATAGTTCAGTTTTATTTGTGGAGGAACCCCGAGTACACGAAGAAGACCAACGACATGCAGCAAGTCGCTGGCAAACTTGTTGTAATTGTTGTATCGAGTAAACCCTACCAATTCTAAAATTCTGACTCACATCACATTATATGGAGTTGCCTGTTGGCATGTACTAATAACAACAAAACCTGTAAACATAAAGTGTATGGGTCATTCTCAAAAAATGTCCACATTCTTGTGATTGATATTAATTTCACTAAATACACTTCTTACTTGTTGTGAAATATGATTCCTGACACATATAGAATTAAAAAAACACAATAAATATATTTCTATGCACCGGACTAAAATGAAATTTTGTGCTCAGATACCTCATAATGGTCCGATTTCTCATGTGATTTCGCCGCTTAGAGCACTTGTATTGATTGATTCTCTTTTCCTTATCACCAAAAGTCTCCGTTTATAGTGCTTTTACAATTAATGTGCTATTATTTATATTTATTTATTTATTGTGCTTAACGCCTATTTCAGCAATATCATGGCGACCAGTTTTAGTGGTGGAAGAAGCCGGAGTACCCGGAGAGAACCACCGACCCTGGGAAAGCAACTGGTAACTTTTATCACTTGCGGCTGCGAGTCGAGTGCACCATTTTTGTAATTTACAAAGCCGGGCCCGAACTCACGCCGTATTGGTGATAGGCTTATTATTTATAAGAAACGAGAAAAACTGTCTCAACAAATAGTACCAAAATTGCAAAATTTAAGCTGAAATCGAAAGTGTTCAAAAAATAATTATTGAAATTTCCATTTTAAGCAGTTGAACATGATATTTTACTTTTAGACTGGGGACTATTTATTTTCTAATTGGAGAATAATTTAGGCAAATATATCCTTAGTGTTACTGTCCATTTAGTTACCATTGAAAAAGTAACACAATGGATATATTTTGGTTATGCCAAGGAACTTTTTTTCAATTAAAGGTTTTTAATATATATATTAATAAAATTTGATAATCTTGTTTCTTTTATTTAAAGAAAAACTGATAATGTGTTGTTATTAAAATATAAAACATCAAATTATTTTTGTTCTATATAGAAATTTGTAATAAACAGTAAGGGACCGACCATTTAACTTGCAGGGGGGGTTATGGTTTTTTTTCTAAAAAAATATTTCGATTCCCAATGTTGCTGAAAAAAATATTCTGATTTTGGTCGAGGGAAAAAAAAAATAATCTGATTCAGAGTTTTTGTCATGCATGTATAACCTAATGTTAAATTCTGGAAAAAAAATTTCGTGCATAGAGCAACAACAAAAATAAATATTCTAACTCTTGTGTTGTCCGAAATTTTTTTTTTAATGAAACAAAAAACCATACCCCCCCCCCCCCCTGCAAGTTAAATGGTCGGTCCCTAACACTAAGGAAAGTTATAGTAACACTCTGGACAAATAAACATAAAAGCAAATGAAAATCAAATTGCAAATCTTTATATTTGTTTAAAATCCTTGAAAAACATCAAATCAAATACAGATACTAATGCATATACAACGGTACATGCAATATAGTCGAGAGTACATACAGGGATACAGATATGACTGTTGACGTCGTGGACAATTCAGTAGTAACACTAAGGAATGTTCGTGACAAGATTAGTTATCGGTATTTAAATACGATGGCCATGGGTGATCATGTTATTGCTAAATTAGAAAAACTCAAGTTTCAGGAATCTGATTTTGCATCAAATTGCCAACATCTTTGAAAATATTTACTTTTTTTCCTGAAAAAATCATTGATGTTACCATGTACCCGGTATGTCCTTTTTGTTATATTTTGTCTTTGGTGTTACTGTTCCTTTATTCATTGTTTAAAAAAAACTTCATTTAAAATCCATCTTCAACAAGTTGTTATAAGGGAACGACCATTTAACTTGAAGGGGGGGGGGGGGGGGGGGGGGGGGGTTATGGGTTTTTTTCTAAAAAAATATTCTGATTCCCAATGTTGCTGAAAAAAATATTCTGATTTTGGTGGAGGATAAAAAAATTCATCTGATTCAGAGTTTTTGTCATATAACCTAATGTTACATTCTGGAAAAAATTTTCGCACTTTGCACGACAAAAAAAAATATATTCTAACTCTTGTGTTGTCCGAAAAAAAAATTCTGAACGAAACAAAAAACCATAACCCCCTCCCCCCCCCCCCTTCAAGTTAAATGGTCGGTCCCTAAGTATAATCCCATATACATGTAACATTTACTTGATGGGAAAAGAAAAACCTGATAATTAATTAACCAAATTAGATTTACCGGAAAAAAGTTACAAACTATTTTTGTTATCCATTTTGATACTATGTTTTATTGAAACATACATGAAAAGGGTGCTTTGAAAATGACAACATTAGTTTTAAACACATACCGTAATTTTGATATTTGTACTTCTATTTTGGCATTACACAGAATATTAAAATAAACTCATTTGAAAATAGCAGGGTTTTCTCAATTAGCAACACCAAGGACTCTTGCAGGCAGCAAGTGTATGTTCATGATTTATTTTTAAAAATATTATTGTTCTTGTTAATGTTAATTTATAGTTTAGTGTTCTAGAGATGTTGAAGTTTCAATTAAAGCTTAAAATGTGTTCGGGAGTCTCTCTTCATTTCCATGAATGACTGCTGTGGAATCGGGACATTTTTTTATGATGACCCATAAGATAAAAATTATACTATCCGTATTTTGTTTTCCCTCCACAAGTTTTTTTTGCAGGTTTATTTATTTTTGTCCCAAAAGACAAATTAACTTTAACTTCCTTAACAAGAGTGACATCACATTATGTAATTGACCAAATCAGAATCCTCAGGATGTTTACATAGACTTCAATGCTAATTAAATATTGATATCCATATATGAACAGAAGTTAAATGTAGTAATTAAATTCACCTCTTGCCCTTGTTGACAGTACTAAATCAGATATCTGATTTGATTTTCTGCAAATTATATATAATAATGGCTAATATATATATACACGACATGTTTATTAGGGCTACGTAGATTGAAGCATGATATGACCACAGCATGTCCACAAGAGGAAAGTTAAACAAGGGTATTTTAAAAGCATGTGTGGACACGTTATATTTCTTAGCACGGTAAATTGCTGTAAGTGAGAGTAAATTTTATCCGTTGACATGCTACTGGGGAAGCTTTCATTTCAATAAATTCAAAGATAAAACTGCAACATAAATATTCTATATGCCTTCTAAATCTGTGAAATTTAGAAATTTGGACCCCTTTTTAGGTATAAAATACAAAAATTGGATGAAAATACAAAACAAAAAACAAACTAGAGGCTCAGTGGACTGAGCCTACATGTATATGTCGCTCACCTTTCATTCTGCTTTGAGGAAACTTAATACAGAACCTTCCATTCATGTAGATGCTTCCTACTAAGTTTCGGTTCATTTGGCTAGGCAGTTTCAGAGGAAAAGATTTCTTAGATATCGAACTATCAGAAACAAGAATTGCCTGTGGTGGCCATGTTTGTTAACCGATCGGGACGAAATGAGCATTTGTCATAGAGGACATTCCATAAATGCTTCCTACCAAGTTTTGGTTAATTTGGCCAAGCGGTTTCAGAGGCCAATCATAAACAAGAATTGCCTGTGGTGGCCATGTTTGGTAATGGATCATAACAAAATGTGCACTCTTTAGAGAGGACCTTCCAGAGATGCTTCCTACTAAGTTTCAGTTCATTTGGCTGATGTGTTTCAGAGGACAAGATTAAAATGTGAAAAGTTAACAGAGGACAGACAACAAACGACGGATGCCAAAAGCCCACATTGCCTTTGGCAAGGTGAGCTAAAAAGAATATTGAAATGTTACACTATATCAGCATTAGTTAATTTCTAAGGGAGATAATGGCAAGAGTTATCTTTCTTTCAACAGTTTAAAGGCAAGAGTTATCTCTCTTTTCACAGTTTACTACGATAGAGAACATTTTTTTTAGAAATGAACCAATCAGAAACAAGAATTGCCTGTGGTGGCCCTGTTTGTTAACGGATCGGGATGAAATGAGCAATCTTTATAGAGGACCTTCCATAGATGCTTCCTACCAAGTTTCGGTTCATTTGGCCGAGCGGTTTCGGAGGAAAAGATTTTAAAAAATCGGCCAATCAGAAACAAGAATTGCCTTTGGCGGCCATGTTTATTAATAGATCGGGACAAAATGAGCAATCTTTAGAGAGGACCTTCCATAAATGCTTCCTACCAAGTTTCTGTTCATTTGGCTGAGAGGTTTCAGAGAAGAAGATTAAAATGTGAAAAGTTAACGGAGGACGGACGCCAAGTGAAGGCAAAAGTTCGCATTGCCTTTGGCAAGGTGAGCTAAAAAGGTTAAAAAATTGAAATTTCCCCCTTTTGGTTTTTGGCCACCTAAGGTATTTCTTAAACTAGAGGCTCAGTGGGCTGAGACTGTGTCGCTCGCCTGTCATTTTTCCTACCAAATTTCAATTAATCTGAGCTACATTTATGTGTTCTAATGTGTCACTGCAGGCTTTGATTCCACATAAGCCCTTTATCACATACATCACATTTATAAGGTTTATCACCTGTATGTATTCTAATATGTTGCTGCAGGGTTTGACTCAGTTTAAACCCTTTATCACATTTATAGGGTTTACCACCTGTATGTGTTTTAAAGTGTGCTTGTAGAATTTGATTCTGATAAAACCCTTTATCACATACATGTACATCACATTTATAAGGTTTATCACCTGTGTGTGTTATAATGTGTTGCTGCAGGCTTTGATTCTGTATAAACCCTTCATCACATATATCACATTTATAAGGCTTTTCACCTGTATGTATTCTAATATGTCGCTGCAGGTTGTAATTCCGATTAAACCCTTTATCACATACATCACATTTATAAGGTTTATCACCTGTATGTGTTCTAATGTGTTGCTGCAGGTGGCTATTCCGATTAAACCCTTTATCACATACATCACATTTATAGGGATTATCACCTGTATGCATTCTTATGTGTAGCTGCAGGGATTGTTTATGGCTAAACACTTTGTCACATACATCACATCTATAAGGTTTATCACCTGTATGTGTTCTAATGTGTTGCTGCAGGTGGCTATTCCGATTAAACCTTTTATCACATACATCACATTTATAGGGTTTATCACCTGTATGCGTTCTAATGTGTTGCTGCAGGTGGCTATTCCGATTAAACCCTTTATCACATACATCACATTTATAGGGTTTATCACCTGTATGTATTCTAATGTGTCTCTGCAGGTCTCCTCTCTGCATAAACCCTTGATCACATACATCACATTTATAAGGTTTATCACCAGTATGTATTCTAATGTGTTGCTGCAGGTGTTGATTCTGACTAAACCCTTTATCACATACATCACATTTATAAGGTTTATCACCTGTGTGTGTTCTAATGTGTTGCTGCAAGCTTCCACTCTGTATAAACCCTTTATCACATAAATCACATTTATAAGGTTTTTCTCCTGTATGTGTTCTAATGTGTTGCTGCAGGCTTCCACTCTGTATAAACCCTTTATCACATGCATCACATTTATAAGGTTTATCACCTGTATGTGTTCTAATGTGTTGCTGCAGGCTTCCACTCTGTATAAACACTTGATCACATACATCACATTTATAAGGTTTATCACCTGTATGTGTTCTAATGTGTTGCTGCAGGTTTCGTTTCTGTCTAAACCCTTTATCACATACATCACATTTATAGGGTTTATCACCTGTATGTGTTCTCATGTGCACTTTTAATGTATAATTCTGAGTAAATCCGTTACCACATATATCACATTTATCAGGCTTATCACCTGTATGTGTTATAATGTGTCTCTGCAGGTCTCCATGCCATCTAAACTCTTTATTACATATACCACATTTATCAGGCTTATCACCTGCATGTATTCCATCTCCATTTTGTAATCTCATATCATCCAAAGCATCTCCTTGGTCACATCTGAATAAGTGTTCAGTTTTTATTGTTTTACAATCATCTAAAATTTGACATTCTTTTTTGTTATTCCTATCACACGATTCTTCATTGCAGCCTATTAAATCATGCATTAAAGTCCAAGTCTGTTGATGGACATCCATATATTTCTGAAATTAAAAAAAAAAAAACGACAATAAAGGGCTATGTCATGCACAGCATGATACAAAAATGCAACTGCAGTTTACAAGAGATTCCTCTTGCACCACATATAATTTTTAAAGCAATCGTTTCAGTTCAAATTTCTGATGTGATTTTTTTTCTAATTATATGCCTAAACAGTCTTTCCTAAATGCTGAAAAAAAATCATAGAAAAACCCAGAAGATATGTTACTCCATCTTTAGTTTTATGTGTGGTTTATAGATCATTGTTTGTTCTGTTGTCTGTTTTCTTTTGGCCATTGTGTTGTCTATCCTTTGATTTGCCGGATTCTGATTACACCTTTGATATCTTCAAACTCTTCTTGAACCACCCAAGAACCATGTACATGTAGCTGCAGTTACATTTTTAGTTATAATATAGCAGCAATAGACAAGAAAAGAAATTTCTATTCTAGTAACAGCCATCTTGAATGGAGGGTGGGGATGTCAGACACAAACTTGAAAGGGGATAACCCAAGGCCAAGCACCATCCGAACCAAATTTGGTTTAATTAGGGGGTTAATGCTATGGTGGTTAACGCCATTTCAACAATATTTGAGCTACATGTATATAGTGATAGTAGGTTTCATTGGTGGAGGATACCGGAGTACCCAGAGAAAACCACTGACCTGCGTCAAGGCCCTGACAAACTTTATCACATCAATTTGCATCAAGCACACCTCGCCATGAGTGGTATTCGAACTCATAACATTAGCGGTGATAGTCACCGATTGCAAAGGTAGTTGTAAATCCAAATAAAAATTATCAGGGTTTTTGCTGGCTCTATTGGGAATTGCCACCTAACCTAAATTGGGAAATATTATCGACAAAATATGAATCTGAAATGAACTTAAGCAATAATAAACAAAACAAGGGCAACGCAAAGCGTGGCGTATCCCCTCGCCTAAAAATTAGACCCTGTGACCTTGACCTTTGACCTTGAAAATCAATAGGGTTCCAGATTCTCTTAAGGTTTAAGTATGTACCAAGTTTGGTCAAAATCCGTTGAAGGATGTTGATTCTAGAGTGTTCACAAGGATGTTATGCAGTAAAAATTTGACCCGGTGACATTGACCGTTGACCTTGAAAATCAATAGGGTTCCAGACTCTCCTAAGGACTACGTATGTACCAAGTTTGGTCAAAATCCATTGAAGGATCTTGATTCTAGAGTGTTCACAAGGATGCTATGCGGTAAACATTTGACCTGGTGACCTTGACCTTTGAACTATGACCTTGAAAATCAACAGGGTTCCAGACTCTCCTAAGGACTAAATATGTACCAAGTTTAGTCAGAATCCATTGAAGGATGTTGATTCTAGAGTGTTCACAAGGATGTTATGCGATAAAAATTTGACCCGGTGACCTTGAAAATCAATAGGGTTCCAGATTCTCTTAAGGACTAAATATGTACCAAGTTTGGTCAAAATCCATTGAAGGATGTTGATCTTAGAGTGTTCACAAGGATTGTGACGGACGGACGGACGGTAGCGTTACTATATCCCCTCGCAACTTCGTTGGCGAGGGGATAATAACTTTGCAGTAGAATTTATTTCACTCAATTACAGCATAAGGGCTGTTTAAAAAAATATGGCTCCAACATGTGAAAAAAATGTCCAAATTAAACTGACTCCTAAAAACTTTCTGCTGATAATTTTCAATGTTGTATACATTGAAGTAAATGAAACAAGAAACAAACTATGAACAGATAAGCAATAAATTTTTAAGAACCTTTTATTGAACACAAATTGGCATGAAAAACATGTAAAACACATACTTATTCTATATCAGTTAAACAATCTTTAGTCTCAATTATTTTATATAATGGTTTCTCAAACAATGCAACTGATATAAATGACTTTTTCTGCAAAATATTGGGTTATTGGTAGTTGTAGTTTTTCTTAAAAACTATTTTTTATGAAAAATTCTCAATATTTTTGTCCAATCTACCTGTTAAAAGTTTTTATTATCAAAATAACAACGAACATTTTTACTTAAGACAGCAAAATTTTCAAACTTTAAAGATAAGTAGCCATTTGTAAACAAAAAATCACATTAATTCTTTGAACGATCGCAAAATAATTGGTTGTAGAAAAAACATTTTGTCTATTTTTGTTGCACTCCTGACATTTTATAATAAAGAAAAAAAGAAGAAAATATCACATTCTAAAATGCCAACATTGAACAGTGATGTTACTGTTAACTCATACAATAATTTTTACCTGTTTCAATGAAATATTTGTACAGAAATGACAGTATTTGGAAATTTGTAACAATTTTTTGCCATACCCACTTCTTTAATACCCAGTTTTAACAGCAATATTTCTAATTACATTTGAAAATTTGTATTATACCACTCTAATATATTAGATAAATCATAAAGAAATAATTAGAATATTTTTATAGGTTAAAAAAGGCAATTTATTATAAATTATCATTATTTTATCAATGGTACTATTTTATCAGGATATGTTGCACTCCTGACATTATATTGCCATCAAGAAAAAGAAGAGTTATTAACTTAAAAACAATTCACAGGGGAAAAAATCAGTTGGTGTTCTTTCAAGCATTAGTTTTACCAAGTTTTAATGATAATTGTTTCTTAAAGAAACATTTTTCTAGTTATTTGTAACTTGTTTACAGCCATACTTCTCGAAACTTCCAACTTATTTTTGAATATACTATACAAAAACATTTAAAACATGTATTAATCTAAATTACAAATATTTTTTGGATACTTAGAAAATTGATTATATCAAATTTCAATGATTTTTAAATATTTATGTCAGGAGTGCAACATTTACATGGTCAACCATAAATTATCTACAAGAAAATAGATAAATGCATTTATCATAAACTTTATCAAGTCAATTAATCTCCAATAGCTAATGGACCTAGAAAACATGTTCCCTTGTCAGAGAATGTCTCTAGTATTAATACCTAATAGATATTAAAGCATGAGACCATTTAAAATGAACAAAAATGCTTTATTACATAAAATTAAAAGCACATAAAATGCTATTGGCACTTTTAATTTTTTCAAACATTATTCTAAACTTGACAGAATCTCATTTTATTTAAATCATCCATATCAAAAGCTATAATTTAGACTGTGTAGAAGATTACTTAAAACTAGTTGCACTCCTGACATGAATCAAATGCTTCTGTGAGAGATATTTTATGTATCTCAAACAGGTAAATGGGTTTTATCTGTTCTCTTGGTCAGTCTCTGTTGCAATAGAAAGACAAATGTGATATTAGTTACATTTAAAAGAAAATATCAAATGTTGCACTCCTGACATTTGAGGGTTCTGCCTTTAATGTGACATTCTTGGCCTTACTACTGATTTTAGTGTATCCTTTAACTATGGTTTTGAAGCAGCAATGATGTATTAAGATTTATTTATACCCCATATGATCTTTGAAAACTAAAAGACAACATTTCTACAATGTAATTTAGGAAAACCTGCATAAATGTTGGTTGCACTCCTGACTAGGTACATCTTTTTTACAAAGCCATATTTTTATGCAATAATAAATGTGAAGTATGATCTATTGCTATCTTAAAGTATGTCAAATGCAACATATCAAATCATTACAGATCTTTTGAACTATTTAGATCCAATAAAATCATAAAAATTAGTAAATTAGACAGCAATAGCAGTAGGAGCCATTTATTTTGAAACTGCCCATAATGTAGATCTCTCCTTTTTTTAATTTATTTTTTAATTTGTCTACTAATGTGTCAAGATTACTATCTGACAGTTTGTCTTTTCCTTCCATGGATATTCTCATATCAAAAGCTTCCAAATTCCTTTGGGTCAATCTTTACCTCAGAAGAATTTTAATTAAATTCATATATGAAAAGCTCCTTTCCACAGAGGCAGGGACGATATTCATCAAGTAAAGGATGGATGAATTAGTGGGATCAGTTTGAAAAAGTTCACAATATTTACACAAATAACCTGATATGATTTAATACAACTATAATATCAAAGTTTGTTTTTGCCCGCAAAAACGTATGTCTCCCCCCGTCCCACAAACTGTAGTCAAAGGTAAAAAATATATTTAAGTAACAAATAAAATTAAGCTTCAATGAATAACAAAAAAAAATGTTTTTAATCCATGAAACACAAAAAAAATTTGATCAAAAGTGCTAAAGCAAGGGTTACAGGTACTATTCCATATTGTCATGGCAAAGTTCCTCATTCCAGAAAATTGCTCAGCCTACGTTCCAATGATTTTAAAGGAGTTTTGTTCTTCTAAAATCAATGGATTGGTGATGAAAAACTTTTTCAGGGAAATAGTGACATTATGATAGACTCTTGTACATATATATATATATATACATTACAAGTTTCAGTAAGGGATATTACACTAGAGTGTTTGCAAATAACAGTGTCCACTTAAAATGAGTAATACCTGAATATATTTATAAAATGATTCTACTGAAGTTGAATTAACAATAATTATTGGGGAAAATGCTTTTTAAGGAATTTGAATAAAGGGAGATAATCATAATGCTGCATAGTATTATAAAATTACTACCGAAAAAGTTTTTTGAGTAAGAATAAAATGAACCAATAGTGATTTACATAGTTTTTCTATAAGCTAGTAATAAGTATTCTTATATTTAAAAAAAAAAATTAAATAAATATTTTACAATACTGTCTGTACTCCTGTAGGAGTGGGAAGCCCATCTAAATAGATCCTCTGTTTTTATTAACAATTTATATATTTATAAAATAAAATAATCTAAAATGCATATGTATGCTAAATAAAATTTGCATTAAGTGTTAACTATGTTGATTATCAACATACCATTAGTTGTTTACAAAATAGACATATATATATATATATATAATTATTGTTTCTAAACAGACATCTGCTTTGCATATCATAAAGCCTCGGATTTACCATATTCTAAGAATACACGTTTTTTTTTATTAATTTATTTTATAAAAATATATAACCTATATTTTCTGTTTCTATATATAATAGCCAAGGTAAAAATACATTACAATAGAAAAAAAATCCATTCAGAAAAATTCGTCAAACTAAAAATCTTCCTGATTCTAATCCTGATCTTAACAACAGCTCGTTGGTAAGATTTGGCCTAAAATTTGATTATATTTTACATCACATCCAAAATTTTACAAGGAGATGTACAGGTATGTTGAATGTAAAATAATACAAACCTCAAAAGTTATTACAAAACAGTATGTTATGAAAATCAACTTGTTTTTATATTGTAACTTTTGTGCATTGAAACATTGTGTTTATAGAATCATGTATGTATAAATCTGTTCTTGGAAAAATAAACAAATACCGGTAACAAAAAAATATAAACCTCCTTGGGAAATTATATATTTCAAACTATTACATCCATATTTTGTCACAATATATACATAAATAAATGTCTGGTAAACTCATTTACCTAACACGATAAACACATTAGCAGGTCCCTATATTTTGAATGCCTGAGTATATACCGGTAACCAAGGGAGATAATCATTTTCATGGCCTGAACGTGTACAAAAAAAGCTTACAGATGACCGGATATGTAAACGCGTAATATAAAAAAAACCTTCCGGAAACGGTTACTAAATCTGGATCAGTTTGGGAATTATTGGACCGATTGTGGGAAAAATGGACCCTATTTTTCATTGGGAATGCGGCCGAAATTCGGCAGTAAAATAAGGGGAGCAAAAACCCTGATGATGATTGCTCACATTCAGAACAAGAACAGAATGAAGATAAAAATAAATAAAAAATAAACAATTTGTAAATAATTCACTGACTCAAACTGTAATATACAAAAATGTATATATTTTCTTAAATCAATTATCACGCATGCCAGAGATTCCCAAACATGCCGGTCAGACGGACAAATCCGTAAAAATCAATTCGGTCCGGAAAAACATTGGCCTCCACCGGACCGACTGTACGGTATATAATACTGGGCTTGTTGCATAAAAGAGCCCTGTTTGATCTCCAATTTGTCCATAATTTATTTTGATTAAAACTAAATTGAAACGTCAGATCAAAAATCTTTTATTGTATCATTTATCGTTCCTCCATGCTATGATGAAGCTCAAGTACATTCACAAAACTAAAGTCGCAATCTCAGAAACGCTTTAATGAATGAAAATATCAATATTTGAAATATAAGAACAAGAATCACTTCGGACCGGACACGTAAAAATTATTGGATATCAATTTGGTGCCAAATGTAAACTCGTCTTTTTGTGCAAAATACGATAGAGGATTTTATTTAGGCTTTTGGGATATATTGAAACATTTGAAATGGACAAATTAATATTACAAGCTGATTAAGACAAATGGTTGAAAAGATCCACTAAAAATTGTATTTCTCTGTGAATTTAAATAAAATACTTTTATATAAAAAAATAAATTCAACAAAATGTTTACTTCTAAGCAGACTTGTTTTAACAAACAATGTTCAGAAAAATATATATACAGTTAATTTGCATTACTAAAACGAGAAATGGAAAATTGGTAGCCCTTGGTTGAAAGTAACCGCTGCAGGAAAAGCTTGATATTTTTTCGGTCCTGTGAAATTCTGTTCGGTCTGGTTAAAAGGGAGTCTTTACCAGACCGAATGTCTGGTAAAGTGAGACAGACTTTGGTAATCTCTGGCAGCTATGAAGTTTTGCTAGATACTAAAGAAGAAGAGATATATCATCATGCACATGCCGGGACATGGCAATAATATAATAAATAAAAATAGACATGGCCATTACAGCATTCATTCCAGGACGCACCCTTGTGCCATGAACGCTATTTTTTATGTGAAGGTGAACAAAAATTATATACCTTTTTCAAACTGTCATATCAGATGAGACTTGTTTCTAAAATCAGTGGAAGCTAAAATTCTCCAATAAGAGCTCTTTTGTAAGGAGGTAAAAAAGTTTAGCTGATTACCAACATTAACTGTAACCCGAATCCAGTCGTTATATTACGTTCCCGCTGGTCGCTACATTAACGCCTGGATGCTAACTTGAATAATACTGCGCCCTCTACCTGTCATTTTGAGAATATTTGAGGAAAATCAAAATCATGTGGACGTGCACACCTCCATTATGTGTATAAACATCCTACAAAATATTAAATCTGTAGCTCCAAAACTAGGAGATAGCCGGACAAACCATGTATCTATATCCGGACGGACGAACGGACGGACAGGGGGTAAATTAATATGCCCCCCGACTCTTCGTCGCGGGGGCATAAAAACAAACAAACAAATCATATATAAAAATTTGAAGAATACAGGACACAAAATAGAACCGTGAGAAACACCTTTAAGATAACTAACATTTTGCTAACATTTTACACAATTTTCACACATTGTTTTCTATTAGTAAGATGGCTAACATACATTGAGGCGGATTTGCTTTTATAAAAAAACGTATCAACCTAGTTAGCATATCAATATCCGTTGCTGTTTGTGATAGATCATAGCATTTAAGTTTTAAAAGTAATAGGTCACGAGAAAGAGAATAAAAGGCCTTAGACATGTCCATTAATATAGCTGCAACAGATTCATTGTTATCAAGAGATTGTTTTCCAATCTTCAATCTTAAAAGGGTAGATTGATATTTAAAACCAGATCTAAATGCTGCCAAAAATGAATCTCAAAATGATTTAGGGACCGTCCATTTAACTCGAAAGGGGGGAGGGGGGGGGGGGGGGGGTATGGTTTTTTGTTTCGTTCAGAATTTTTTTTTCGGACAACACAAGAGTTAGAATATTTTTTTTGTCGCGCAAAGCGCGAAATTGTTTTTCCAGAATTTAACATTAGGTTATATGACAAAAATTCTGAATCGGATTTTTTTTTTCCTCCACCAAAATCAGAATATTTTTTTCAGCAATATTGGGAATCAGAATATTTTTTTAAAAAAAAACCTTAAGCCCCCCTTCAAGTTAAATGGTCGTTCCCTTACCAGTTGGGTTTTAATAGTATTTAAATTTTGCTTAGACATAGCTGGGAGGACACTGGTCACCGGTCTGCAATTACCTCTCTCCAGAACACTATTCCTTTTGTGTACTTGTGTAACTTGTGCCTACTTTAGACAATTTGGAAAGTAGAATGATGACAGAGATAAATATAATAATTCAGTAAGATGTTTAGTAATGACTGGTTTTGCTTAGCGAAGTAATTTTGGAGATACCGTCAATACCTGTGGCTTTTTTTTCTTTTTTTTTTGATACATTGTTGTGTTGTGTATATTAATCTTCTCAATTCTCTTACTGACAAAATGTTCATGATCAACAGTTCAGGGGTGGATCCAGGACTTCAAGTTAGGGGGGGGGGGGGGGGGGGGGGCGCACTTAAAAAATTGCGCCGAGCGGAGGGAGGCTCGAAAATGTTTGCGGTATTTCTTGTGAAAAATCACGATTTTACGCCAAAAAATCATATTTTTTCCAATTTTAGGGGGGGGGGGGGCGCCGGGTGCGCCCCCGCCCCCCCCCCCCTGAATCCGCCCCTGCAGTTGAAAAGGGAAAAGGATTATCATTTAGCTCTGAATGGTTTTCTCTAATTGCCAAATTAAAGTACTATCTAGGATGGTCGTCATCAACCAATTTGGTTATTGTCGATAATTTTGACAACATTTACAAAAAAAATAATTAGAAATTTCACAGACTTCTTCCCAATCAGTCTTCAGTATTTGGTTTTTCTGATGGGATAATCTCTTTTGTAGTTCATGAATTCACTAAAATGGCGGACAGTTCGAAGTAGATTTTGGATTATTTTATCGGATATACGCTGTAAAAGGTAAGGAAATATCAATATTTTTGCAGATTTAAGCTAGAAAATATGTCTATATATGAAATCTTACCTGCACTTGATCTGACACAATCCGTCCATGCCAAAATATCCATCGGAATGCACCGGGGGGTCAAATTTTAAATTTCCAGAATACCCTTGGCCTTGATAGGGCTTGAAACGAGATTAGGATGAAGATACAAACAGAAAATTTCTTCGGAATCCTAATCTTAACGAGATTAGATAGCCCCCCCCCCCCTTTCCAAATCTAGAAAAAAATTGTATCGTATCCTAATTCAGCTATTACATGTATTTTCAGTTTAATTATACGTTAATCTGATATATACCATCACAAAATCAGGGGCGGATCTAGGATTTGTGGTTAGGGGGAGCGTGAGTAGGCGAGGGATCTGGTGACCGCTTAAGGTCCCCAGCGGGTCCAGGGCAGAGCCCTGGTAAGGGGCCAGGGGGCGAAGCCCCGGGAAGCTCTGGGGGTTTGATGAATTACAGACATTTATTTGAACGACAATTTTGAACCAACCACACCATTTTTATCAGACCAGAAAAACTTGACTTTGAGTCTTAATTTTGTCTGATAATTGTTAACAGTATGTTTTTGTCAGATTATAAGAACCTAAAGTAAAACTTTTGTTGAACAACCGTGATGCGAATTGTTCAACTCATGACTGATCGATCACGATATTTTAACCCTTCAAAGAACTATTTGTTTAGTTTTAGCGCATTCCTCATTTCACTAATTGGTCTGTACTTTCGGTGCTTGTCCTCTCGGGTGGTTCTAGTTAATACTGCCCGTCCGGATGGAGCTTTTCTTTTCGTCGTTTGATTCATTCACTGAAAACGTATGATTCGACCGTTCTTGTTTATAGTCAAACAAAAGCGGAAATTGTCAATACATGAACTTGTTGTTGATTTCTGATTAGCTAACGTAACTAAATTAGATAATCAGAATCGTTTCATGGAGCATTAATGTTAACATATTCGCTTTTGTTTGTCTATAAACAAGAACGAATCATACGTTTTCAATGAATGAACCAACGGCGAAACGAAAAGCTTCATCCGGACGAACAGTATACTGATCATTTATCAATGGGTAGAGCTTTTTAGTGTAAACAATATTTATTGAATAAATTGCATGAGTTATAACAATTGTACATACATAGGGATCAGAAAACAAGTGACGCAGCACTTATATAAATTCTTCTCCCAGAATGAAAAAGTTGTTTGTTGAACTGCTTAATTAACGTTGTATAACATATGTTTTGCGAATTTTGATTTTTTTCTTTTAAATTTAGACAATGTATTGTATTGATACTTCCAATAAAATTAGCTTTTAAACATTATAAAACATGCCGTACGCAACATACATAGATTAACATGGGACCCCTATGCTCTTGGGCCCCCGGGCAACTGTCCAGCGTGCCCATGCGTTAAGACGGCACTGGCTGACTGGTTAATACTTTAGAGGATGAGAGACACTTCCTATTTTCTTGTAACTATCACACTCAGGAAAGAGAAGCCTTAATGTCCATTATCAATGAAAATTGTAAAAACTTTTAATTACTTAATATAGATGCAAAACTTGTATGGCTTTTAAACAATGAAAATATTGAGCTCTCTGTACTTTTTTAAAACATATTTAATCTTCTCTCCTGAAGTTTAATATCAAGTTGGGAGATGTTTCTCTCTTCTACAACTGTCTACTTTATGACATGATATAAGATATAGACCCGGCATGAATAGAAACTACTGTTTGATTGTATTTATTGTATATATGTCATACAGTGATACATAGAAAGTTGCAAAATGTTGTTTATATGAAAAAAAATCAATGTTAAAAAAAAACAAAAGGGGGGGGGGGCAACATAGGGTCCTGTCCACACGTACCTGTGTATGAATCACTGTAATGACTGCCCCTTGCTGGGACCTTGATTGGACAAAAAAATCTTATCTTATCTTATTCAGGGGAAAATTGGTGAAATAAAATTGAATTTCACGATGAACCGCAGAAACTACCTTACAGCAGATTTTGGGTATCATATTTAGGTCCTTTGTTGTTGTTTTTTTTTTTTGGCTTCCAAAGACTTTTGAATTATTAAGTTGTCTTCCCAATCTGTTGACTAGATTCGTGACCGTACATTTTATCAAAACATTCAGAATTACCTCCCTTCGTTAAATAAATGAAATGCATTTGTTTTCAAATAAATATTTAAACCTCATAACATGCGTGTATATATTGACCAGATTTACATATATATCACTATTACATATTTTTTACAAGTATATATTATCTAAATAATTCTTATTAAGAAAAAGACAGCTGATGAGAATTTTATAATATACCTTCTATCGAGACATAACTGAGAAGTTATTTGAACTTTCATGATATGATACTATTCAACTTGATTGAACCCAAACTTTATATATTTGTTGAATTAGCATACGCAGTTTGTATGCAATGGGAGATTGAAATGTTAAGACTGTTGCTGCATAGAATAGAAAAAAAGATATTTATTTCGTGTTGGTTTTAAGGTGCTTAACTAACACCACTTTCAATTATATCGTGGCGGTCAGTTTTATTGGCAGAGGAAACCAGAGAAAATCACCGACATGTCACAAGTCACTGACAAACGTTATCACATAATGTTGTATCGAGTACACCTCACCACGAGCGGGTTTCGAACTTACAACGATAGGCACTGATTGTATAGGTATTTATAAATCCAACTACCATACGATCACGACGGGCGGTGTAGAAAGTATGCAAATGACCATTCGTTAAAATGAAAATTTTGCACAGCGAAAGACATTGTTGAACTTCTTGGAACATAACAAAATTTAATTGTAGGTACATGTATGTGTATTTTTCGGAAACAACACCTTTCAGAGGTTTAAACAATGCCTCCTTTTTGGAATTAGTAAGCAAGTAATTTATTTCAATAGTATTTCAGTTGCATTGTCCATAGGTCCTCCAGCTTTTCTGTATGACTCCCTCTCATCTGCTTAAATATTGTTTCGTGGTCTATGCTGTAGATGCGTAACCTGTGACTCCAAAACAGCCGAAGATAAGTAACATTTTTTAACTACAACATTTTAACACATGTGGGTGAATTTCAAAAAAATGAAGACTTTGTGTGACATAGAGGGTGAAATTTCAAATTGGTCAAATTGACATAATTTTGGTCGTAAAATAATGTCAATATGATATATTTTTCAGATTCAGTTGCTCAGTGCTATATATAAAGACAAAAAAAAATTCAACTTTTATTAACAACAAAGTGTTAAAATGATAACAAATACAGACTTACTTCCTCAGAGGTATCATTTTCTTTTGGGTATGGTAAAAGACCTAAATGTATTTCCATTTGATAATGATATGAAATAGGCACATTTTGGTACCAAACTTTGTATATATCATGAGAAAACAGTTTCAGTATATCAAAGAAACACTATTTTTACTGTATATTTTAAAAAATCTGGTAATTAAAGTTTTCATACAAGCATAAAAAATATGATCTAATGAGGCTTAATAGTTGTAAATCAATTATTTATATATGCCTAATAAATATAACAAAAGTTAAGTTAAGTTGATCATTGGTGGTATAAACTAGAGGTAACCAAATGAAAATACTGTCCATTTTTTTATGTTTTGTCACACTCCTGACACATTTTTCTAAAAGATAAATACACCAAATATCAAGCTAAATGCAATCATTGTTGGTCACAATAACTTTTTTAAATAGTAGTACATAATCTATTTTGACTGAAAAAAGGTTTCCCTTGAATATATTTCATTTTTGCATTGTTATGATGTTATTTCAATCATATTTTATCATATTCTAAATAATACTATCGTAATTATAAAAAATGACAACTCAATTTTCAACCATTTATACATCTTTTCAAGAGTATAGTGCTTATTGAGAATTAAATAATTCCTCTTAGACAATTACAAGCAGTTTTATGGAGGCTATATGCTTACAAAATAATCTATTTCTTAAATAAAATTGTCACACTCCTGACTCCCTCTCGAAAATAAATCTGTCGAGCTGAAAATAATATAACCAACTTATTCTTTCCAAACTAAAAGTTATATTTCTTACAGTTAACAGTAAATATTAAAAGAAGTTCAAAATTATGTTTTGGCTTTTTCTAATGATTAGTGTGCCAATTATTTGCCCTTTAGGAATTTATCTCATCAAAAATGGTTAAAATGGATTTAAAATTTATTAAAACTAGTAATAGATCATCTTTTCTTAGTATAAAATTACTTTTTAGCAGTTTTCAAATTAGTTTCCCCATGTTTCTCAATAATTTACTCTACAAAAAAACTTCCTACTGCAATTGCAATCGACATTTAATGTTTTTATGTCAGGAGTGTGACATATTACTGTTGAATGAAAAATTATTGATAAATTTTCAAAAATGCTATATCAAAAGAATGAAAATGTTTTATGAAAGGCAAGATATATTAAAGTAAGTATTCTGTTTATCTAAAGCAACATACATCAATTTTTCATTTAGAAAAAATCCATATTTTGACATGTTTTAAGAAAATATAACCCTTTATCATCACTTATTATGAGAAAGGTGTCTTACAAAAATACTATAATTATTACTTATTGTTTATATGTAATTAAATTGAAAACATTGTGGAAGTTTGTAGAAGCATGGTTTATTTTTTTTTTATTTAAAAGATATGCCTATTAAAAGTGTCACCCATTTGTACAATTTTCCAAGGTAAATTTATTCATGTACACTAATTTAAAAAATGGAATAATTTTTTGTCGCAAAATCATAGGGTCACAAAACATCTAGATATTTGAAGTAAAATGGTACGAAATTATAGAATACCATCTTTCTTTAATATATTTTTTATTTTATTTTTGTTATCATCCAGGTAAGTTAATGCAATTTAAAGTTTGTCACGCTAAAACGTCACACTCCTGACAAATTTGACCAGTTTTTAGAGGATAACTTTTTACCGGAAGAGCAATCTCCATGACACTTTGCATGAAGATAACTGTTACCATTGTGCTTGTTTTAAGATATTTACCTTTCTTTCATATCATTTAATATTCAAATTATTCTCTGAAAATGAAACGTCTTCATTTTTTTGAAAATCACCCATGTATGTATTGTATATTTAAAAATGATAGTCTGTGTCGGGTGAAAACTCAACGGTTGTAGTCGTGTAAAAAGGGTAGGGACTCGTGTTTAATTGTTTGTGGTACATGTATTGTCGCGAACAGTTTAAAAAATTAAATTAAACATACATTTCATTTGGCAAGTTATTTGACAACAGAACATGATGCACACTAGAACTTAATGTGTTTTAATTGATTAGTAATCAAGGATTGGGATTTAAACAAAAATATAAAATACTGGCAAAAATGTTTGCTGTCTGGTTTCAGCAAATGAAGTAATTTGGAAAACTTTCTGCAAACAGATGACGAAATAGAATGGGTCCCAAGTTATTTATTTATATAAATTCTTTGTCGTATATCACCCTTTAAATACAACTCAATGGTCATCCCTGTGCCCCAATTTGATTCTTGTCTTGTAAATTATATCTTTACAAATCGTCTTTTCTTTCTATCATGTTTTCCAGTCGTTATGTTCCACTCACATCGATCACGCCACTTGTAAGGCGATAGAGGGCGCTGTAAACATTCGAGTTGGATTCGAACTTGCCTTATTGGTGTAACATTGATGACCTATTATACACGGCATCTTAGATTTATACAAAGACATACATTGCTTAGCTCCACTATCCTACCTTACACAAAATTATGCATAAAATATCTAAGAGACAGGTGCCACTAGTGGAGCAGGAACTGCTTACCCTTCCTGAGCACCTGAGTTCATCCCCAGTTTTTTGTGGGGTTCGTGTTACTCGATCTTAAATTTTATCTGTATGTTTTGTAGAGCTTTGTTTGTCCTTTTTCCTATTTCTTTTGGCCATTGTGTTGTTTGTTCTTCTTCGATTTACAGATTCTGATTACCCCTTTGGTATCTTTTGGCCATTGTGTTGTTTGTTCTTCTTCGATTTACAGATTCTGATTACCTCCCTTTGGTATTTTCAAACTCTTCTTAAAATACAAACATACTGTAGTAACATGTAATGTAATGTATTTAGGGGCCTTACACAAACTTATGAATAACAAATGAATCTACACTAAAACATCTCCTTGAAAATGCAATAAAGGACTAGGGTTATGGTGCTTAACACCACTTCCAACAATATTTCAATTATATCATGGCGGTCATTTTTATTGGTGGTGTAAACCGGAGAAAACCACAAGTCACTGACAAACTTGATCACATAATATTGTATACCTCACCTGAGCGGGATTCAAACTCACAGCGTTAGTGGTGATGGGCACTGATTACATAGGTAATTATAAATCCACTCACTATACGATCACGGCAATCCCTGTGTTAGTATACTACATCATGAGAATTTTATAAAGAACATAAAGAAAACAAATTCATCCAATTTGATTGAAAAATAAACACTCCACAAAAAAATCAACCCCAAAAAGACTTGTTTTCTGCCCCTTGTGACATCTTGTTTCCTACCAAATCCTCTGCTTAAATTGGCCCAAAGATTTCTGAGAGTGAGTGATTGTTGTTCAATGCCAAATAATTTTTCAGCTATATCATGCCGAGAAACAATTACATTTTGATGATATTGTGATGATATCGCTTTGTACTAGATCAACAAGCTTAGATGGATTTTTATGGTGCTAGCACACTGAAACAACTGTCCTCGAGTAGACATGTTGCTCCACTAAATTACCCCGATTCCTAGCCGACCAGTCTTTGCTCTTTCTCCTTAGTGCTGTGTGCTTAGCAGAGAAGCAACAACTACCAATTTTATAACCTTAATCTATCAGAAAAGAATTACCATCCATCATTTTATATGATACACCCGATTCCCATTGTCATAAAGTGATGGTCAATTTTCTGTATACTTAATATAAAATTTTTGGACCAAAACCACTAGTATTTAGAAAGGCATATTTAGTGAGTTTTTACTGTACTTTTTCAACAGATTTTTCACACCAGATTTATTGTACAACATTTCGATGACATCAAATGTGCAACAATCTTTTTTCAAGACATAAAAATTTCAACTAGTCTATTTTTATCAACATATAAATTTATCAACAACTAAATATTAAATAATAAACAACTTTCAATTCAACAAACAAAGAATTGTTAATTAACATCCAATGACAATGGTGGCAAAAAATTTGTCAAAAACGCTGTCACTTGAAATATTTTGTCACTTGAAGATGACAATGATTGCGGAATAACTTGAGAGACAATTTGGAACTTTTTAAATCTGCAAACAGCTTTATCAATAAGAACTTTATGTGTTTGTACACGCTGCTTCTGAATGATCGATTTCAAGTCATCATCGATATCACACTTAGAGAAAGCAACATCGTTCAGTTTCAGTCCAATTTCTCCCAAATCGGCAGCGATATCAAAATTTTCAGATAAGATTCCATCATCTTGCTGTAACCGCCCACTGTCTAGTAATCTAATCAGCTGATTTTTTAGACCGCTCTTTCTGAATAGTTCAGAGCTGGTATAAACTTCACCAACAAGACCAGAACAACCGATCACACATCCACGAGGATCAACCGCAATAATTCCATGACGTACGTTTCTTGTTGAATCGTTCCCCAATAGATTGTCACAATTGATTTGCGATACTTTTATTTTAACGCATTTAAATAAAGCAAGCGTACTGGGGAAATCTTGCTGAAAATGTCGAGGTAATTGAGCTTTCAATGTTTCACGATGTGGCCAGACATAAACATCGTCAAATTTTTCTGCCATGTGATTTATCCAACAACAAAATATATTCTTGACAACGACCTTTGACACATGAAAACGGTGCCTTAAGTCAATAAAAGTAAAATTGTTTTTCAGCTTACAAAGAGTCATTAAAAGTTGTGTTCTAACGGATAGGTTATGTCCCCTACCCCTATAAGGATTACTGTTTGCTTCTGGGATGAGGAAATGAAACAACATTTGGAACTCCTCTGGAGTGTACCCTGTATAGTGTCTAAAGAGTTGCTTATCACAACATAGCTGTTCAAAAGAATGGCTATTTTTAGAATCGTCGACATTTTGTTTCGTCTTTTTCATATTTTCTATCTTTGTCGTGAGATCCTTGACATTCGTTTGGCTGGTAGCTAAGTGTTGCTGTAGAATTGTTGATGAATGGAGAAGTCTTTTGTATTCTCGTTGATACAGTTCTAATTGTCCAATCTTTTTCTTTGCTTCCTGTAGTAAATCATCTTTCTGTTTCAGTGTATTTTGTAAAGAAGTAATAGACTGCTGGGTTTCAACTTGGTTGTTAGAATTATCCACCTGATTTTCATGTCTTTTGAAGGATTGTGAATCTGTAATATTAAAAAAAGAAAATATTACATATGGATCAGTGGTTTCAAAGGAGAATGAGGTGGTCATGGTGTTTAACTTCACTTTCAACAATATTTCGTCTATATCGTGGTGGTCAGTTTTATTGGTGGAGGAAACCAGAGTATTTGGAGAAAACCACTGACCTGCCGCAAGTCACTGACAAACTTTATCTCATAATGATGTATCGAGTACACCTCGCTTGAGTGGGATTCAAACTCACAATAGATAATTTTAAATCCAACTACCATACGATCACATAGGAGAATGATTTTAAAATATTTTCCCATTGGGGCCAATATTAAACTTTGTCCTGCCTTGGTGGTCATCTTGGAATGCTAACCAAAATAAAAAATAAAACATTGTAATTTGTTTTCCATAGGATACTGTGTTGGTCATATTGGTTTTCCAATCAACACAAAAAAAACACAGAAATTTTGCACAGGACTAACCATGAAACATTCCTTGTCACGAACGTATAAAGGATTTATTTGATGAATATAAGATCTCTTTATTATCCTGGGAAGAAAGGTAAAGAAAAAAGATGGTGAATTCTTTACGCTGGAGATAAATAATTTTTTATGACATGATGTTTAAAAAAAACAAAAAAATACAAATGGTTAGATCAATAATCTTTATTTTATTCAACCACAATGTATGGCTTTATAGCGGGCCGTCGTGATCATATGCTAGTTGGATTAAAAATTACCTGTGCAACCTGCTGATCACCCCTAAAGTTGAGAGTTTGAATCTCGCTCATGGCGAGGTGTACTCGATACAACATTATGTGATGAATTTTGTCAGTGACTTGCAGCAGGTCAATTGTTTTCTCCAGGTACTCTTGGTTTCATCCACCAATAAAACTGATTGCCAAGATATAACTGAAATATTGTTGAAAGTGGCAATAAACATTATAATCTAGATACTAACACCATAAACCAAACTCTAATCCCTGGTTTTATAGCTACTGACACTGCCCCAATGATGCAGGATGGAGTACTGACAACATTTATAGCTACTGACACTGCCCCAATGATGTAGGATGGAGTACTGACAACATTTATAGCTACTGACACTGCCCCAATGATGTAGGATGGAGTACTGACAACATTTATAGCTACTGACACTGCCCCAATGATGTAGGATGGAGTACTGACAACATTTATAGTTACTGACACTGCCCCAATGATGTAGGATGGAGTACTGACAACATTTATAGCTACTGACACTGCCCCAATGATGTAGGATGGAGTACTGACAACATTTATAGCTACTGACACTGCCCCAATGATGTAGGATGGAGTACTGACAACATTTATAGCTACTGACACTGCCCCAATGATGTAGGATGGAGTACTGACAACATTTATAGCTACTGACACTGCCCCAATGATGTAGGATGGAGTACTGACAACATTTATAGTTACTGACACTGCCCCAATGATGTAGGATGGAGTACTGACAACATTTATAGTTACTGACACTGCCCCAATGATGTAGGATGGAGTACTGACAACATTTATAGTTACTGACACTGCCCCAATGATGTAGGATGGAGTACTGACAACATTTATAGCTACTGACACTGCCCCAATGATGTAGGATGGAGTACTGACAACATTTATAGCTACTGACACTGCCCCAATGATGTAGGATGGAGTACTGACAACATTTATAGCTACTGACACTGCCCCAATGATGTAGGATGGAGTACTGACAACATTTATAGCTACTGACACTGCCCCAATGATGTAGGATGGAGTACTGACAACATTTATAGCTACTGACACTGCCCCAATGATGTAGGATGGAGTACTGACAACATTTATAGCTACTGACACTGCCCCAATGATGTAGGATGGAGTACTGACAACATTTATAGCTACTGACACTGCCCCAATGATGTAGGATGGAGTACTGACAACATTTATAGCTACTGACACTGCCCCAATGATGTAGGATGGAGTACTGACAACATTTATAGCTACTGACACTGCCCCAATGATGTAGGATGGAGTACTGACAACATTTATAGCTACTGACACTGCCCCAATGATGTAGGATGGAGTACTGACAACATTTATAGCTACTGACACTGCCCCAATGATGTAGGATGGAGTACTGACAACATTTATAGCTACTGACACTGCCCCAATGATGTAGGATGGGGTACTGACAACATTTATAGCTACTGACACTGCCCCAATGATGTAGGATGGAGTACTGACAACATTTATAGCTACTGACACTGCCCCAATGATGTAGGATGGAGTACTGACAACATTTATAGCTACTGACACTGCCCCAATGATGTAGGATGGAGTACTGACAACATTTATAGCTACTGACACTGCCCCAATGATGTAGGATGGAGTACTGACAACATTTATAGCTACTGACACTGCCCCAATGATGTAGGATGGAGTACTGACAACATTTATAATTACTGACACTGCCCCAATGATGTAGGATGGAGTACTGACAACATTTATAGTTACTGACACTGCCCCAATGATGTAGGATGGAGTACTGACAACATTTATAGCTACTGACACTGCCCCAATGATGTAGGATGGAGTACTGACAACATTTATAGCTACTGACACTGCCCCAATGATGTAGGATGGAGTACTGACAACATTTATAGCTACTGACACTGCCCCAATGATGTAGGATGGAGTACTGACAACATTTATAGCTACTGACACTGCCCCAATGATGTAGGATGGAGTACTGACAACATTTATAGCTACTGACACTGCCCCAATGATGTAGGATGGAGTACTGACAACATTTATAGCTACTGACACTGCCCCAATGATGTAGGATGGAGTACTGACAACATTTATAGCTACTGACACTGCCCCAATGATGTAGGATGGAGTACTGACAACATTTATAGCTACTGACACTGCCCCAATGATGTAGGATGGAGTACTGACAACATTTATAGCTACTGACACTGCCCCAATGATGTAGGATGGAGTACTGACAACATTTATAGCTACTGACACTGCCCCAATGATGTAGGATGGAGTACTGACAACATTTATAGCTACTGATACTGCCCCAATGATGTAGGATGGAGTACTGACAACATTTATAGCTACTGACATTGCCCCAATGATGTAGGATGGGGCACTGACAACATTTATAGCTACTGACACTGCCCCAATGATGTAGGATGGAGTACTGACAACATTTATAGCTACTGACACTGCCCCAATGATGTAGGATGGAGTACTGACAACATTTATAGCTACTGACACTGCCCCAATGATGTAGGATGGAGTACTGACAACATTCATAGCTACTGACACTGCCCCAATGATGTAGGATGGAGTACTGACAACATTCATAGCTACTGACACTGCCCCAATGATGTAGGATGGAGTACTGACAACATTTATAGTTACTGACACTGCCCCAATGATGTAGGATGGAGTACTGACAACATTTATAGTTACTGACACTGCCCCAATGATGTAGGATGGAGTACTGACAACATTTATAGTTACTGACACTGCCCCAATGATGTAGGATGGAGTACTGACAACATTTATAGCTACTGACACTGCCCCAATGATGTAGGATGGGGTACTGACAACATTTATAGCTACTGACACTGCCCCAATGATGTAGGATGGAGTACTGACAACATTTATAGCTACTGACACTGCCCCAATGATGTAGGATGGAGTACTGACAACATTTATAGCTACTGACACTGCCCCAATGATGTAGGATGGAGTACTGACAACATTTATAGCTACTGACACTGCCCCAATGATGTAGGATGGAGTACTGACAACATTTATAGCTACTGACACTGCCCCAATGATGTAGGATGGAGTACTGACAACATTTATAGCTACTGATACTGCCCCAATGATGTAGGATGGAGTACTGACAACATTTATAGCTACTGACACTGCCCCAATGATGTAGGATGGAGTACTGACAACATTTATAGCTACTGACACTGCCCCAATGATGTAGGATGGAGTACTGACAACATTTATAGCTACTGATACTGCCCCAATGATGTAGGATGGAGTACTGACAACATTTATAGCTACTGACACTGCCCCAATGATGTAGGATGGAGTACTGACAACATTTATAGCTACTGACACTGCCCCAATGATGTAGGATGGAGTACTGACAACATTTATAGCTACTGACACTGCCCCAATGATGTAGGATGGAGTACTGACAACATTTATAGCTACTGACACTGCCCCAATGATGTAGGATGGAGTACTGACAACATTTATAGCTACTGATACTGTCCCAATGATGTAGGATGGGGTACTGACAACATTTATAGCTACTGACACTGCCCCAATGATGTAGGATGGAGTACTGACAACATTTATAGCTACTGACACTGCCCCAATGATGTAGGATGGAGTACTGACAACATTTATAGCTACTGACACTGCCCCAATGATGTAGGATGGAGTACTGACAACATTTATAGCTACTGACACTGCCCCAATGATGTAGGATGGAGTACTGACAACATTTATAGCTACTGACACTGCCCCAATGATGTAGGATGGAGTACTGACAACATTTATAGTTACTGACACTGCCCCAATGATGTAGGATGGAGTACTGACAACATTTAGAGCTACTGACACTGCCCCAATGATGTAGGATGGAGTACTGACAACATTTATAGCTACTGACACTGCCCCAATGATGTAGGATGGAGTACTGACAACATTTATAGCTACTGACACTGCCCCAATGATGTAGGATGGAGTACTGACAACATTTATAGCTACTGACACTGCCCCAATGATGTAGGATGGAGTACTGACAACATTTATAGTTACTGACACTGCCCCAATGATGTAGGATGGAGTACTGACAACATTTATAGTTACTGACACTGCCCCAATGATGTAGGATGGAGTACTGACAACATTTATAGCTACTGACACTGCCCCAATGATGTAGGATGGAGTACTGACAACATTTATAGCTACTGACACTGCCCCAATGATGTAGGATGGAGTACTGACAACATTTATAGCTACTGACACTGCCCCAATGATGTAGGATGGAGTACTGACAACATTTATAGCTACTGACACTGCCCCAATGATGTAGGATGGAGTACTGACAACATTTATAGCTACTGACACTGCCCCAATGATGTAGGATGGAGTACTGACAACATTTATAGCTACTGACACTGCCCCAATGATGTAGGATGGAGTACTGACAACATTTATAGCTACTGACACTGCCCCAATGATGTAGGATGGAGTACTGACAACATTTATAGCTACTGACACTGCCCCAATGATGTAGGATGGAGTACTGACAACATTTATAGCTACTGACACTGCCCCAATGATGTAGGATGGGGTACTGACAACATTTATAGCTACTGACACTGCCCCAATGATGTAGGATGGAGTACTGACAACATTTATAGCTACTGATACTGCCCCAATGATGTAGGATGGAGTACTGACAACATTTATAGCTACTGATACTGCCCCAATGATGTAGGATGGAGTACTGACAACATTTATAGCTACTGACACTGCCCCAATGATGTAGGATGGAGTACTGACAACATTTATAGCTACTGACACTGCCCCAATGATGTAGGATGGAGTACTGACAACATTTATAGCTACTGACACTGCCCCAATGATGTAGGATGGAGTACTGACAACATTTATAGTTACTGACACTGCCCCAATGATGTAGGATGGAGTACTGACAACATTTATAGCTACTGACACTGCCCCAATGATGTAGGATGGGGTACTGACAACATTTATAGCTACTGACACTGCCCCAATGATGTAGGATGGGGTACTGACAACATTTATAGCTACTGACACTGCCCCAATGATGTAGGATGGAGTACTGACAACATTTATAGCTACTGACACTGCCCCAATGATGTAGGATGGAGTACTGACAACATTTATAGCTACTGATACTGCCCCAATGATGTAGGATGGAGTACTGACAACATTTATAGCTACTGACACTGCCCCAATGATGTAGGATGGAGTACTGACAACATTTATAGCTACTGACACTGCCCCAATGATGTAGGATGGAGTACTGACAACATTTATAGCTACTGACACTGCCCCAATGATGTAGGATGGAGTACTGACAACATTTATAGCTACTGACACTGCCCCAATGATGTAGGATGGAGTACTGACAACATTTATAGCTACTGATACTGCCCCAATGATGTAGGATGGAGTACTGACAACATTTATAGCTACTGACACTGCCCCAATGATGTAGGATGGAGTACTGACAACATTTATAGCTACTGATACTGCCCCAATGATGTAGGATGGAGTACTGACAACATTTATAGCTACTGACACTGCCCCAATGATGTAGGATGGAGTACTGACAACATTTATAGCTACTGACACTGCCCCAATGATGTAGGATGGAGTACTGACAACATTTATAGCTACTGATACTGTCCCAATGATGTAGGATGGGGTACTGACAACATTTATAGCTACTGACACTGCCCCAATGATGTAGGATGGAGTACTGACAACATTTATAGCTACTGACACTGCCCCAATGATGTAGGATGGAGTACTGACAACATTTATAGCTACTGACACTGCCCCAATGATGTAGGATGGAGTACTGACAACATTTATAGTTACTGACACTGCCCCAATGATGTAGGATGGAGTACTGACAACATTTATAGTTACTGACACGGCCCCAATGATGTAGGATGGAGTACTGACAACATTTATAGTTACTGACACTGCCCCAATGATGTAGGATGGAGTACTGACAACATTTATAGCTACTGACACTGCCCCAATGATGTAGGATGGAGTACTGACAACATTTATAGTTATTGACACTGCCCCAATGATGTAGGATGGAGTACTGACAACATTTATAGCTACTGACACTGCCCCAATGATGTAGGATGGAGTACTGACAACATTTATAGCTACTGACACTGCCCCAATGATGTAGGATGGAGTACTGACAACATTTATAGCTACTGACACTGCCCCAATGATGTAGGATGGAGTACTGACAACATTTATAGCTACTGACACTGCCCCAATGATGTAGGATGGGGTACTGACAACATTTATAGCTACTGACACTGCCCCAATGATGTAGGATGGAGTACTGACAACATTTATAGCTACTGATACTGCCCCAATGATGTAGGATGGAGTACTGACAACATTTATAGCTACTGACACTGCCCCAATGATGTAGGATGGAGTACTGACAACATTTATAGCTACTGACACTGCCCCAATGATGTAGGATGGAGTACTGACAACATTTATAGCTACTGACACTGCCCCAATGATGTAGGATGGAGTACTGACAACATTTATAGCTACTGACACTGCCCCAATGATGTAGGATGGAGTACTGACAACATTTATAGCTACTGACACTGTCCCAATGATGTAGGATGGGGTACTGACAACATTTATAGCTACTGACACTGCCCCAATGATGTAGGATGGAGTACTGACAACATTTATAGCTACTGACACTGCCCCAATGATGTAGGATGGAGTACTGACAACATTTATAGCTACTGACACTGCCCCAATGATGTAGGATGGAGTACTGACAACATTTATAGCTACTGACACTGCCCCAATGATGTAGGATGGAGTACTGACAACATTTATAGCTACTGACACTGCCCCAATGATGTAGGATGGAGTACTGACAACATTTATAGTTACTGACACTGCCCCAATGATGTAGGATGGAGTACTGACAACATTTAGAGCTACTGACACTGCCCCAATGATGTAGGATGGAGTACTGACAACATTTAGAGCTACTGACACTGCCCCAATGATGTAGGATGGAGTACTGACAACATTTATAGCTACTGACACTGCCCCAATGATGTAGGATGGAGTACTGACAACATTTATAGCTACTGACACTGCCCCAATGATGTAGGATGGAGTACTGACAACATTTATAGCTACTGACACTGCCCCAATGATGTAGGATGGAGTACTGACAACATTTATAGTTACTGACACTGCCCCAATGATGTAGGATGGAGTACTGACAACATTTATAGTTACTGACACTGCCCCAATGATGTAGGATGGAGTACTGACAACATTTATAGCTACTGACACTGCCCCAATGATGTAGGATGGAGTACTGACAACATTTATAGCTACTGACACTGCCCCAATGATGTAGGATGGAGTACTGACAACATTTATAGCTACTGACACTGCCCCAATGATGTAGGATGGAGTACTGACAACATTTATAGCTACTGACACTGCCCCAATGATGTAGGATGGAGTACTGACAACATTTATAGCTACTGACACTGCCCCAATGATGTAGGATGGAGTACTGACAACATTTATAGCTACTGACACTGCCCCAATGATGTAGGATGGAGTACTGACAACATTTATAGCTACTGACACTGCCCCAATGATGTAGGATGGAGTACTGACAACATTTATAGCTACTGACACTGCCCCAATGATGTAGGATGGAGTACTGACAACATTTATAGCTACTGACACTGCCCCAATGATGTAGGATGGGGTACTGACAACATTTATAGCTACTGACACTGCCCCAATGATGTAGGATGGAGTACTGACAACATTTATAGCTACTGATACTGCCCCAATGATGTAGGATGGAGTACTGACAACATTTATAGCTACTGATACTGCCCCAATGATGTAGGATGGAGTACTGACAACATTTATAGCTACTGACACTGCCCCAATGATGTAGGATGGAGTACTGACAACATTTATAGCTACTGACACTGCCCCAATGATGTAGGATGGAGTACTGACAACATTTATAGCTACTGACACTGCCCCAATGATGTAGGATGGAGTACTGACAACATTTATAGTTACTGACACTGCCCCAATGATGTAGGATGGAGTACTGACAACATTTATAGTTACTGACACTGCCCCAATGATGTAGGATGGAGTACTGACAACATTTATAGCTACTGACACTGCCCCAATGATGTAGGATGGGGTACTGACAACATTTATAGCTACTGACACTGCCCCAATGATGTAGGATGGAGTACTGACAACATTTATAGCTACTGACACTGCCCCAATGATGTAGGATGGAGTACTGACAACATTTATAGCTACTGATACTGCCCCAATGATGTAGGATGGAGTACTGACAACATTTATAGCTACTGACACTGCCCCAATGATGTAGGATGGAGTACTGACAACATTTATAGCTACTGACACTGCCCCAATGATGTAGGATGGAGTACTGACAACATTTATAGCTACTGACACTGCCCCAATGATGTAGGATGGAGTACTGACAACATTTATAGCTACTGACACTGCCCCAATGATGTAGGATGGAGTACTGACAACATTTATAGCTACTGATACTGCCCCAATGATGTAGGATGGAGTACTGACAACATTTATAGCTACTGACACTGCCCCAATGATGTAGGATGGAGTACTGACAACATTTATAGCTACTGATACTGCCCCAATGATGTAGGATGGAGTACTGACAACATTTATAGCTACTGACACTGCCCCAATGATGTAGGATGGAGTACTGACAACATTTATAGCTACTGACACTGCCCCAATGATGTAGGATGGAGTACTGACAACATTTATAGCTACTGATACTGTCCCAATGATGTAGGATGGGGTACTGACAACATTTATAGCTACTGACACTGCCCCAATGATGTAGGATGGAGTACTGACAACATTTATAGCTACTGACACTGCCCCAATGATGTAGGATGGAGTACTGACAACATTTATAGCTACTGACACTGCCCCAATGATGTAGGATGGAGTACTGACAACATTTATAGCTACTGACACTGCCCCAATGATGTAGGATGGAGTACTGACAACATTTATAGTTACTGACACGGCCCCAATGATGTAGGATGGAGTACTGACAACATTTATAGTTACTGACACTGCCCCAATGATGTAGGATGGAGTACTGACAACATTTATAGCTACTGACACTGCCCCAATGATGTAGGATGGAGTACTGACAACATTTATAGTTATTGACACTGCCCCAATGATGTAGGATGGAGTACTGACAACATTTATAGCTACTGACACTGCCCCAATGATGTAGGATGGAGTACTGACAACATTTATAGCTACTGACACTGCCCCAATGATGTAGGATGGAGTACTGACAACATTTATAGCTACTGACACTGCCCCAATGATGTAGGATGGAGTACTGACAACATTTATAGCTACTGACACTGCCCCAATGATGTAGGATGGAGTACTGACAACATTTATAGCTACTGACACTGCCCCAATGATGTAGGATGGGGTACTGACAACATTTATAGCTACTGACACTGCCCCAATGATGTAGGATGGAGTACTGACAACATTTATAGCTACTGATACTGCCCCAATGATGTAGGATGGAGTACTGACAACATTTATAGCTACTGATACTGCCCCAATGATGTAGGATGGAGTACTGACAACATTTATAGCTACTGACACTGCCCCAATGATGTAGGATGGAGTACTGACAACATTTATAGCTACTGACACTGCCCCAATGATGTAGGATGGAGTACTGACAACATTTATAGCTACTGACACTGCCCCAATGATGTAGGATGGAGTACTGACAACATTTATAGTTACTGACACTGCCCCAATGATGTAGGATGGAGTACTGACAACATTTATAGTTACTGACACTGCCCCAATGATGTAGGATGGAGTACTGACAACATTTATAGCTACTGACACTGCCCCAATGATGTAGGATGGGGTACTGACAACATTTATAGCTACTGACACTGCCCCAATGATGTAGGATGGAGTACTGACAACATTTATAGCTACTGACACTGCCCCAATGATGTAGGATGGAGTACTGACAACATTTATAGCTACTGATACTGCCCCAATGATGTAGGATGGAGTACTGACAACATTTATAGCTACTGACACTGCCCCAATGATGTAGGATGGAGTACTGACAACATTTATAGCTACTGACACTGCCCCAATGATGTAGGATGGAGTACTGACAACATTTATAGCTACTGACACTGCCCCAATGATGTAGGATGGAGTACTGACAACATTTATAGCTACTGATACTGCCCCAATGATGTAGGATGGAGTACTGACAACATTTATAGCTACTGACACTGCCCCAATGATGTAGGATGGAGTACTGACAACATTTATAGCTACTGACACTGCCCCAATGATGTAGGATGGAGTACTGACAACATTTATAGCTACTGACACTGCCCCAATGATGTAGGATGGAGTACTGACAACATTTATAGCTACTGACACTGCCCCAATGATGTAGGATGGAGTACTGACAACATTTATAGCTACTGATACTGTCCCAATGATGTAGGATGGGGTACTGACAACATTTATAGCTACTGACACTGCCCCAATGATGTAGGATGGAGTACTGACAACATTTATAGCTACTGATACTGCCCCAATGATGTAGGATGGAGTACTGACAACATTTATAGCTACTGACACTGCCCCAATGATGTAGGATGGAGTACTGACAACATTTATAGCTACTGACACTGCCCCAATGATGTAGGATGGAGTACTGACAACATTTATAGCTACTGATACGGCCCCAATGATGTAGGATGGAGTACTGACAACATTTATAGTTACTGACACTGCCCCAATGATGTAGGATGGAGTACTGACAACATTTATAGTTACTGACACTGCCCCAATGATGTAGGATGGAGTACTGACAACATTTATAGCTACTGACATTGCCCCAATGATGTAGGATGGAGTACTGACAACATTTATAGTTATTGACACTGCCCCAATGATGTAGGATGGAGTACTGACAACATTTATAGCTACTGACACTGCCCCAATGATGTAGGATGGAGTACTGACAACATTTATAGTTACTGACACTGCCCCAATGATGTAGGATGGAGTACTGACAACATTTATAGCTACTGATACTGCCCCAATGATGTAGGATGGAGTATTGACAACATTTATAGCTACCGATACGGCCCCAATGATGTAGGATGGAGTACTGACAACATTTATAGTTACTGACACTGCCCCAATGATGTAGGATGGAGTATTGACAACATTTATAGCTACTGACACTGCCCCAATGATGTAGGATGGAGTACTGACAACATTTATAGCTACTGACACTGCCCCAATGATGTAGGATGGAGTACTGACAACATTTATAGTTACTGACACTGCCCCAATGATGTAGGATGGAGTACTGACAACATTTATAGCTACTGATACTGCCCCAATGATGTAGGATGGAGTACTGACAACATTTATAGTTACTGACACTGCCCCAATGATGTAGGATGGAGTATTGACAACATTTATAGCTACTGATACTGCCCCAATGATGTAGGATGGAGTACTGACAACATTTATAGCTACTGATACTGCCCCAATGATGTAGGATGGAGTACTGACAACATTTATAGTTACTGACACTGCCCCAATGATGTAGGATGGAGTACTGACAACATTTATAGCTACTGATACTGCCCCAATGATGTAGGATGGAGTACTGACATTGCCCCAATGATGTAGGATGGAGTACTGACAACATTTATAGCTACTGATACTGCCCCAATGATGTAGGATGGAGTACTGACAACATTTATAGCTACTGATACTGCCCCAATGATGTAGGATGGAGTACTGACAACATTTATAGCTACTGATACTGTCCTGATGATGTAGGATGGAGTATTGACAACATTTATAGCTACTGATACTGTCCCAATGATGTAGGATGGAGTACTGACAACATTTATAGCTACTGATACTGCCCCAATGATGTAGGATGGAGTACTGACAACATTTATAGCTACTGACACTGCCCCAATGATGTAGGATGGAGTACTGACAACATTTATAGCTACTGATACTGTCCCAATGATGTAGGATGGAGTACTGACAACATTTATAGCTACTGACACTGCCCCAATGATGTAGGATGGAGTACTGACAACATTTATAGCTACTGACACTGCCCCAATGATGTAGGATGGAGTACTGACAACATTTATAGCTACTGACACTGCCCCAATGATGTAGGATGGAGTACTGACAACATTTATAGTTACTGACACTGCCCCAATGATGTAGGATGGAGTACTGACAACATTTATAGCTACTGATACTGCCCCAATGATGTAGGATGGAGTACTGACAACATTTATAGTTACTGACACTGCCCCAATGATGTAGGATGGAGTACTGACAACATTTATAGCTACTGATACTGCCCCAATGATGTAGGATGGAGTACTGACAACATTTATAGCTACTGACACTGCCCCAATGATGTAGGATGGAGTACTGACAACATTTATAGCTACTGACATTGCCCCAATGATGTAGGATGGAGTACTGACAACATTTATAGCTACTGACACTGCCCCAATGATGTAGGATGGAGTACTGACAACATTTATAGCTACTGATACTGCCCCAATGATGTAGGATGGAGTACTGACAACATTTATAGCTACTGATACTGCCCCAATGATGTAGGATGGAGTACTGACAACATTTATAGCTACTGACACTGCCCCAATGATGTAGGATGGAGTACTGACAACATTTATAGCTACTGACATTGCCCCAATGATGTAGGATGGAGTACTGACAACATTTATAGCTACTGACACTGCCCCAATGATGTAGGATGGAGTACTGACAACATTTATAGCTACTGATACTGCCCCAATGATGTAGGATGGAGTACTGACAACATTTATAGCTACTGATACTGTCCCAATGATGTAGGATGGAGTACTGATAAAATTTATAGCTACTGACACTGCCCCAATGATGTAGGATGGAGTATTGACAACATTTATAGCTACTGACACTGCCCCAATGATGTAGGATGGAGTACTGACAACATTTCTGGATGAAATAAAGCAAACAACATTGTGTATGTTACAAGTATTTATAAATGACCAATAAACATTCTGCTTTCAGAAATATTGGTACCTGCCAGAAGAAAGATATCTAAGATTGATAGAATATTGCTTAACATCCATTGAGCAGTATTAACAGCTATATTTAGAACGATCCAGAGGAGATAATTTATTGTTGTAGTTGGTTGTACTGTATCGCTGACCATTACCATTTAATAACAACTTAGTTATCCAACGGCTGAACCTAGCGTGCACGACAGTTGACGGTCCTCTGGAACAACCCCCACCAGACACGCACGACCACATAAAATTGGAAAATCAAATAATTTGAAAGTCTTTGGGAGCAAGAAAACTTGGATACCTGACATTTTGAATCAAAGGAAAATTAGGACAAGATCAAGAACCACTAATAAGACTCGCGTAGTCAACGAAATTGCATGAAGAAGTCTATGGAGTCAGGTTAAGTCATTACTTTGAAAGTTTTACGGCCGCCACCATGACTTGGTTAATCGCTACGGAATATCTGTTTTACAAATGACCAGGTTTATAACAAGAACAACAGTATGGATGCCACTAGTGGAGCAGGAATTGCTTACTCTTTCATGAGCATCCGAGTTCACCCTCGTCTTCTAGTGTGGTTCCTGTTCCTCGATCTTAAGTTTTCTGTGCAGTGTTTTGTAGATCATTGTTTGTCTTTTGGCCATTGTATTATCTGTACTTCTACGATTTACACCTCCTGATTACCCCCCTTGGTATCTTCAAACTTTTTTTTTTTATATCTATGTTAGTTTGACTAGGAAAGGTTTTACTTACAATTAATTTTCTTGCAGATAAAGATTCTTTAAAATTTGACATTGCAATACAATTTTCCAACAAAGAGAATTAACCCTCGAAGGACAAAGTGTAAAAATTCAACTTCTTCATGAGAAGTTGACTGTTGCCAATAAAATTTAAAAAAAATAAACATTTCATATTATCGCAACAGTTCCAAAATTCAAAATCATTGAAAGAGGCAAAACCGATACTCCCAACAGACATTATCAGAGAATTTTGACAGAGAATATTGATACTTATGAAATAATATACAATTTAGCGATTACGAGATTGGTCGAAAGAGGCATAATCGATACCCCCAACACACATATACACGACTAGTCACTTTCCTGGCTCGTACACTTTATAATTACAGTTCTCTCTATACATGAAGACTTCCTCTAATTTGACCATAATGTTATTTCTCTTTCCAAGCACACTGTCTATCAGTTTGACGTGCATCATGGGCCTGTATGTGATTGAGTGATCATACAAGAAAATTTGACAGAGAATATTGAAACAATTTAGCGATTACATTAGCAAGTTAAGACCATTAAAAGTCTTTTTGGTGATAGAGGAAAGTGTGTTTAAACCAAACCTCCTTGGGTTCTAGAAGAGTTTAAACCAAACCTCCTAGGGTTCACGAAGAGTTTAAACCAAACCTCCTAGGGTTCAAGAAGAGTTTAAACCAAACCTCCTTGAGTTCAAGAAGAGTTTAAACCAAACCTCCTTGGGTTCAAGAAGAGTTTAAACCAAACCTCCTTGGGTTCAAGAAGAGTTTAAACCAAACCTCCTAGGGTTCAAGAAGAGTTTAAACCAAACCTCCTAGGGTTCAAGAAGAGTTTAAACCAAACCTCCTAGGGTTCAAGAAGAGTTTAAACCAAACCTCCTTGGGTTCAAGAAGAGTTTAAACCAAACCTCCTTGAGTTCAAGAAGAGTTTAAACCAAACCTCCTAGGGTTCAAGAAGAGTTTAAACCAAACCTCCTTGGGTTCAAGAAGAGTTTAAACCAAACCTCCTTGAGATCAAGAAGAGTTTAAACCAAACCTCCTTGGGTTCAAGAAGAGTTTAAACCAAACCTCCTAGGGTTCACGAAGAGTTTAAACCAAACCTCCTAGGGTTCAAGAAGAGTTTAAACCAAACCTCCTTGAGTTCAAGAAGAGTTTAAACCAAACCTCCTTGGGTTCAAGAAGAGTTTAAACCAAACCTCCTTGGGTTCAAGAAGAGTTTAAACCAAACCTCCTAGGGTTCAAGAAGAGTTTAAACCAAACCTCCTAGGGTTCAAGAAGAGTTTAAACCAAACCTCCTAGGGTTCAAGAAGAGTTTAAACCAAACCTCCTTGGGTTCAAGAAGAGTTTAAACCAAACCTCCTTGAGTTCAAGAAGAGTTTAAACCAAACCTCCTAGGGTTCAAGAAGAGTTTAAACCAAACCTCCTTGGGTTCAAGAAGAGTTTAAACCAAACCTCCTTGAGATCAAGAAGAGTTTAAACCAAACCTCCTAGGGTTCAAGAAGAGTTTAAACCAAACCTCCTTGAGTTCAAGAAGAGTTTAAACCAAACCTCCTTGGGTTCAAGAAGAGTTTAAACCAAACCTCCTTGGGTTCAAGAAGAGTTTAAACCAAACCTCCTTGAGTTCAAGAAGAGTTTAAACCAAACCTCCTAGGGTTCAAGAAGAGTTTAAACCAAACCTCCTTGGGTTCAAGAAGAGTTTAAACCAAACCTCCTTGAGTTCAAGAAGAGTTTAAACCAAACCTCCTTGGGTTCAAGAAGAGTTTAAACCAAACCTCCTTGGGTTCAAGAAGAGTTTAAACCAAACCTCCTTGAGTTCAAGAAGAGTTTAAACCAAACCTCCTAGGGTTCAAGAAGAGTTTAAACCAAACCTCCTTGGGTTCAAGAAGAGTTTGACTTTTACTGGTCTTAACTTGCTAATGCTAATGCAAAGATATTTTACCTGAATTTGGAAAAGCCTCTTTCTGAATTGTTCCTCCTGTTGCAGTTTGAACAACTGGTGTAGTCACTGATGAAATGGTTCCCTGTTGTTGAACAGGGGACCAGGTTAGTTTGACAGTCTGTCCTGGAGTGGCAGTTGAAGCTGGTGTAATCACTGATGAAATGATTCCCTGTTGTTCAGCAGGGGACCAGGTTGGAATGACAGTCTGTCCTGGGGTGGAGGCTGAAGTTGATGGGGTTATCACTGACCAGGAATGAGACGTGAAGTCAGAGTATGTTGTGATTTGACTAGCTGGCATGAGTGGTTCTGTCTTAATGATCACTTGTGGTATTACTACAGGTTTCACAAAGTTCTGTACCAATGGAGGCCGACAAGTAGTTTCACCTGGTGCAATTGTCTGGATTTTATTCTGCAGTAAACTTCTGTTCGCAAAAGGTTGAATACGAACTGCATTTTTTGTCAAAATCTGTACTTGACTGTGTGGTGTAATTGGTTTGATGAAAACTTGTGGGGTAGCATTTTGTGATGTATATTTTACAGGTGGCACAGAGAGGATTTGCATGTTTTGTGATGTTCCCTGTGGAGAAATGGTGTTTTGAGATGGTCCCTGCTGAGGTGCTGTTGTATGCTGGGATAGTTGATCTTCTGGATAATTCTGTAAAAATAAATAGCATACTACAGTGAAACCTGTCTAAAACCGGTATAAACCAGAATCCTGTATAAACAGACCTATAAATAAAGTTCTACTGTAGGAAAAATCTTTGTTAATTTAACCTGTATAAACCAAACACCTATTTATTCTGAAAACAAAAGCAGGAACAGGAACTGCCTACCCTTCCGGAGCACCTGGGTTATCACATGGTATTTAGTGGGGTTCGTGTTACTCGATCTTTAGTTTTCTGTGTAGTGTTTTGTAAACTTTTTCTTTTGGCCATTGTGTTGTCTGTCCTTTGATTTAAAGATTCTGATTATTTCTTTGGTATCTTCAAACTCTTCTTGAACCCAAGGAGTATCAGTTTAAACACACTTTCCTCTATCACTAACAAGACTTTTACTAGTCTTAACTTAAGAAACAGGAATTACTTACCCTTCGTGAACACCTGGCTTCACACCTGATCTATTGGTGGAGTCCGTGCAGTTTATCTTTTCAATTTTCTGTAGTGTTCTTTGAATATGATGCTGACAAAGTCTTGAGATAATACTAACGTTCACCATTTACAAATTTCATATGCTGGTTGGTTTAAGTTGTTTAACATCACATTCAACAATATTTCAGTTATATCATGGTGGTCAATTTTATTGGTGGAGGAAACTAGAGTGCTCGAAGAAAACCACAGACCTGTTTGGTTACCTCCACCAATAAAAATGACAGCAACGATATAATTGGAATATTGTTGAAAGTAACATTAAACACCATAATCATAATCTAACCCAAAATGTTAGTCTTACCTTCATAGGAACCAGTTACATACTACACTCAGGGTCACTCAACTCTAGATCTCTCCTCAAAGTCTTACCTTCATAGGAACCAGTTACATACTACACTCAGGGTCACTAAACTCTAGATCTCTCCTCAAAGTCTTACCTTCATAGGAACCAGTTACATACTACACTCAGGGTCACTAAACTCTAGATCTCTCCTCAAAGTCTTACCTTCATAGGAACCAGTTACATACTACACTCAGGGTCACTAAACTCTAGATCTCTCCTCAAAGTCTTACCTTCATAGGAACCAGTTACATACTACACTCAGGGTCACTAAACTCTAGATCTCTCCTCAAAGTCTTACCTTCATAGGAACCAGTTACATACTACACTCAGGGTCACTAAACTCTAGATCTCTCCTCAAAGTCTTACCTTCATAGGAACCAGTTACATACTACACTCAGGGTCACTAAACTCTAGATCTCTCCTCAAAGTCTCACCTTCATAGGAACCAGTTACATACTACACTCAGGGTCACTAAACTCTAGATCTCTCCTCAAAGTCTCATCTTCATAGGAACCAGTTACATACTACACTCAGGGTCACTGAACTCTAGATCTCTCCTCAAAGTCTTACCTTCATAGGAACCAGTTACATACTACACTCAGGGTCACTGAACTCTAGATCTCTCCTCAAAGTCTTACCTTCATAGGAACCAGTTACATACTACACTCAGGGTCACTAAACTCTAGATCTCTCCTCAAAGTCTTATCTTCATAGGAACCAGTTACATACTACACTCAGGGTCACTAAACTCTAGATCTCTCCTCAAAGTCTTACCTTCATAGGAACCAGTTACATACTACACTCAGGGTCACTAAACTCTAGATCTCTCCTCAAAGTCTTACCTTCATAGGAACCAGCTACATACTACACTCAGGGTCACTAAACTCTAGATCTCTCCTCAAAGTCTTACCTTCATAGGAACCAGTTACATACTACACTCAGGGTCACTAAACTCTAGATCTCTCCTCAAAGTCTTACCTTCATAGGAACCAGTTACATACTACACTCAGGGTCACTGAACTCTAGATCTCTCCTCAAAGTCTTACCTTCATAGGAACCAGTTACATACTACACTCAGGGTCACTGAACTCTAGATCTCTCCTCAAAGTCTTACCTTCATAGGAACCAGTTACATACTACACTCAGGGTCACTAAACTCTAGATCTCTCCTCAAAGTCTTACCTTCATAGGAACCAGTTACATACTACACTCAGGGTCACTAAACTCTAGATCTCTCCTCAAAGTCTTACCTTCATAGGAACCAGTTACATACTACACTCAGGGTCACTAAACTCTAGATCTCTCCTCAAAGTCTTACCTTCATAGGAACCAGTTACATACTACACTCAGGGTCACTAAACTCTAGATCTCTCCTCAAAGTCTTACCTTCATAGGAACCAGTTACATACTACACTCAGGGTCACTAAACTCTAGATCTCTCCTCAAAGTCTTACCTTCATAGGAACCAGTTACATACTACACTCAGGGTCACTAAACTCTAGATCTCTCCTCAAAGTCTTACCTTCATAGGAACCAGTTACATACTACACTCAGGGTCACTAAACTCTAGATCTCTCCTCAAAGTCTTACCTTCATAGGAACCAGTTACATACTACACTCAGGGTCACTCAACTCTAGATCTCTCCTCAAAGTCTTACCTTCATAGGAACCAGTTACATACTACACTCAGGGTCACTCAACTCTAGATCTCTCCTCAAAGTCTTACCTTCATAGGAACCAGTTACATACTACACTCAGGGTCACTCAACTCTAGATCTCTCCTCAAAGTCTTACCTTCATAGGAACCAGTTACATACTACACTCAGGGTCACTAAACTCTAGATCTCTCCTCAAAGTCTTACCTTCATAGGAACCAGTTACATACTACACTCAGGGTCACTAAACTCTAGATCTCTCCTCAAAGTCTTACCTTCATAGGAACCAGTTACATACTACACTCAGGGTCACTAAACTCTAGATCTCTCCTCAAAGTCTTACCTTCATAGGAACCAGTTACATACTACACTCAGGGTCACTAAACTCTAGATCTCTCCTCAAAGTCTTACCTTCATAGGAACCAGTTACATACTACACTCAGGGTCACTAAACTCTAGATCTCTCCTCAAAGTCTTACCTTCATAGGAACCAGTTACATACTACACTCAGGGTCACTAAACTCTAGATCTCTCCTCAAAGTCTTACCTTCATAGGAACCAGTTACATACTACACTCAGGGTCACTAAACTCTAGATCTCTCCTCAAAGTCTTACCTTCATAGGAACCAGTTACATACTACACTCAGGGTCACTAAACTCTAGATCTCTCCTCAAAGTCTTACCTTCATAGGAACCAGTTACATACTACACTCAGGGTCACTAAACTCTAGATCTCTCCTCAAAGTCTTACCTTCATAGGAACCAGTTACATACTACACTCAGGGTCACTAAACTCTAGATCTCTCCTCAAAGTCTTACCTTCATAGGAACCAGTTACATATTACACTCAGGGTCACTAAAGTCTAGATCTCTCCTCAAAGTCTTACCTTCATAGGAACCAGTTACATACTACACTCAGGGTCACTAAACTCTAGATCTCTCCTCAAAGTCTTACCTTCATAGGAACCAGTTACATATTACACTCAGGGTCACTAAACTCTAGATCTCTCCTCAAAGTCTTACCTTCATAGGAACCAGTTACATACTACACTCAGGGTCACTAAACTCTAGATCTCTCCTCAAAGTCTTACCTTCATAGGAACCAGTTACATACTACACTCAGGGTCACTAAACTCTAGATCTCTCCTCAAAGTCTTACCTTCATAGGAACCAGATACATACTACACTCAGGGTCACTAAAGTCTAGATCTCTCCTCAAAGTCTTACCTTCATAGGAACCAGATACATACTACACTCAGGGTCACTAAACTCTAGATCTCTCCTCAAAGTCTTACCTTCATAGGAACCAGTTACATACTACACTCAGGGTCACTCAACTCTAGATCTCTCCTCAAAGTCTTACCTTCATAGGAACCAGATACATATTACACTCAGGGTCACTAAACTCTAGATCTCTCCTCAAAGTCTTACCTTCATAGGAACCAGTTACATACTACACTCAGGGTCACTAAACTCTAGATCTCTCCTCAAAGTCTTACCTTCATAGGAACCAGTTACATACTACACTCAGGGTCACTAAACTCTAGATCTCTCCTCAAAGTCTTACCTTCATAGGAACCAGTTACATACTACACTCAGGGTCACTAAAGTCTAGATCTCTCCTCAAAGTCTTACCTTCATAGGAACCAGTTACATACTACACTCAGGGTCACTAAACTCTAGATCTCTCCTCAAAGTCTTACCTTCATAGGAACCAGATACATACTACACTCAGGGTCACTAAAGTCTAGATCTCTCCTCAAAGTCTTACCTTCATAGGAACCAGTTACATACTACACTCAGGGTCACTAAACTCTAGATCTCTCCTCAAAGTCTTACCTTCATAGGAACCAGTTACATACTACACTCAGGGTCACTAAACTCTAGATCTCTCCTCAAAGTCTTACCTTCATAGGAACCAGTTACATACTACACTCAGGGTCACTAAAGTCTAGATCTCTCCTCAAAGTCTTACCTTCATAGGAACCAGTTACATACTACACTCAGGGTCACTAAACTCTAGATCTCTCCTCAAAGTCTTACCTTCATAGGAACCAGTTACATACTACACTCAGGGTCACTAAACTCTAGATCTCTCCTCAAAGTCTTACCTTCATAGGAACCAGTTACATACTACACTCAGGGTCACTAAACTCTAGATCTCTCCTCAAAGTCTTACCTTCATAGGAACCAGTTACATACTACACTCAGGGTCACTAAACTCTAGATCTCTCCTCAAAGTCTTACCTTCATAGGAACCAGATACATACTACACTCAGGGTCACTAAACTCTAGATCTCTCCTCAAAGTCTTACCTTCATAGGAACCAGTTACATACTACACTCAGGGTCACTAAACTCTAGATCTCTCCTCAAAGTCTTACCTTCATAGGAACCAGTTACATACTACACTCAGGGTCACTCAACTCTAGATCTCTCCTCAAAGTCTTACCTTCATAGGAACCAGTTACATACTACACTCAGGGTCACTAAACTCTAGATCTCTCCTCAAAGTCTTACCTTCATAGGAACCAGTTACATACTACACTCAGGGTCACTCAACTCTAGATCTCTCCTCAGTCTTACCTTCATAGGAACCAGTTACATACTACACTCAGGGTCACTAAACTCTAGATCTCTCCTCAAAGTCTTACCTTCATAGGAACCAGTTACATACTACACTCAGGGTCACTAAAGTCTAGATCTCTCCTCAAAGTCTTACCTTCATAGGAACCAGTTACATACTACACTCAGGGTCACTAAACTCTAGATCTCTCCTCAAAGTCTTACCTTCATAGGAACCAGTTACATACTACACTCAGGGTCACTAAACTCTAGATCTCTCCTCAAAGTCTTACCTTCATAGGAACCAGATACATACTACACTCAGGGTCACTAAACTCTAGATCTCTCCTCAAAGTCTTACCTTCATAGGAACCAGTTACATACTACACTCAGGGTCACTAAACTCTAGATCTCTCCTCAAAGTCTTACCTTCATAGGAACCAGATACATACTACACTCAGGGTCACTAAACTCTAGATCTCTCCTCAAAGTCTTACCTTCATAGGAACCAGTTACATACTACACTCAGGGTCACTAAACTCTAGATCTCTCCTCAAAGTCTTACCTTCATAGGAACCAGTTACATACTACACTCAGGGTCACTAAACTCTAGATCTCTCCTCAAAGTCTTACCTTCATAGGAACCAGTTACATATTACACTCAGGGTCACTAAACTCTAGATCTCTCCTCAAAGTCTTACCTTCATAGGAACCAGTTACATACTACACTCAGGGTCACTAAACTCTACATCTCTCCTCAAAGTCTTACCTTCATAGGAACCAGTTACATACTACACTCAGGGTCACTAAACTCTAGATCTCTCCTCAAAGTCTTACCTTCATAGGAACCAGTTACATACTACACTCAGGGTCACTAAACTCTAGATCTCTCCTCAAAGTCTTACCTTCATAGGAACCAGATACATACTACACTCAGGGTCACTAAACTCTAGATCTCTCCTCAAAGTCTTACCTTCATAGGAACCAGTTACATACTACACTCAGGGTCACTAAACTCTAGATCTCTCCTCAAAGTCTTACCTTCATAGGAACCAGTTACATACTACACTCAGGGTCACTAAACTCTAGATCTCTCCTCAAAGTCTTACCTTCATAGGAACCAGTTACATACTACACTCAGGGTCACTAAACTCTAGATCTCTCCTCAAAGTCTTACCTTCATAGGAACCAGTTACATACTACACTCAGGGTCACTAAACTCTAGATCTCTCCTCAAAGTCTTACCTTCATAGGAACCAGTTACATACTACACTCAGGGTCACTAAACTCTAGATCTCTCCTCAAAGTCTTACCTTCATAGGAACCAGTTACATACTACACTCAGGGTCACTAAACTCTAGATCTCTCCTCAAAGTCTTACCTTCATAGGAACCAGTTACATACTACACTCAGGGTCACTAAACTCTAGATCTCTCCTCAAAGTCTTACCTTCATAGGAACCAGTTACATACTACACTCAGGGTCACTAAACTCTAGATCTCTCCTCAAAGTCTTACCTTCATAGGAACCAGTTACATACTACACTCAGGGTCACTAAACTCTAGATCTCTCCTCAAAGTCTTACCTTCATAGGAACCAGTTACATACTACACTCAGGGTCACTAAACTCTAGATCTCTCCTCAAAGTCTTACCTTCATAGGAACCAGTTACATACTACACTCAGGGTCACTAAACTCTAGATCTCTCCTCAAAGTCTTACCTTCATAGGAACCAGTTACATACTACACTCAGGGTCACTAAACTCTAGATCTCTCCTCAAAGTCTTACCTTCATAGGAACCAGTTACATACTACACTCAGGGTCACTAAACTCTAGATCTCTCCTCAAAGTCTTACCTTCATAGGAACCAGTTACATACTACACTCAGGGTCACTAAACTCTAGATCTCTCCTCAAAGTCTTACCTTCATAGGAACCAGTTACATACTACACTCAGGGTCACTAAACTCTAGATCTCTCCTCAAAGTCTTACCTTCATAGGAACCAGTTACATACTACACTCAGGGTCACTAAACTCTAGATCTCTCCTCAAAGTCTTACCTTCATAGGAACCAGTTACATACTACACTCAGGGTCACTAAACTCTAGATCTCTCCTCAAAGTCTTACCTTCATAGGAACCAGTTACATACTACACTCAGGGTCACTAAACTCTAGATCTCTCCTCAAAGTCTTACCTTCATAGGAACCAGTTACATACTACACTCAGGGTCACTAAACTCTAGATCTCTCCTCAAAGTCTTACCTTCATAGGAACCAGTTACATACTACACTCAGGGTCACTAAACTCTAGATCTCTCCTCAAAGTCTTACCTTCATAGGAACCAGTTACATACTACACTCAGGGTCACTAAACTCTAGATCTCTCCTCAAAGTCTTACCTTCATAGGAACCAGTTACATACTACACTCAGGGTCACTAAACTCTAGATCTCTCCTCAAAGTCTTACCTTCATAGGAACCAGTTACATACTACACTCAGGGTCACTAAACTCTAGATCTCTCCTCAAAGTCTTACCTTCATAGGAACCAGTTACATACTACACTCAGGGTCACTAAACTCTAGATCTCTCCTCAAAGTCTTACCTTCATAGGAACCAGTTACATACTACACTCAGGGTCACTAAACTCTAGATCTCTCCTCAAAGTCTTACCTTCATAGGAACCAGTTACATACTACACTCAGGGTCACTAAACTCTAGATCTCTCCTCAAAGTCTTACCTTCATAGGAACCAGTTACATACTACACTCAGGGTCACTAAACTCTAGATCTCTCCTCAAAGTCTTACCTTCATAGGAACCAGTTACATACTACACTCAGGGTCACTAAACTCTAGATCTCTCCTCAAAGTCTTACCTTCATAGGAACCAGTTACATACTACACTCAGGGTCACTAAACTCTAGATCTCTCCTCAAAGTCTTACCTTCATAGGAACCAGTTACATACTACACTCAGGGTCACTAAACTCTAGATCTCTCCTCAAAGTCTTACCTTCATAGGAACCAGTTACATACTACACTCAGGGTCACTAAACTCTAGATCTCTCCTCAAAGTCTTACCTTCATAGGAACCAGTACATACTACACTCAGGTCACTAAACTCTAGATCTCTCCTCAAGTCTTACCTTTCATATAGGAACCAGTTACATACTACACTCAGGGTCACTAAACTCTAGATCTCTCCTCAAAGTCTTACCTTCATAGGAACCAGTTACATACTACACTCAGGGTCACTAAACTCTAGATCTCTCCTCAAAGTCTTACCTTCATAGGAACCAGTTACATACTACACTCAGGGTCACTAAACTCTAGATCTCTCCTCAAAGTCTTACCTTCATAGGAACCAGTTACATACTACACTCAGGGTCACTAAACTCTAGATCTCTCCTCAAAGTCTTACCTTCATAGGAACCAGTTACATACTACACTCAGGGTCACTAAACTCTAGATCTCTCCTCAAAGTCTTACCTTCATAGGAACCAGTTACATACTACACTCAGGGTCACTAAACTCTAGATCTCTCCTCAAAGTCTTACCTTCATAGGAACCAGTTAC